>OX465276.1:1738875-2121375 GCA_949987645.1 Tachina grossa | reverse complement strand
TTATAAGCTGTCATTTAAACAAATGAGAAGCTCAATAACAAATAACAAAGTTGAAACAAGAACTCAATAATCAACATGTTTTTTATTTTCTTACTTTACCATTGCTACATTGGCTGACTTTTTTTCAGCTTCAAATTGTAGTCGTAAGAGTATGTAAAAGAAAATAAATGTAAATAACAACAACAGCTATTTAAGAATAGAGTGTTGCCACACAAGTATTTTTTTGACCGGGTGCAGTCAAGTTAATAATTAGTGTTTTTTATGGGAATTGTTACAATTTAAGTTTAAAATTTTTTAATAAAAAAATATTTTACTTAATAAGTAAAATATTAATTTTAAAATTTAATTTTAAACTAAAAAAATTTAAATTTGACTTAAATTTTAAAGTCTAAAATCAATATTAAAAATACCGCTAGATGGTTATACTAGCAACACTTAATTAACAAAACGTAATTATTTCTACAGGGAACACATTTGCCGGTTATAATGATTTTAAATATATGTATAACCGTCAGTGTCATTTCAAATAATTGGATAAACTTTGTTAAGCAAAAAACTATGTGAAATAATTCATTAAACATGAAGTTATTAAATAAAACATTAGCTCGGGCACCCAGACGATTTTCTACACATTCAAAAGCATTATTTTTTATAAAATGAACATTCAAATACATAAAACCAAAAAATGCCAGCAACCAAAAGAAATTAGTAAAAAAAAAACAATCTTTACTGTCGCAGACAATTCACACGCAGACACAACCATTCATGCACACTTACATATCCAAACATAAATACATACATACACATGCAGACTCAGTTGTCGGGTCAATAAATTCTGCAGTGTGGAAATATACTTTCAAGGTCAAAAGGATATTGGCTTTGTTGTTTAAAAAGCATTTGGCAAAAAGGAGGCTCCCGCCAATCCCATTTGCATTCGACGATGGAAAATTCGGGATCTCTAACGGCATTGTGATGTGTATGCAAGAGAAAAGTAGGCGAAAGAGAAGTAGAATAAAAAGGATGGAGAGTAATAAAAACAAAAAAGGAGGAAGAAGAAGGCATCCTTAAAAACTTTGTTTGGCTGTTACGGTTTTCCGTATGTAGACAAAATGTTTGTTGTTTGTGTGCTGAAGAATGGGGAGCAGACAGACGACTGCAGCCTACCAGCCAGTCATGTTTAGGCAAAAGTTCGTTAGTTAAATAATGTTTTTGTCCTTGAAAACGTTCATTTGTATTAATGGCCTTATTCTTTTCGCTTTTTTTTTTTGCTTCTTCTGCTGACGGCTGATGTCGTTTATTCTGCTGCCTCTGCCTCTGTCTTTAATGCAGACTGGGAGGCATACAGGATACTAGCTCATTTTGTTATTGAGTGCGACCAGAGTTTGAGTTTGTCAGACATCCTGAGACCTCGAAAAAAATTGAATGTCAAAAATATACACCTACAAAAAATCATTTTATACCCAGGCACGCACACAAGCACTCACATACACACACACACATACATATGTATGTACATTTATACATACATATATAAATATGCAAGGAAAACCACAAGAAATAATAGGGAATGTAACGGGAAAAACACTTTTTTATTTTTTATTTTTGTCTGTGAATCATTTCGGGTGTATGCGTGTTATGTATGAATGGATGTGTATGTGTATGTATGTACGTATATGTAAATATTATACATAAATAGTCTACCGAAAACTGGGGTGAACTTTTAGGGTGCGTAATACATTTGAATGTGTGATGGAGTAAGTGTGTTAAGTTTGAGGCTTTTCGCCGAGTCTTTTATTATAATTATATGAGCAGGCACCTTCATGTCTGTGTGTATGTTTGTGCATTAAATGAATATGAAAAAGAAAAAATGCTTCTAACCTTGAACTTGAAAATATAGTCAACAACATTGGAAAAAAATAATAATACAGCTAGCTAGACAAACATCCCAATTGATGATGAAAAATTCAAGGGGTGCGGGGACACACATTTAAACTCTACACCACTTAAACATACATTGTAAAATGGAATATGTCTGAATGCCAATCACAAGAGATGTCTTTTTTTCTTTCACATTATAAACAAAATTAAAAAAAAAAATAAACTTTTTAATAAGTTTTTCTGTTTTTAATGGCAGCAGGTTGGCAAGTGAAAATTTTATTTGATAAGACATTTGAAAATAGTGGCAGGCTGTTTTGCTTTAAGAAAATAAAAGTGTCATATTGTTTTAGCATTAACAATTTTTGTTTCTGTTTTATGTCTGCCTGAGTTGGCCAACAGGTGGCATGAGTGACTGCTAAACAAGCTAAATTTCTTGTGGTATAATAAGTTGCATAAAATGGCTTAGATGGCTTTTACTTTTGAATTTTAACTTTCAAGTACGACTAGAACACACGGATTAGTCATACAGCCTCTTATGGATTTCATATCAAGTAAATGTGATAGGAAAAAAACTAGTATGAATTTTAAAAATTGCTTGTTTATTTGTAACTTAAAACGTCTAGAAAACACTTGAAAAACTTTTAAATTTAATTTTTTTAAATTTATTTGCACTTAATAATTTTGGAAAATTATTAGATAAAATTGCTTTAAACGACTTAAGCCGAAATTGAGATAATGGTGCCAGCATTCTTTAAAATTATTTCTATGCAAAAGTTTTGTTTATTTATGTGATTCTTAAGAAATTTACTGCAAAATTGCCCATTGGTTATTTCATTTCAATATGCGATTTCTTTTGTAACAAAAATTTAACTCGACTTTCGATCTAATAAGTTTTATATTTATATTTAGAACCCTTCAATTAATATGGTCCCGCTAGAAATTAAAATATTTTACAGAAACAGGAATAGACTTAAATTATACAGGAGATGTGATTTTACAAAAGTTAATTATGCAAATAAAAAGATTAAGTAAATTAAGTAAAACATAAATTTACAAAGTTTAAAACTTAACTAGGAAAATATTTTAATTTTTCAAGGACATATGTATGTAGATGTACTTTAATTGCAAATGAAAATTTTTGTTGCAATAAAATTGTGTACTTTAAACCAGCATGTAGTTATAAAAAAACGTTTTGTTCAACAGAAGCAATATTTCAAATTCATATGTGGACTTATGTATATTAAAATTAAAAAATTAAAATTCGAATTAATTAATTAATTAATCACAGTAAAAACGTTTAGTAGTTTGACAACGAAAATTTGTAGATATGCAATGGGTCATGAAAATCGATTATTGATGGATTCGTTGTTCGTTAAAATACAAACAAGCCAGTGCGTATGATCAACATTTGCATTTGGTCAATTCATACGTGTTGTGGCAAGTATGTAAATAAAATAAAACAAGGCCTTCTAAGTATTTTAACCGGATACACAATTTAGAACAAACAACACTAACAAAAAACAACTATTACTAAAATCTAATGTAATAAATAATAAAATGAGTCGTTGATAAAATTTCTTACGAGTGGTAAGATTTTAGAAAAAAAAAATAATAATCTGTAGAAAACAAATTGCATGCGTTTACTGTGTTAAACAATTCAAGCCAATTATTATATTTTTTTTGCTTTTAAAAAAGCTAAGAACAGACATCGGCATTGACAACAAATATGTACTGTCAACAATATTAGCAACTGAAAATATAGTATTATTATATGTATGAATTTAAATACACACCATTTTTAATCATGGCTTGATTGATACACTCATGGTGCGGTTGAATGTTGTTTTTGTTGGTTGTGGCAGCAAAATAATGTAACAAATATTCAATTCAAAGTCATAAAATAAAGAACTATAATATGCGTACACACACACTCTCATAATACTCGTACACGGTGAATTTCACTTTCGCGAGGGCAAACAAATAAGTAGCTAGAAAAATATATTCACCCTTATCGTGAATAACAAGTAGACTTTTTGTTCCCTAGAAGGGGATAATACTATCGTGAATCTACCAGGAAATTTGTTTCCACTGTCAGTGAAGAGTGAATGGCTTAAGGCTTAAAAATTATACGGAAATCGGGACTAATCTGGTAGATTTCCCATACAAAACACTATATTTTGTCGAAATCTATTTAAAATCTAGTAGAACTTGGTTATGCAACTGCTTATAATTTTTAAAATTTGTACTAAAAAGTAATCCCCTGCACTTAAAAAGATGTGTGAATCAGCTACATTTCAGTTTTTTTGATTGCAGTCTACGAAAATGTTCAATTAATGGGTTATGTTTTGGATAAGGAATCGTAATAAATGGTCGAAAAAAATTGGTGTAAACGGTATAAAGATGTTTATAAAGATTTTAATTAAAATCTGCTAGATTTCGTGCAGGTGCAAATGCCCTATAATATAAAATTTGAAATTCGAAAATTATATTGCTCCCTGCTCACTACTTTCAAACTGCTCATCCAATTGAAGTTTTATGCGCAGTTCTTATACGTCGGCTAGAAAATTTGTATGAAAATCATTAAAAAAATTTAATGCTTTGCATATAAATTTTATAATCAAGTCGACCGTCTGGGTTGTAGAAACAAGGGGTTAATATTTTTTTTTATAAAACGTTTAATGAAATCCGAAATTTGCAGGAATGAATAATAGTCCATTTTAGTTTATCTCTTTCGCAGTTTTGCTAGGTTGAGAATTTGCACGGTTTAACCCTGTAAAGCGTTAAAGTTGTAAATTTTGGCAGGATTGCCAAGTAATATTTGACGAGGGTAGAAATAATCTTACCTACCCAAGTAATTATATCCAGCGCTAATTAACGCCACTGACTCTAAGGATGTAATAAAGCAGCTGAATGTGTTTAAAAGTAGTTGAATGCTTTTAGGTAAACAAAAATTATGCTATTAGCTTAAAGCTCATCAAGGAGCTCTTTTGAGAGCAGTTTATTGGTTTAAATGAATTTTTAATTTGGTCAGCTTATAACTAATTATGAGAAGGGAAAATAGATAAAACACACTCAACATCTTATTCTTATTTTTTTTTAGATGTACTTAATATAAATATTTTACTAGTCAATCATAAATTTTAGTTATTTCCCAAAATTTATGATTGAGTTTTAATTATAATTTATGTGTAGTTTCTACAATGCAAGCAAGCGACTTGTCTAGAAAAAATTTATGAAAAACACTCAAATTTTTGAGTGATTCCTGTACAAACTTTCTAGACAAGTCACTTGCCTGTATTGTGTAAACTACACATTAAATGTATTATTGGCGTGTGGGAAATAAAATGTTATTTGATCCGTATTTTAAATAATAAAAATATTTCGCCATAGTGAAGCATACCACACACACACACACACACAACATAGCGACATGCATTCAAACATAATCACACATTCGCACAAGCAGTGCCAAGATTTGCACTTGAAAATTCTCGAACGAGGTACGCTACAAACTCATTTATTTTGTCCCAGCTGTCGAGATCTCGACCACAAGCTCTGTTTTTCAAGCATATATGTACTTGCGCTAAGTGTAATGTAAGTTTACCTGCGAGTTTTGCTTCAAGGCCTACCAAAAAATGTTAAATAATTCATTTTATTCAATAAATGAAAATAAATAAAAATAAAAGCTAAATCCTTCGATCATTTAATTTTAATGTAGCTTTAGCTTTCTCTTTTCTCTTAAGAAACTTATTTTCATAATATAATTCTTTTTTACCATTTATCATATCACAAAGAAATTTAATTACTGCAATCATCCCAGCGGTCGATATCTCGACCAGCAGTTATCACAGGCAATCACCAATAAAAAAATTCCAAGAATTACTTTTGACCGATTTCTAACAATTTTAAAACTTCATACTTTTTCTATACAAAATAAAACTGAATGTATTTGAAAGCAAAAATTATAAACCAAATTTATGAAATATTTATTTCAACTAGGATCGTCCGGTGGCCTAAATTCGACCAGCTGATATGTCTTTATTTATTATAAATGTATAAGTGTGTAATTTGTGGTTGCAAGTATAAAACAACATAGAGAGCTGTTTCTTTTCTAGGATATTTTAATATCTTTTTCTACTTTTATGAAATTTGAAAAAAATAAAAAATAAAAATTATATTGTGCATATATACACAAAAATACCTTTTGAGCCGTATGTGTTTCACGAATATTGGTGGACATGGGTGTCTCTGTGGCTGAGTGGTAGCGATGCTAGCCTTTTAGTCCAAGAGTCGTGGTATCGATTCCAGCTAATAGCTTAGCAGGATTGTGTTTGTTAAACAAAAACAATAAAAAAAAGATTTACTGAGCATCTGCGTTATTACTTGTATTGAATACTAATAATAAAAATGTAAAAAGTGTGAGGGATTTTTTACGTTTTTCACTTTAATTCTTTTGCACTTTCTATACACCAATGTACTTTGTTTAGAACACGTGTTCTATATCTTTTTTTTTCGTGCAAAAAAATCGTGTAAAAATATACATACATGCAAAATATGGAAAATTTAATGATACGTTTCATATCTTTAAAAAATCGTGCAAGTTGAAAAAAATCCAAACATTTTCTGAGTAGAATGTGCAAAGAAACTGAATGTCAACAAGTTTTATTAAAAAAAAATATGTACATATTAAATAACATAAGAAAAATAAAATAAAGTTTATTTCAAGCATGAAGGATTAAAATTAAAAGTCAATTTGGCAGGTACTCGTCGGTTTCGTATAACATGATTCAAAATACTATCATCAGAGAGGTACACACACAGATACATACATATACAGACGAATTCTAACATTGAACGATAAACTACTCTTTATAAATTTTTAAAGTGCTTTGGAAATGCATCCAACTTGACCTGATATTCGATAAAAACGAATGCTCACTAAAGCGAAGATATTTCGAAATAAAATTTTTTCGACATGTGTTCGCAAATCTGAAAAGATTCGAATGTTCAGTAAAGCTTCGAACTTCTCCCGATAGTTTTTCGAATGTGTAACGTTAGCCGAGTGGAAGTGTGCTAGCCTGTTAGTCTGCAAGTACCAAGTTCGAGGCATGACAGCGCTGTAAGTTAAAAAATAAAATAAGAACACATACCTACATACATACATATATACATATGTGCAATAATTGAACAGAAAAAAATTTGCCACGAGATAGCCTAGTGGATGTGTGCTAGTCTGTTAGAATGGAGGTACCGTGTTCAAATGCTGCAGCGTACACAGAAAAACTAAATATTTTGTGTGAATGCGGACCTACAAAGAAGTTTTTAGATTCTGATAACAATTTTGTAAAAATTTAAGTGGAAATTTTTTTTTTTATTTTTAGTTAACTTATTATGGCATTCGAGAAAAAAGTTAACTGAAACTCAAAATATTTTCATTTAAATGTATTAATAGGAACAGAAAAACATTTTGCAGATTTTTTGATGTTATTCAGCAATTTTTTTTTTATAATTTACAAGCACATTCACTAAAATTTTTCGTATTTTTCTAAAAAAAATTAGTAAAAGATTTATTTGACAATACAAAAAAAGTTAGCAAAAATTACTTTAAATATTAAAAAAAAAAATAACTGAATCAAATAAAACGTTTAACTATTTTTTTATTTATTAAATAAAATGTTCTGTTAAATTTATGAAATAATTTGTAGAAAAAATTAAAAAAAATCAGACAAACTTTTTTACAGTATATAATAACAAAACTTAAAAATTTTGAAAACCCCCGACTTTTTTCAGAAAAGATGTTATATCTTCTAAACGGCTAAACCGATTTTCTTCAAACATAGCTAAGAACCCTCTCGATCAAGTCATCTTTCAAACAAAAAAAAAATTAAATGAAAATCGGTCCAGCCGTTTGGCCTGTACGTGGACACGGACAGACACACAGATACACAGACACACAGACACACAGACACACACTACAAACTTATAACACCCCTTTTTTAGTCGGGGGTTAAAAATAAATTTAACTGAAAAACAGCAAATTTAAAGCAGTGTCCTGCAAAATAAAATATGTTTGTATTGGTGAGAAAAATGAGAGTAAAATAAACTTGCACTTGAAGAAAAGTTTTGTAATATAAAATAAATGATGTGGTTATTAGTTGTATGAATTTTTTTTTTGTAAATAAGCAATTTACTAAAAACTTAAATAAAAAGTAAAAATTTAATAACCATTCAACAATTTAGTGTATAAATTCAAAATTAAATTTATTCACAGCTCTGTTGATACTATTAAAATGCCCTTTTAAACCATTTTCCCTATTAATTTTTAATGTTTCATAACATAAAATGTATTGCATATTGCGAAAAGCATTTCTCATCACGAAATATTTCTTAGCTTCCATAATTATATTATCAATTTTTTGTCTGTAGAAATTTATTAAATTTGAACTTTAATTTCGTTCCGTGTGCTCAAAAAAATTAAACAAAAAACCAGGAAAAAATTAATACATGCGTGCACAACTTAATTCGTCGCTTGCTCAGTGACGACTAAATGAAAGAGCATAAGCATGTATGTGATTTTCATCTGCACAATTGTGCTATGGCTTGCGGGTTACTGATTTAAAGATACAAATATATATAAAAAATTTTGTTATAAATTTTACTTTATATAGATTGTATGAATAAGAATTTTCACTATATACAATTTATTTACATAATATAAAGTTGGAACAAATAATTTACTGGAACAGTAAAAAAAATTTACTGAAACTAAATTTTATTTCAAAACACACGGTTGTTTGAAAATTTTTGGGGAATAATTTGTTCTGTGTAAGTTAAAGTATTAAAAAAATAAATAAATAAAATAAGTAAGTTAAAATAAAAAAATAAAATTATTTTTTTACTTTTTCTGCTGCATTTTTGGGATATCAAAATTAGTTCGATATTCTCTCACTTTTTATATTGCTAGCGAAACTTAAAGATCGAATGTTTTCTGGGGCAAGACCGAGCGACATGTGAACTTTTTTCGACTCACTTTGGAGTGTCACTCTCGATATTTTTACACGACAAATGTTCGAAATATATTCGAAATCGATATCAATAGCAAAAGTCTTGGTCAACTAGGATATTCTTCTTTATCTATGTATCATGTAAGCTCAAAAAATTCGTGCATAAAAATCATTATGTGTTCTTATTTTTGAACCATGTTATTTTAAATTCGCGTAAAAAAGGTCCTTTTTAAAAATGTGTACGTTATTTTCTTGTTTTTGATTTTTTTTAACGCGTCTAAGTTGAGTTAGACGACCAAACTGATTTGAGTTGGAAAGTTGTTCATTGAGTGAACATTCGACAAAACAAAAGATAAAAAATTTAATTTTGAAAGTTTTGACTGTTACTTCTCAAGTTGCCCTCGCTATCATATGCATTTGTTGTATTTGAAAACAGCATTATGAAAAGCAAATACATAAATGAATATTTAGAATTGTAGTTTTAAAAGTTCATGAACAGTCAAATATGCGTTTAGTGTCTATACGAGAATTTGAAGGTAAGCGAAAAGTCATTACCATGTTGTTTTATATCTGAATGCATCTAAGTCTGGTATTCACACGCACATACAAAAGAAAACCAATGCATAGACCAACACACAACCATATACATACAAACATGTACATTGCGTGCGTAGAGTTGCGTTCAATTTAGTGGAACAAAATTGGAGCCCCAGGCGGGAATGGAATCCGCTACCAAGAAAGGTTAAAAAAATATTGTATTATTATAAGCAAATAAATAATAGAAACCTCAAATACTTGCATTCTAATATGTTATGCATGTATAAAAAATGAATGAGGGTTCTAACAAACATACATATGTACATACTTATGTATATATTAAACCCCTGCAAAAGACCATTTAAAAAAACTTTTCAAGATATCAGGGATTTTTCAAATGCTTTACTACAGTGAAGTCTTCTAAAACAAATGCTAAACAACACTGTTTGCAAGGCATTTGTTTTAGTTATTGCAGGTATAGAAGTAAAGAAAAGAATACTTCGTGACGAAAGAATTTGTGATGGTTGCTTCTTCCTACGGATGGACGTGTATAGAAACGGCATGCATGTATATACACACACACACGATGTGTGCATTGTCTTTTATTTTTCTGCGCACATAAAAAACGCATACATGCATTGACATTAGTTGTGTGCGCTTGCTTTAAAAAAAAACTTCCTTAAACACAAACATCTGAAGACACTACCCAGCAGAAAGTGCGAATAGTGAAATTGTATGATTTACTAGTGTCATTGTCAGTAGTACTACTGACCAGGTGTACCCCAGCCAATGTCATCATCTATTGACATTTAACATTAGCTTGTCATTCAAAATCCACCACTAGACTGTAGCACTACTGACTAAGTAGTTCTTTTGGGACGACATGGAGACATTGACACCAAAGATTCACTAGTAAATTTTAGGGGCTCTAGTCTACAATATCGATATTTCCTCACCTGATGTCCATAGTAAAATTATAGTGATTTTCTAGTGACATTGTCAATAGTGCTACTGACCAGGTGCACCCCAACCAATGTAATCGCCTATTGACATATAACATAGAGTTGTCATTGAAAATCTACCAGTAGACTTTAGCACTATTGAGAAGGTAGTTTTTTACGCCCATATGGAGATATTTGATCCAAAGATTTACTAGTAGATTTCAGTAACCCTCGTCTACATATATATATTTAATATTATTGCACAGCATAATAAAATAGAAAAACAATCTATTGACGCGTTCATTGACAATATCACCAGGAATACTCTAGAACTGTTGTCTCTAACGTATTTCTACTCGTGCATAAAAGGAAAGTAGTTGACATTTTAACTAGTGCAATTGTCGCTAGAGAAAAGAGTATTGACATAGAGACATATGGTTCTAGGCTGACTAGAGGGTACTTCTTTACATTGCTTGTAAACACTCATATACATACACGAACACCAATGCATTCATCGTGCTTCGCTTGCTATACGGCAGTATTTATTATTGGTTTATTATAATACATGCCGCACGAATACATTTAAAAAAATAAGACGTATTTACATTTCAAGGCTGTTTACGCAGGCCTCTAGTATGTACATATGTGCTATTGCACATATTGCACACTGTACAATATCGCAATGTGCTTATGATTTAGGCAGCAATGAAAATATCATTCGTCAAACATGAAATTCTTGTTTTTATTTTCTGAAAAAATTTTTAAAAATTCCTTTCATTCTCATTTTACCTTATTATTATTTTGTGCTTAAGCAGCAACGAAATGCATCTAGATAAGATGAACCAACAATAAACAAGCTTTTTTAAAGTCGCATTTAATAAGAATAAGAAATTATAATACATACATATGTATATACATATGTAAGGAAAATATTTTTTTTTAATTTATATAAATTTTGCATTGCATGACGCCGGCCTATCTATATATAATTATAAAAGAGGATGTGTGTATGTATGTATGTAACGTATGGACTCCAAAACGGCTGGGCCGATTTTGATTAAATTTTCAGGGAATCTTCAGAATATTCAGGCGGGTAACATTGTGAAGTCTGATTTTTTATTTTCGGTCTGCAGGCGGAGGGGCGTGTCAAAATCCAATTTTCATATTGCACCATCAATATAAATGAAATTGAAAAGACAATGGGGGTAGCGAAGGACACCGGGTGTAGCTAGTTATTAATAAAGGGTGTTTGTGTTTGTGAACTTACCTGATTGATCGTGAGCGGAAAATTCACTCACGTTCTCAACTCAATTTTCAAGCAATTGCAGAGTAGTCGGCAAATTAAATCATAAATGATTGAAATTATTCGAATTTTAGACAAAAGCCACGCTGATCTTATTGAAGATAGTGGCGCTGGCTGTTGGTTGGTTACCTGCTTTTTGTAATACATACTGGTGTTGTTGGAGCTGGCAGCCAAATGCTGATGTTGGCTATTGTCAGTGTGTGTGAAAGATTCGATTTTATGCATGTATTTGTTTTGTTGTTTGTTCAAATTTAACTCTTTCTAAGTATGTATGTACAGCCGTCTGTTTGTCCGTCCGTCTGGCTGTATGTCTATACATCTTGTTAATGTGCAGTGTGCATGTTTTGTTGCTGTTATTGTTGTCGGTTATGTTGTCGTTTCAAATGTATATTTTCACATTATTGCACCGAGACTGTTCGAGCTGCCGTAAGATTGTGTTTAATAATCAAAACGCACTTTAAATTATGCGGTACACCTTGACATCAATTAATAAATGTTGTTAAAAACACACACAACTTTGTATGAATGTTTGGCATGTTGTTGTTGTTGTTGTTGTTGTTGTTGTTGTTGTTGTTGTTGCTATCGTTTCGGTACCAAGTTTGTCGAACATATGTATACCAAAATAAGCAGCACCTTAAGTATCTCTCAATATTCCTCAAACTATTGTAACTAATAAATAAAAATGAAATGTAACCCGTATACATAAACATACATTTATGTATATACACACAAATCCAAACTTATAAATTTTCTCTTCTGCGACGCATTGATTGGTTTTAATTTATTAGAACATCAAAACTTAGTGCCAGAAAGACAAGACTGCATCGGTATGATCAATGTCAAGTGAATGGAGCTGCGGGAAAACCTTTAACTTAATTTGGGAAAGGTAGTTCAATACATATTTAAATTACAAACATTCCTACATACAAGCATATGTATGCACGTAAATACATATGCATATGTATTTTTATAAAAACTATCCTTTTTAACTTTATCGAACAAAATTTTCAGAAAATCAAATTCAAAAACTTCACAAGTTTATATCAAGAGTACCCAGTAGACTAATTGGTAATGCGCAGCGTTGCCACATACTTGAAATAATTAAAATTCTGAATAAAAAGATTTTTTTCACTGCCTTTCTAGTTTTTTTTTATTCTCTCCATATAATTTGATTCTTCGTTGGTACCAATAATCTTGCAATCCAGCCTTTTTTAAATTTAAAAATAGAAAATAGTCGCAAAAGGCTCAATCAAGAGAGTGTGGTTAATAGGGTGCCAATTCCCAGCGCATTTCGTAAATTTTTGCCATCGTTATGCTCTTCCATTTAGTCGTGAATATGACAGCGACAAATGCACATGAGGCGGATGATTATATATGTATATATACATTTATTTTCAAGCATACTTATCCAAACACACGGGCTTCATTTCAAAATAAACAGGACAAAACAAATTACGCAATTTGAAAAATATTTCAGTGTCTCTTATGTTGTAAAAGACACATTTCATATTTGCGTATTAGCTTTATTTAAAGCGCTATATATACGATATTAACATGCTTAGATTTACTTTGTTGTTAGTCCGTTTTCTATATTTTCTGTTTCTAAAAATTGCAGCACTCCTTTTTAACTCATTAACACCTGTATTTGGACTCAGTAATTTTTAGCGAACCGATAATCGTAATATTTATCGAAATATTTATTCGTTTGCTGTAAAGAGAATGTGATTCTGTAATTTCTTTTTTAAGATAGTGTACATCTGCAACATTCTATACGCCACTTAATTGTATATAATGTGGCATCCCTGCATATAAAATGTCAAATTAAGCGAAAAGCACGTAGAAGAATTAAAAAAACTTAATGAATTTGGACTTGTTATATTACTTTTCTTTACTTCAACCGACAGCGAATATCATTAAAATATGTTACTGAATTGCAAAGTTGGTAAATTTTTGTTATATTTCTGCCATTAAATGAAAGTTAAATAAGAAAATAAAGGTAAGAAAATAAAAAAACATGTTGATTATTGAGTTCTTGTTTCAACTTTGTTATTTGTTGAGCTTCTCATTGGTTTAAATGAAAGTTTAACATAATAACTCTAGTTGTTCTAAGAAAATTGTTGGGTAAAGGTTCCCTGATGATCTGCATTAGCAACAGTGAAATACACATCATAGGATCATGCTAAACCCCTAAATAATCAATTTCAATGTATCTTTAATAATAAAAAATATTTTACTAAATAAGTAAAATAATAATTTGGGATTATTAGTGCGTTAACAAATGTTAAACTTAAAAATATTTTAATTATTTAAGCGAATCTAAATTATATCTCACTGCCGTGTTCATAAAAAATATTAATAAGGTTTCGAGGTGTATGCTAAAAAAATTTAAATAAAAATTTTCACCAAAGTACATACTCATATTTACACCTTAAATACAAATATTTAAATATATGGTGACTATAAAATTCTCACCAAAACCAAGGTTCTACCGACACATTCTGGGAAAAGAGACCGAAAAGAAAAAAGAAAAACATAATTATATTGGTGTTTCAAAAGTTTACTTTTGACTATAATTTATTTGCACTTTAGTACACATGTGAACCTTACATTTTAGGTATGAGATGTATTCAGCACTGGTGTATAAAACATGAACATTTAAGATATTTTACCCTCGTATTCTCTGATCGTGACCTTTTTTCTTCTCTTCAGAAGGCGATATCACGAGTTAGAATAATGCTTAAAACTATACGTCATAAGATTCTGATTTAAGTCTCTGTATATGCCACAGTTAAAGAGAAAAATTAAACACTAAAATCAGTGACAATTTTAATTGCCTTTAAAGCTTAATCCCATAGTTATATTTTCTCAATTCACAACCTATTGTAGGAGTCGTAGTTCGTACAAACGTTGTTGGTAATTTCTATGTAAACATTTGTTTATAAACAATAAAGGCGGTGTCAGATACAACTTCAACGCTTTGCGTGACGTTTCTAACTTTGGGGAAAAAAAAGCGTGAAGCAAAGTGTGCATGACACAATAAAAACTTTGACAACACTCACTGTTTGTTTCACTATTCTATTTCATGTATAAAACACAGCACAATTCGATTACTCTGATGCCACAAACTCGTTTTTTATGTAAATTTACCGACATTTTAATAAAAATTTCATATTTGCATGCGAGTTTGGTCAAACAAATTAAATAAAGTATACCAACTGATTGTCAAAGCATGCAAAAAGTTGAGAATTGCCTAACTTTTCGCTTCGCTTTGCGTTAAAAGTTCTTTATGTGAGATGTTTCATATAAGCACGTACATTTCATCTTAGATGTCAAAGCGAATCTTCAACGCAACACGAAGCAAAAGTTTTATCTGACATGGGCTTAAGGGTTTTTCATGAGAATGCTAAAAACTCTCGTAAACTGTACAATTGTGCATTTTTACACTCTCATAAATAAAATGTCAAAAATTGTATAAAAATTTATTAACACAAACCTGTTAAGTTTGCACAATGAACTTAAGCTGTGCAATTCTGCATTTTGTAAGCAACAACTTCTGGCTTTTTTGGCTTTCTTTAGGTATTTTTAGACACATACACACACTTTTTTATTTTTATAGAAATATATATGTAAATATGTTTTTAAATTAGAAACTTTTTGAAATTTTCTTATTTCATTTAATTAAATGAAGTTTTTGACGTCTGTTTCAAGTTCACATAAACTGTTTGTCCAACAGATCAAAAGGGGCCTCATGGAACAAGTGCCGCAGGTTTACTAAATTGCACAAATGGAAATTCAAAGAGTTATGAAAACCTTTAATGTTTTTATTGAAATTACCAACAACTCATGTCCGAACTACGACTCACACAATAGCCGACTGTAATGCAATGTAACTGTAACGTAGAAAATAGCTGATCGATATTTTTATATGAAAAGTAGGTTACGTTACATTACATCTCTATATCCATTTTCATTACTTTTCACATAACAATATCGATCAGCTGTTTCCTACTGTTGCAGTTGCTTTACATTACAGTCGTCTAACTGAGCCTTAAGTTGTGAATTGAGCAACTACGTCAATGCTACCCACACAGAGAAAACCGAGAGAAATGTATAAGCGTATGTGCATTCATTTGTACAAAAAGCCGATTGATGCTCGGCACTCTGGCGCTTCTCTGGCCAGCAGTGAACTACGTATATGTATATGTATGCATACATACATATGTATGTGTGATGTGTTCGATATTTTTTTTAATTCTAACCCTCTAGCCAGCGTTACCGTTGTGCGACTAAAGTCGCATTTCGCCCCTTTTTCAACTGCCTTGCCACTTTTTATGCCCCTTACTTTTAAATCCCCTTTTAGTATCATTTGCATTATTTTGTGCCCCTTTTTGCCCCTTTTTGTTCAAAGTCAACTTTCGCTTTTATTTTGACAATAAATGTACGCAGATTCGTACAGCTTCTACCACATTAAACAAGATTTTATTTCCTATGTGGCAAACTTAATATAAAAACATACACCTCGGTATGAATCTTTTCATTTGTGTAAGGTTTTTAAATATACGAGTACAATTGCACACTCATTCTTGATAATTATAACTGTATTTTCGATATCCATTGTGAAAGCCAAATTTAATTAAAGTACATATTTTTAAAATATTTTTGAAATCGTATGATTTTAGAAAACTAAAACAGGCAAACACGTGGCCAATTCCCAAAAGCAAATGATCTAAAAATATCGGAGTTTTTACCACAAAAATACTTATTTTCGGAAGAAAGTGACTGTTGCTGATGATAAGTTACAACTACTCGTTTAAGTTAATGGACAAATTGGCCAAATTAAATGCAAAAATATACCCAGATTCAGCAGTTGCAAGGTCAGTGAGTTACACCTTATTCCGTCTTTATACAAAAATTTACCAAAAAAAGAAAAAAACATAGAGAGTAAACTTAAATTAGCATTGCTAAAAAATGTTCAAAAAGACTGAGAGTAGACAGACACCTGTCTGTCCATGCTGTTTGCCTTAAATTTTTTTTTTTTCAAAAAGATTTGAAAGAATGGATTGCAAGTGAGGAACTTATTAATAAATACAGATGTACAATTTCAAAAGAATTGATATTTAAGGTATTTAATAAGTATGCATTATGCATAAAAATAATACCACAAATATATTATCCTCTTCAGGATCGAAGTTTAAAATTTTTTATCAAAACTTTAAATGGTTAAGTAAATTTTTTGAATTATACTGGTTTTAAGTAAAATAGTGATATGCCCGAAGAGATGCCAAAAAAGTAATTAATGTATTTTTTAATTTTTTGCAAATCTTAAAAACTGGGGCAAATTACAGCATTCAATATCGAACGACATTTACATTTATTTTCTATTGCAATTTCGATCAATATCAAATGCCACATTTTGACCAGTGTTTCATTATTATCATAGATTTTATGATTTTTTTATGTTTAGTAGCTATGTATACTACGTTTATACTCGTCTTATTTTTAAATAAAAACTGTATTTGCAAATACTCAACTAGCCGGTATTATAGAAATATATTCCCAGTCGTCAAATAAACAATTATAAAATTAAACATTTTTTTTGGTATACGAGTACATCCCAAGTAATCAGTAATTGTTCACGTGAGTTAATAGAGGCTTCGTTATTCTTTACTTTCTGTTGATGTTCTGTTTCTGAATTTAAATAGTTACATTTTATGTTATAACTTATCAACTGTTTCTGAGCAGAACGGCCACAGTTTTCAACTGTTTCAAAACAATTTTATGTTTTTCTGATAAAAATTAAATTTTTTAAAAGCATAGTCACAATTTTTATTTTATTTATGCTTTCACTTAGAATTACTTAAAATTTTTTGGATTTTCACTGGTTGAGCCGTAACAGAACAGAACGAAACAGAAAAACTAACGACTTGTGTAAAATTTCTAAAATCAAAATAGAGTCAGGTGATTCATAACAGAATATAAAGTAAAACCTAATTCTGCCACAATTACAATTTTTACTTGCAAATAAAACGTACGAATAAACTTATATGAGTTCTCATAAAATTAATGTTTGTGTACTTTTTATACATGAGATATTTGTTTTTATTGTTTTTTATTGTTTGTTTCTTTAATTTTCTTTGATTTTAAAGTTGCCCCTTTTTTTCTTAGAAATCCCCTTTTTTGCCCCTTTTTTTGAAAATCCCCTTTTTGTGCCCCTTTTTGAAATTTTCCAACGGTAACTCTGCCTCTAGCTTTGCTCTGTATATGTCATTTTTGGTCTCTTTCAGAAAGAAGACACAAATTCTTATACATTTTTCGGATACTCCAAAGCTTAAAATTAGTAAAAATAAGAGACTTTCAATGTATTTTTTCAATACCAAGTCGCATAGGCCGGATAGTATCTTTTCAAAGCTCAAGTTTTATAAAACTTGAAAAAATTCCTAGAAGATTTTCAACTTCTTCTGATATAAATAGAAAATGCAGAAGCATATGAAAAACAGTTCGTGCTTTTGAATTATTGAAACAGTTTTAATAACAATTTTTTGAAAATCAAAATTAAAAATCTGAAATACAAATATAAAATTTATAGCGAAATTTCTCATTTATTTAATACATATGTACATACATAAATATGCATACTAGCATCTATGCTATGGTTTAAAAGGCGTGTGCGATCGTGAGTACAAAATTACCCACAATCCCATCTCTAAGCGATGGATGCCATTCCGACGCACATGCATATAATGCCATAGACATCTAAAACAAACCGCAAAGTAACAAAGAAATGAAAACATCTTTACTAAACAGTTGTTGCATTAAGACTAGATCAAATTCAAGCACAACTTAGAGAATAAATAAAAACCTCAAAGAGCATAACTTTTGGAGTAAAAGCATAAACAATCACATGAACACACACCAACTTAACAGTGCAATCGCAAATTCATGTGCAAAAGGCAATAGCAAAAAAAAAAATAATAATCAAATAAACATGTACGTGTGTATTTATGTATGTATGTATGTAAGTGAATAAAAAAAGAATATTAAGGCATTTAGTATACATGTATATGTATATGAGTGTTTGTATGTGCAACATGCATATGTATGTATACACAATATGCGGATGCTTACATTTGAATAAATAAAAATTGCACACTCTCAATTGCATCTAGATAAATTGAAATGAAATCAAGAGTTGAGTGTGTGAGTGAGCGAACGAGAGTGAGAGTGCACAAAAAGATAAACAAATTTTAATTGTGAAACATGCAAAAGCAGAAAAGCACGAGTACACACTACTCGTAAATCCACTCACCAATACCAGCGTACTGAGAAGGCCTACACATACATAGATACTGTGTTCGTGTGGTATGCAGCCTTGAATTAGTTCGGTGCACTCGCGTGACGATACCCTTACACACATACATAATGCGATTGGTAGGTGAACATGCAAACAAACATTCATATACACATTTGTGAATCCACACATACAAACATTCATACAAACATACATACGAGTGCATGCATACGTATTTTTTATACATATACATATTTACATATGTATTAATGTGCCTGTGCTTTAATAACGCAACTGGCAAACAAATGTTTAAATCTTTATTACCTCCGTGGAATATGAAATTGAAATTTTGTTCCTCACGTCCCCCTCAAATCTCTACTGCTGGTAAATCTCGCTCTTCTTTCCCTTTATTCTCCGATTTTATACATTTACCCGCTTTTTTTATTTTATGTCAATAATAGTTTGCACTGATGGCGCATTTCACGTTTAACTGAACGGCACTTCATTGCAATGACGGTCAGCCATTTCGTCAGTTTAATATAATGTCCAATTGCCAAACAGTCAGGCAGATGAATTTTAAAACAAGCAAATAACAATTTGCTCTCCTTGCAGTGATGTTACTAAAATTCTCTCTCTATTTATGAGGAATCTATTCCATTATTGAAAAAGAAACAATACTGTGTTTATCGCTGTTGTTGATGCACTTTGGCACAACATTGCAAATATAAATATCTTTTGATATTGAAAAATACTAATAAGAATAATTAATATACACATACTTACATAATATATGTATATACATACATATGTGCATGTACATACATACATACATATGTGTACATAAATAATGTATGGTATGGTGTTGTTGGTTCCGCACGGAAAGGAAATTTAAACGGAAATAAATGTCGGCCGACATACGAATTTGCAATTGTTCATTCCTGCGGCATAAGCTTTACGCGATATTGATTTAATATCCCTGTTTTGACTAGTTCTGAAGTGGATTAGTGACAGCTGTTATTAAACAGATATTTTAAACATATTTGAACTCAAAAACCACAGAATATATTATATTATTTATGTAGTTTATAGTAGAAGCAATTGTATAATTGTTAAATGGATACAATAGCCTTTGTTGAGGATTGCAGTGACGATGACTGCTTAGACATTGCTTAGCTGAGTTTTGCGCTAGATATCTGAAAATGTGTTACAGATGAGTTATAAGAGATTAAGTTGGAATAAAAAAGTTTTAGTACATTTTTATATTTAATTTTACAGCCCTGCAAAAATTAAACATTACACAGAAAAAATTATGAAATATTATTTTTTTTAATAAACATGTTTTTGAAACTGATTTTAAGTTTTATTATTATTTTTATTTGGTTTCACGAATTAAAAGTATATTATTTTAATGAAGAAAAAATCCGGTTTTCATACTATTACACTTTTACTAACTGTGGTAATTAAAACTATAGTTTTAGAAATTCTGTAGCAAGTCCTATTTCAGTAAAAATATTAAGGGTTTTCATGAGAACGTTCAAAAGTCTCGCAAGCTGTGCAATTGTGCATTTTTACACTCTCGTAAATGAAATTTAAAAAAATTGTATAAAAATTCATTTACACAAACCTGTTAGTTTTTGCCCAATAATTTTGACACGTAAACTTAAGGTGTGCAATTGTGCATTTTGTAAACAACAACTCCTGGCTTTTTTGGCTTTCTTTAGGCATTTTTAGACACACACACACATGCTTTCTTATTTTTATAGAAATATATACATAAATATGTTTTTAAATTAAAAATTGCTAGAAATTGTCTTATATTATTTTTTATTAAATAAGCTTTTTAACGCTTGTTTAAAATTTACATAAACTGTTTGCGCAAAAGTTTAACAGGGGCTTCATGAAACAAGTCTCGCAAGTTTGCTCAATTTCACAAATGGCAATTTAAAGAGTTCTCATGAAAACCCTTATTATTTGATATTTTGAATTTAGTGATTGAATACAAAATAAACTTTTTTTTAATGTGCGAGAATTTTTGTAACGGCACGCTCTTCAAACTTTATTGACATTTTTCTAATTAACGACAACACCAAGCCAATCATTGAAGGAATTTCTTTAAAAAAAAAAGTTGGGATAGTTTTCATTTATAAGCAAGCAGGTTATGCCTATTTATATTGCATTTGTTAGTTCCCATTCCCACATATATTTTTGGAAACATCGTATCAAAAATATCTCACTGCGTCTCTGAAAGTATTTAATTCTATTTAATTTCTAAATTTATTTATATAGCGGCTCTAAGAAAGTTAATTATTTCATTGGCTAGTGCTTCGGGGTATATTCATATATACATATTTACATGTATACATATGTACTATGTATCTCTATTTTTGTATTTATGTATAAGAACTTTTGTTTTCTTAGAACACATTTTAGTCGATAGAGACAGCAACGACCATTTGAAAATATTTGTTGGAAAGTTAATTAATTAATGTTTTTGCTGACTGACGTTGGCAGATTTTGTTAATATTTAAATATTTATATGTTTCTAAATATAAATTGAACATTTCAATGATATGATCTTCAATGTTAAAAGTTGTAAATGTGCTGATGTTAACTGCTGACCAGTGGTTAATATGGCAAAATTATGACTGCTTAATTTCATTAAAAAAAAACCTACATAAATATGTTAATAATATAAAGAATACTTGCTGATGTTAAAAAATTAAATTAAATTAAATATTTATTGACAGTACCACATATTTTTATAATTCGACACAATTTGCACCACCTGCAATATTTTAAGCGGCACTTGAAGGAGAATTCATCCTTAATATGAATTAATAAAGACTAATTTCACTGACTTAATTACTATTCTAGAGACTTACTTAGCATTTACAAATGTAAGTGCAAGTTCGAAAAACTCAATACATTGAAAATTTTTTACTAATACAATAACATTTCTTGTACTTACTGCTCAGCTTACAACATAATTTCTTTGTAAGTAATTTTTGTAAGGCCCAATTCACACGATGATTTAAAAATCTTCTTTTATTTTTGATTTTTTTTTTAAATTGCTTCCAAAAACATTTTACATTCATACGATGATTTTTTCCATGTTTCTAGTTTTTATTTTTTTTTCTTCCAAAAATTGTATCAGTGTTGCCAGTAGATTTTTAAAAAATCCATTTGTTCCTTTCCCTACATGTAAAAAAAAATTTTCCATGCGAAAATCTACACATTTTAGTAATTTAATTTAAAGATAAACTATCGAGAGATAGAATCTATTTTATTTTGACAGCGTTTTTTCTTATCCTCTCACATATAAATAAATATTCTTCTCAGCAATGCTACCAAAGACAGATACTGCGACACCAAAATAATTAGATAAAAGTCTATGTAATTTGAGCAAAAACAAATTTTGAAACGGTTTATGAACAAAAATATATTTTTAGTATAGTTATTTTTACATTTATGCAGAAAAAATGCAATATGAGAATAAAAAATACCTACATTTTGTTCAAAATAAAATATTTTTTTAGTGAGAAAAATACCTACAGGCAACACTGTTTTGTATTAAAAAAAAGCTGTTGTCGCATTCAATGAAAAAATAAAATAAAGCAACATAAAAAAACTAAAATATGTGTAAAGAAAGTTTGAAAAAAAAACTCGTAGAACGGAAAATGTGATTTTTTTTCTTCCCCTTTTGCTTTTCTATACCGTTCGTCTACAAACTCCAAAAATCGTGTTTCAAAAAATCATTGAAAAATCAACGTGTGAATTACGTGTAAGTAAAATGACAAATGAAGAAACAGTGTTACCGAGAATGAGTTTTGTATAAATTTATTAGTACTTCGTATTATAAAAGTAATATTTATTGCTGATTTCTTGCATATGTAGAAGAAAATAATATTTAAAAAAGAACAAAACTATGCAACAACGCATCGTGATTATGTTTTTACATATGAATTTCATGCATTTTACAAAAAAGTTGTTGAAAAAAATATTGTTTTCAGCAATTTATGATTTTGGCAATACGGCAATACTGAATTCATATATTTTTGAAATAAACATAAGCCCAATTCACAATCTTGTGCAAATGGTATTGCATCGTAGCATATGCAAAATGGTGTAATATATTTATACTCACCACTAAGAATCGTTAAGTGGTGAGTATCAATATGCTATACCATTTTGCACATGCTACGATGCAATACCATTTGCACAAGATTGTAAATTGGCTATAGTTTTTTAATTCAAAAGCAAATAAATTTTCATAAGACGTGTACGCTTCGAAAAAGTTTGAAAATTGAACTTACAACTTACTGTGTAAACTCTCAAGTAAGTTGCAAGACTTTCGGTTATTTCTTCGAAATTTTCGTTGATAATAGGTATACACAACTTACAAGTAATCACTTACATGTATAATTGCAGTGTTAATGAGATTAAATTTTTATAGAAACTAAATACATTTCCTGTTTTCAAAAGGAATTGAAATTTCTCTCGTTTTCAAATCGATTAAACATACCTAAAGAAACATCAGAAACATGTACAGCCTTGTTTATAAAAATTATTATTATTATTTAAAATTTAAAGTCCTTTTTTTACTAATTATAATCAAATTATAGGCATTCAATATACATATACATACATATATGTATATTTTATTTAAAGTGTATTTTTTTTTTTTTGTTTGTTAAAGACTGACTTTGACGTTAAAATATTTTATTCGAACTTAATTTCGAATGTTACCAAATCGATTAACTTGTAGAATTCTAAATAAACATTTACTCGTTCACATAATCGAGTATAGGGAAGTTGAAGGGTCCATCCAAAGGCCAATTTCCATTTGTAATACTAACCAGTACATATTGCCCATTTACTTAAGCAACGTCATAACTCCAAAAAAGAACAGTTTGCCAGAAAATGCGTTTGAAGTTTTCAATGAAAGAAAATTTTTATTTAGTTTTCAAGAGTTGAGTTAACAAGATATTTGTATGAAATTCTTACACAACATGAAGAACGACATGAGGATTAATTCTGCATCATTCACTAAAAAATAAAATTTTTTGAGTTATGGCGTTCTTTGAGTAAATGAGCGATTTGTAAATATATATGTATGTCCGTTTATCTTGATTTTCTGGGACATTTTCCGTACAGCACTAATGCTCAATAATAAAAAATTACCAATTTTTAACATTTGTTTTGCAAATCAATCAGTCAAAACATAAAAAACAAATTTTAATATCTTTTAAATTTGCAATTGAAATTGTACAGTGACAATCGTAAAACGAAACTCGAACTTTTATTTCTAATTACCTTGAATTTAACAAATCGATAGGCTTAAAAAAAATGAAAATGATTTATGGAAAACTAAACAATGATATATAAAACCAATCTTAATTGAAAGTAATCTTAATCTTGACCCTCTACATTTTGATGCAGTCAGTGTTCATTTTAAAACACAAGCTCACTTCCACACACACATGCATACATGCATGCATACACGTGAATTTGTATTGTGCATTTATGTTTCAATAAATGCACCACACATGATTACTTTATTAAATGCATTTAATAGAGACACACCAATTTCGAAGAAAGAAAAAACCCCAACTGCTGCAAGCAGCGGGAAGAGGAAGGGCGGATCGAGGTATTTTAAACATCAAGTACACATACATAATCTTACTTACTTACATACTTAGTTAGTTTACTTACAAGTATGTATTGGTATTTTTTTTTTTTACTTTACTTGTAGTATTCGTACTCGTAATATTTGACTTTAACTATTAGTTTTGCTGCTGGTGATGAAAAAATGTTTAGCCAATTGTATTGTATGCCAGTTCAACTTGAAATGTTGTTGAACTAAACGAAACAACAGAACACCTCACATACATACATACATATGCATGTATGTATGTACATTATAATAGTTACAACATATAATGCAATATACGTATTTATTTTATAGTTGTTGTTGTTGTCGCTTATTTATTTGATAAAAATTGAAGGAAAAAGAAACATTTAAAAAGGAAACTTGTTGTCGCTAATTGAATGCAATTGCAGCAGCAACAACCGCCTCAAACTGCACAACTGTGCCTAGAACTTATATTGTGTGTTGATGTTTGTGTGTCGGTATATGCACATACATACATATATACATACATATGTACGTGTGAATGCACGGCCGCTACATACGTTCTATAATAGCATTCTATATACACGCACTAAACACAAAAATACACAAACATAAAAATTCATAGACAAACAGTGGAAAATTGTTCAGATAGATTGCACAGAGACTGGAATGCAGAGGCGAGCAAAGACGAGCGGTATGAAGTAAAATGAAGGCGGCCAGAACACTCAACTTTTAGCATTGCATTTGTTTATTATTTTGCTCATACATACAAACACAAACATACATACACATGTACATACATATATATAATTTATAAATAAATTTAGTTGTTTTTAATGCGTTCTATGCAGAATCAGAAAAGTCAGAATTCATCACAGCATTTTATATCTAGAATCTGAGTTCCGTGTTTTTAGAAATTCCAAAACCATTTAACCCAGAAACGAAAGAAAATACTTTCAAATTGGTGTGCATATACTATAATTCGAAAGCGTTTGCTTTCGTTTCGAATTACAGAGTAGACCCCCTGTTCTTAATATATTCGTCCCACTACTCGTGTTAAATTCTTATTATTCTCAGTTGCTGTTGAATAATTTGTAGAAATATTTCATATCGTCTGTTGGTTGCTCAAAGGTCGAGGATGACGATTTTAGCTAATTCGCGCTCCTTACGCACTGATAGCGCCTCTGTGCCTACAACATACTATCTTGCCCGAAATCAATGCTAACAGATGCATCGATCTTTAACACAAGAATATTTTAGTATTAAAGTACTATATAGAAATAGAATTTGTATATACTATATATACTATACTACTATTTCATTTCACAATTTAAAATTATTAAAATGGTTTTATTTTTGCACAACTGCGCAACGCAAAAAAGGGTATTGTGTTTATCAGCTTATGTATGTATGTGTGTTCCTTTGCGGCACTATATAAACCAAACGGGTGAACTGATTTCGATGTTTCTTACATCAATCAATTTGTCTTAATCCTGGAAGTGTCACTAAAGATATGACAGTAGTCAAAACTTAATATGACTTAATAAACAAACGCCATTTTATAAATACGAAAAAAAAAATAAAAAGTCGGCGAACTATATCAAACTATTTTAAATTAGCATAAAAAGAAACGAGTTGCGAAAATGGGCAAATTTTTGCGCTTTTCGCAAAGGAACATATCATTATAGTACGCTGGAAAGAGAGTTTCCTGCAATGATGCTAATTTGCACTATTTCCGTATCGCAAATTCTTGATTTTCATGACTTCTAAGAAATGGATTTTTCTATTGGATACGAGTATAAAATTGTATGTGAATATGAAACGAAATAAAAAAGAATGAATTGTTTTAAATTCTGCCTGCAATTGATGCGAATGTATGAAAAATAAAAAATAAAGAAAAATTACATTGCGAACGTTGTAAAATTTAACGATTGAACGAACATAAGAACGTTTCAATTTTTTTTTCATTTTGTTCGTTTAAAGTTTATTTTTCTATTTTATTTATATGTTCAGTTTTTTTCTTCAATTTTATTGTTGTTTTATTTATTTTAGAATGTAATTGTGCGCCTGGCCTAGACCTAGAAAAGGAAATTTTTCGTGGTAATATTGTTGTTGGTGCTCCAATCGTTGCATTCGCTGTAATTGTTGTTGCTGCTTGTCTATTTTGCCATTTTTATAATAAGCGACTCGTTTCATTTATTTGTTTTTTTCTCCTTCCTCGCTTGCAAAAACACACACAAGCACACACACACACACACACGCGCACATATTAATAGATGTTTATTCTGGGTATGTGTGATTGTACATACAAACGCATAGTATATATATATGTATATATGTGCGTGGTGGTATTAGTGGAGCAGACAATGTTTTTATTTTTATTTTTCAAAGTGTGAATAGAATATTGAATATAAATATATTTATGTATGTATGCATTTGTTCTTATTGGGCTTGAAATGTGTGCATGTGTTTTAAAATATAAAAAATAAAGTGGAAGTGGATGTTGTACATGCAACAACTATGAAAAAATATCAACAATTTACAGTCTAGAACACAGTTTGCATTTTTCCTTTTTGTAAAGAATTTGTGGCAAATCGTTTTATACACTCGTACTTGTATTGGTGTCATAAACTGGGTATTTAGAAATAGGAAATACGAAAATATTTCGAAAGATTTTTTTGTGTCACATTGGTTCCATTAGTGTTATAGATTACAGGAAAATTGCACAACGATCCCAGAATAAACTCTATTAAATTTGTATACCCTCCCTAGCGATCGATACCCTCGTCTTGTAATATTTTTTAATGGCTGTAATAATGTGAATTTTAATATATCCTTGGACTAAGTTCCAAAAAGAATGCAACAAAGCATTGGGTTTTGCATAATTTTGCTTCACAATGCTTTATTGATTGTTCTCATTGGGCAGTATGAATAAAAAAAAGCAATGTGAATCCGATCACAGAGGAGATGGGTAAACATCTAGTAATGCAAATTTTTTTTAAGTTGGAAGTACTTATGCTTTTAGTATCTTTTTTTAAATTAATTAATTAAAAGTATCAAAACTTTCAATATTGTAAATACATATGAATTTGTTGGTTTCTGTTTGTTTTATTAAACTTATTTGGTTAGTAAATGGGCACACTGCAGTATATTTATATGTACTGCATTTAAAATTGCAGTAAGCAGTAAATTTACTGATTACTAAAAAAATTCAGTAAATGCTAATGAAATTTAATTTGCATTACCAGTAAAATCGTAGGGCCGTAATCATAATAAAATTGTAGCAAGTGGCAAAGTTTTTTCATTCAAATTTTGAAACTTCTGTATGAAAAACATTTAGCCACTTGGTAGAATTTCATTATGAATATGGGCATTACTGATTACTGAAAATTCAATGCACCTCATCATATAACAAATCATTTATGCAATTTATAAAAATTGTAGAAAAAAATTTTAGTAATCAGTAAAAATTTACTTGTTAAACATTTGTTATTGTTTTTACTGAAACTTTAGTGGTACTGCAGTGCTCATCTATGGTAAATGCCTTTACTTTTACTTTTTAATTTTTAATTCCTGTTGTTCATCGTTTAGTTGTTGCTGTTCTTGTTGTTGTGTACGCATTGCAATTAAAATAAATTCAGTAAAGTGCGACTTTGACTCGCGCACATTCGGTTTTGATAATTTTTTTGATTTAGCTTTCTTCCTTTTTTAAGTTTTTTCAGTTTAAACGATTTTTTTTCAGTTTTATCGCTTTTTTCTCTTTTTGGGTTTTTTTAATTTTCGCAATTTTTTTCATTTTGGTGATTTTTTCATTTTGGCGATTTTTTCTGTTTTTTGGGTTTTTTTCATTTTGGCGATTTTTTTCTGTTTTTGGGGTTTTTTTATTTAGGCGATTTTTTCATATTGGCGATTTTTTTGTTTAAGGATTTTTTTCATTTTGGCGATTTTTCCGATTTTTCGCGATTTATTTTAGTCCTAGAGATTTTTTTAATTTGGTGCTTTTTGTTGTTTTGGCGATTTTTTGTTGTTTTTGGCGATTTTTTTATATTTGGCGATTTTATATTTTATTGATTTTTTAGTTTTACCGTTTTTGAAAATTTCAAGAGTTTTGCTCTTACGGTTTCCAAGATACAGCAAGTTGTCAAAATTACAAAGTCAAAATTGCATTAACTGATTGAACACCCATTGATTTAAATTTTTTAAATTTAGTGTCAATTGTTGTAGTCTGTATAAAAATACACTAACTTTTAAAATTTCAAGTGTATATATGTACATACAATTGTATGGGATTTTAACATTTTTCGTTGCTCGTTTTGGAACACCCTTTGTATTTGTTGTTGTAGTGGCCAAATGTCTACACATTGTGTCCAAATTTCAAGTCCGTAGTTCTTACGGTTCATTTTCACCTTTGGTGTAAGGAAATATACAGAAAAATAACCGGCGACGGCGCACCGTCGGCTTCGAGCCGGTCGACTTGTTTCTCTACTTGGTATTGCTTCTTTCAAACATTAATACACTCATACATAGCTCACATCGATTTGACAATGCTGTGAAAGAAAAGCAAAGAAATCTCAGCAAAGAAATCAAAGTCAAAAGATTTTTACCCCCTAGCGTATAGATGTTTACACATCAAAAATGTATTTGCTTCTTACTTAAGAATTTGTTTTAAAACCCCAAATATGTAGTATGTGTGATTTGTTTTTTAAATAAATTTTTTAAGAAAAACGTAAATACTTTTTTATCTTTTTTACATTCTACAAAAAAATCACATTACCAATTTTTTCCCATGTAAGCGAGAAACACCCAGAAGTTTGCCCATCGACAGTCCCCTTTTTTTAATTAAATTTGTCCGCAGAAATCCTAAATATTGCCCTTAAGGGCTGGTATTCACTATCCTAGAAAATCGTATGTCTTTTGAGAAAATGTTATTGTCATGGAGTTTCCATTAGATCAGTCCCCGTATTCTGTAACTCGCTAAAGCTAGAGCTAAAATGCTGAACAAATTCAAAATGTTAAATTTTTGGCAATGACATAAAACAGTAAAATTTTGTCAGGTTAGATTTCTATGCCATTGTCGGATTTAGATACAAACATTTGAAAATTGCATTCATATCCAAAGCCAAGATAAGTCAACCTTATAGGTTTTTTAACGATAGAGACTTAAAGCTCAGTTAGCCGACTGTAATGGAATGTAACTGCAAGAGTAGAAAACAGCTAATCGATATTTTTATATGAAAAGTACGTTACGCTACATTACAGCTCTATAACCTTTTTCATTACTTTTCACATAACAATATCGATGAGCTGTTTCCTACTGTTGCAGTTACATTACATTACATTCAGCTAACTGAGCCTTTAGCTTTAGCGAGTTACAGAATACGTGGGCAGTACTTCATTTTCTCAAAAGTAACTTTACCTTGTAGTATAGTGAATATCAACCATAGGTAATACACAAGTGTATTCTTGAAATTTCACATATTTTGGAAAACCAGTATTGAAGCAAAAATTTTTTCTAATGGAAAAAAGAAACTTCTTAATTGAATTTAAAAGAATGGGATATTGGTTAAGTTGAATTTCGTCAAAAGTCGAAGTTGACAATGATATCTCGGAAGAAAAAAGTATGTTTCAATACTAAGGAACGATTCGGTGTTAAGTTCGTCAGCAAATGCAAAATTAACCTTCAAAAAATGTTTGCCTGGTTTCAATCGAATTGGATGAATGTCAAAAACATATGTATGTACATAAACATTTCTGCTAGAAACTGCTACGTCAGTTTTGCATAAGAATCCTTTAAAGTAAAAAATACCCTGTATTTTTGACAAAAATCAAAAATATTTTCTGTATTTGCAGCCTACAATAAATAATAAACGAGAAACGATGAAAAATTTAATTTTAACAAACAACACAACAACAACAAAATTATTATTCTAAATTGAATGTTTGCTCTGCTGATGTTGTTGTTGTTTTCTAATAGTAATTTATTGTAAAGACAAAAAAAAAGCACAAAATATCTACAAAGTACGTTTAAAACGAAAATTGCAGCAGTTTCGAGTGCAATTATAAAAAGCAATGGCAGGGGCAGAAGTGCATTTACACTGACTGGCTGGCATTAGAATTATTTTATTTTTTGTAATTTATTTGTATATTCTGATTCTTCTCTACAAAACATACTTGCATACATATTTACATACACACATACACTCACATATCGCCACACAAACACGCACTCTTAAAAAAATAGCACAACAAAAAATCAACAATTGCAATCACAACAGCAACAGCAACAGCAACAGCAACAACAACAATAATAATAATATATACAGAAATAACAACAGTAGCATTAGAATAATAACAAACGAACAAACAAACATCTAATGCTTAGAGCGATGATGTAAACAGTTGCATGGTGTGGCGTTCGGTGCTGGGGGTTAGCAGGCAGGGAATCACATAAAGCTTGATGTCCATGTCCCCATTTAAGTCAAGTGACGTGCTATCTGTCGCCTTCTCACAGAACTTTGACTCCGTTTTGTGTTTGAATGCCAACCGCGCGAATATTTTTTTTTGCATTTAACGCATAAAAACGACAATCAACGATTAGTTTAGCTGCACTATAATTTTTCTATTGCTGTTGCTGTTGCTACTGCTGCTGCTGCAGCTGCAGTTATTGTTGTTGTTTGTGGTGTTTTTAACAAATATACGAATTTATGGATGTGCATACATACAAGTGTATGTGACAATGATTTTAAATATAATAGTTTTGATGTATGCACATTAGTGGGATACCCAAACTTTATAATAAATAAAATAAACTGCAACTTTTTCTCATCGTAACACTATTAATCCTTAAAAAGTTGGAAAAAATTACTTTTGTTCTTCCAGTTAACTTGGAATCTAAAGTATTAAAAATGTGTACGCAATATTGTTCGCGACTTGATTTTAAAATTTAAACCATAATAGAGTAAATCCCTAATGTGCACACAAAGACAAATAATAACAAAGTCAAAGATAGTAAACCGTATTTATGGGGAATATGCACATATGTATGTATGTATTTATGTATGCATGTATGCATGTATGTATATCCATAAGTATGTATGTAAATACTCATATGAATGCAAAATCCAATACATGACCGATTCGTTTATGTATCTATCAAACACTTCTATGGAACAGTGATACTGTTCTACAATTTTGAATACATGCATAAGCGGAAATAGATTTGAAGACTCTGATATAGTAAAACAAAAACTCGGGAAAACTTCAGTTCTGCTAGTTAAGATGAGAAGTTAAGTTATAAGAAGAACTTTTGAAGAAAAAAAGTATTGTTCTGCGCTGTTTATTGACATTTCCCAGGCATCTGATAAAGTGTGGCATGAAGGCCTAATTTTAAAACTGAAGACTTGCTTACCAATAAACATTTGAAATCTTTTGGAAAGTTACATTATTTCCCGTAAGTTCACTGTTGTGGAAGGAAACTTTACGAGTATGCCTGAAACTATTTCATTCGGTGTGTCACAGGGGAGTATACTGGGGCCAGTTTTATATTTGATTTATACTTGTGATATGCCTGTGAGCAGTTGTATCCATACTTCAACATTTGCCGACGATACAGCAGCCTGCCTTAGTATGCACGAAAACCCTAATGAGGCATCCCGCAAACTCCAGCAACACATTAGCCAGATGGAGCTATGGTTAAACTTATGGAGAATTAAGGTAAACGAACAAAAGTGTGTTCAAGTAACATTTACCTTACGAAGAGCTACTTGTTCCCCCATTCGGATTAACAATCAAATTGTTCCTCAACATTCACATGTGAAATATCTTGGTATACACCTTGATCGACGGCTTACATGGAAACATCACATTGACTCTAAGTTAACTCAAATGAAACTAAAATTAACTCAGGTACATTGGCTGATTGGCAAAAATTCAACACTCAGCCTAGACTGCTAACTTTTAATATACAAGTCGCTTTTAAAGCCAATATGGTGCTATGAAATTCAGCTATGGGGCACTACTTCAGCTTCAAATGTTGAGAAAATCCAACGAAGGCAAAACCAAATTTTACGCTGGATAACGTCGGCTCGCTTCATGGTACATCAAAAATTCAAATATACATCGTGATTTAAATATGACACTAGTGACTGAAGAAATTGCAAAATACGCAGGCAAATACCTAACAAAACTCGAGTCATATCCTAATCTGCTTGCTCGTAATATATAGAACTTTACTGGACACATCCGCTTAAAAAAGAGAGATACAAGGGCTCTAATAAACAACACTCCAGATGCAGCTGCTTAAAAATATTTTTTTTTTTGTGCTTATCACTACTCATGTATTATTAATAATTATCACTTAGTTTATGTCCGACATTGGTTGGGCCGCCTAATAATTATACTTTAGATCAAGATTTGAATACTTATTGTTAGCTCACATTTGAAGATATAATGCATAAAAAACGTCTTAAAAAAAAAAAAGATGAGAAGTTCCTTTTTTTAATTCTAAGGTTGGGTTTACATCTGTGTGCCATGTGCCAAAGAAAGCGTTACCACTAATTACTAATGAAAAACTGTTTGCTTCAGACATGTATTTATTGATTTAAACAGTTTCCAATCATGCCGGATTCTATAAAATTGTCTATTAGTTATGTAGGAAACTGTTTATCTTAATAAATACATGTCTGAATCAAAGAGGTTTTCATTAGTAATTAGTGGTTACGCTTTTTTGGACATATGGCACACATGAAATGACAGATTTAAACTCAGCCTAATTGTCATATATTTGGCAGCAGCTTTGGATATATACGTATGTACATAAGTAAGTATTTAAATAAAAAAATTGATAATTAGTCCTTTAACAAATATTAACTGTTAAAAAAAAATTTGCTTTCGTTCTAATTTTTTTTAAAGAAGAAAAATCGAAGAAATTCAGAAAAATTTAAAGTTTTATATACATTGATAATGATAAATGATAGATTTAAAAAAATTTTGCTTGCTGTTAGTTAAGCATGTCTAGATGCATTTCGTTGCTGTTCAAACAACTCATCAGTAGACTTCAACGAAAATAAATTGCGGTAAACGATAAATATATAATTTGGGAATTCGACAAAATTGGGAAATATACCCAACAAAAAATTTCAAAAAAGGTAATCGAGTTTGGAATTGAGCATTTTTGGTGGAAGCACTTTCCTACTGGATTACCAACTTAATGATTTTAACAAGGCGTGAGACTAAAATAATCGATTCTCTACTTACATTTTTTTTATTTGTCAACATTTCACGTAATCTATTTCGTCTAAAAAAATCATTCTCTTCATTTAGCAACTTGCACGTCATTTTTTGTAATTTTAGGTAATGTGATTTGTAAGCGAGTAATGAAAATTGGCAATCAGAAAAGTAAGTCATTATATGGCAAGTAGTTCTAATGCTAATGTGTAATTTTTTGCTGGGTATTTGTTCTCAACTTGTGTGTGATATGCATACATATGTATGTTTTTTTTTACTAGAAGTAACACTCAGGCAATGAATGCATACTACTATTACTAGGTGTTAACTTCTTTAAGAAAGGGATACTGATAGAGAAGACTTTTACAACTCTGCTTTTTTCACGTTTTTTTAATAATGCAGTGTTGCAGCGCCTCTGGTATTAAAGGAGGTGTATTCAATTTTTTTATGCTGTGTTTAGTAGCAATTTAATTGGTTATTTTAAATCGCCGATAATTCTGCTACACAACGAAGGAGCGCGCTCTGGTGTTACATTAGTATTAGTACCTGCTGAAGTTGGTATTATTCAGTGACCAGTGACTATGCCTTCATCACTTGAACTTTCCTAGAACAACTGATACTAAGGGACACTAATGCACATCAGAAAAATGCATGATGTTGTTATTTAATGACTGTTGGATACCGGGCTCGAACCCAGGACCATCGGTTTTGCAGTCAACGTGCTAACTACTTCAGCCAACGCCACCCCCAATGATTTTCAAATTCATTGGTTTGCTTATGAAAATTTAGATACCAGGACAATTGACAATTGCCTGCATTTTTGTGTTACTAGTTCGCAATTTACAGCCATTGAAAGTGCATAATCTCGTTGATTTTAACGAAATTTTAAAAACTTGAAGTGTATAAATTGAACATTATTTTTGACTTAAAGCTTTCATATAAACCAAAGAAAGGATTGATAAATACTACAGAGATTCTGCACCATCTACTTCAATGCTTAAAGAGTGGTTCCGGTCGCATAAAAAGCTCGTTACGACAGAAGTAGGTGATAAATCCATGAACAATAGAAGAATAAAATTGCTCTAGAATGTACATCACATTTAACATGAATATGAAAAATAGGTACATATGTATATCTGATCGACGGGTATCGCAAATGCTCATAAGCACAACCATGTGACCACTTCAAAGGAATGTTTGGCAATGTCTAGAAGCAATCCGAATAAGTTTTGCGCTGTAACTGTAGATGAAACATGGATCTATGACAGTGCACTCAATCCATTTTTTTGTCATTCACATCGATTATTTTTTAAAGCATTAAACAGAACAGGTTCTGAACAGATACAGTAGGGATTTAAAGCAAAGACGACTTCATTTATCGAAAAAAAAACAAAATTTTGACAATGTACGGGTGCACACTTGTGTAGTCATTATAGCAAAATGTTGACTACGAACTAGAGGCCTGCGTAAACATGTGTACGTGTATACCAGTGTTAACAAGCGATGACGTCACGACAGCTTGTCTGTAACAAACACTCAAAAGAAGTACTGTTGATTAGTGTATGCTTGTTATTTTTCATATTGTACGTTTTAGTGTGTGTGTAATATGTAGATGGTAAGCTATTATGTGATTAACCGCATACAACTAATGTTAATGCATGTGTGTGCCTTTGCATGTGAGCAGAAAAATAAAAGATCATACACACATACATGCATGACGTTTGTACACGCGCTTATGCGTAGAAAGAAGCTAGTATCACTAATTCTTCCGTCACGAAGTGTTTTCTTCTTTAAAGGCTCCGTTACCCGACTGTAGAAATCGCAGATGTAAGGTAAATGTAAATGTAATGTAAATGTAAACGTTTGAGCGCTTATAGAATGCTTAAAACCGTGTCATGTGTTTTCCACACAAAAAAAACTTCTTTGTGCACACACACATACATATTAATTGCATTGTGCCCAGCAAACACGCATTTTCGATTTTAAATTGCGAGTTATTTGAAGTCAAACGCGAAAGTTCATATACATATGTATGTGTAATATTTAAATTCATGAAATTTATTTTGATTGAAATGAACATACATATGTATACGGACATACATACCAGTATGTATGTATGTATTAGAACTTATAAGTAAATAATATATAAAATAGATATACAGGGTGGGCCAAAAGAAACCAAGGGGTGTAAAAGTTTAATAACTTTTTTGTTTATTAACTTTTTTTTATTTTTTCTTTCAGATTATATAATGTACAAAATGGAAATTTTTTTACACTAAGTATGAAAAATGATGTCTCTTAAAAGACCACCGTTTTCAGCTTCGCACTGATGGGCTCTTTTTAGAGCATTTTCCATAACATCTTTCAAAACTTGTGGCTGTAGCGTTCGAATTTCTGCAACAATGTTTGCCTTGAGCTCAAGGATTGTCTCTGGCTTGTTTACATACACTCGCTCCTTCAAAAAACCCCAAAGAAAATAGTCGGGTGCTGTCAAATCTGGCGATCGCGCTGGCCAAATAATTTCGGAATTTCGAGAAATTATTCGCTCTCCAAAAATTTGACTTAAAAGTGCCATTGTGTCTCGGGCAGTTTAGGCAGTGCCTCTGTCCTGCTGAAACCACATACCAGGTCTGTTTTCAAGAGCAGGATGTAAAAAATTTTCTATCATAAACCGATACCGCTCTCCATTTACGGTTACAGCACTTCCATCTTCATTCTCGAAGAAGTAGGGCCCAATGACATTTTCAGATGTGATCCCACACCATACTGTACACCTGATGGGGTGCAATTGGCGTTGATGAATGGCTCTTGGATTTTGAGAACCCCAGAACCTACAGTTCTGCTTATTAACAAAGCCATTCAAATGAAAATGAGCTTCATCACTCATAATCAAATTTTCAATAAAGTTGATTTCATTTATTCATTTCTTATTTTCTGATTTTCATTTATTATTTTCATTTATTATAAATTCTCCAAGTGTTGTCTATATAATCTGAAAAAAAAATAAAAAAAAAATTAATAAACAAAAAAGTTATTAAACTTTTACACCCCTTGGTTTCTTTTGGCCCACCCTGTATTAAATAAATTTTTAAAAAGATTTTTTAATAATTTCGCTGAAACTATTTTAATTTACTTTCTTTTGATGGCAAGATTTAGCCTGTTGGAAAAAAACTAATTGAGTTTTTAAAATAATACCTTTTAGAACGAAAATGCGCCTAGAGGTTTTGAAAATTATTATTATTATTTTATTTAAATGAACTCAATTATAATAATTGTAATAGCAGCTGTAACGCTCAACAGTAATATTTGTCATTGTACATTACCAGAGCAGATTTTGGGAAACTTCATCGGAAAGACGAAGTATTTAGCTATTCAATTTCCAGGAATGTATATGCTTGCAGTAGCACCTTAATCAAATCTTCACTTTCTCGTTTTATCCTTTTCTTATTAATGTTCGTACCTACTCATAATAATTTAGTTTTATTCACAAACAATATACATATGTATATTTTTTAACAAAAAGACATATGTATGTACATATACAGGACTTTCTGTTTGCTGGGTGTTTATCAATATAAAAAAATCAAATAAAATGGAAAACAGCTGTTCGAAATATTGATGAGAGCTCAACATCTTCACATAATTTTTGATTGCATGGAAAAAGTACCAAAATTATTTAAATGGTATAAAATCATTATTTTTTACTTACAAACATTGTAATGACTTTCACATTTAGTGAAATTACAATTTAAGCTTCATACCCGTATATACATACTTACATTACAACGTATTATAATTATAAAAAATATTTATATTTTTATTATCATTACAATTCTTATGATTATACGTACCTATTTTTATTATTATTGGTATTATTTTTAAATAAAAATAGTTTTTTGTAGAGTTGGGCAAAATCGTTCCTTTTGTGGAATAGTTCCGACCGATCCAAAAGACTCAAGGAACTAGGTTGTTCCTTTCGTTCATCGTTCCGGTCTTATACTTTTAACAGTGAATGAACGAGGAACGAGAGAACGTTCCTGTTGCTCGTAAAAACGTCAACAGAAGTTTTTCATGGTTTATTTTAATTTTCTTACAAACTAAGAAACAATAATTCTTTGTTTTCATAAAATATTTGTAAAAAAAAATAATAGCCCACAATAAGCAATAAACTTTTGAAATTAGCAAAATTTATCATAAACATTACAAATAAGTGAGCGAAACAAATGTAATACACGTTCTTTACGTGTATGAAAGAACGATAAAAAAGAACCTTTAAAAAGTCCGCACTGTTCCTTTTTAGGAATCGTTCCGCACCGATTCAATTAGGGAATCGTTCCATGGAACTAGTTCGTTCCGGAACGACACAACTCTAGTTTTTTGTACGCTTAAATGTATGTTTGTACGCACATATGTATGTATATTTTACATATTCATACATATGTACATATACATATGTGTATGTATGTATATTAACAAAAAATAAACACATACGATTGGCAAACTCTGGTTAGATTTTATAAAAAAACTTTTTCAGAAAACTAAATTTATTAAGTATGCCATGTACGTATACAAATTAACCACTCAAAAGCTTAAATTATTAAAAGAAACAAAAGTACCAAATCAGGGCTATTGAGCCACACTCTCATTCAATATACATACATCCCATCACTGTCTACAAATGCCACGTAACATCGTCATGAAATTCTATTTTCTGCAGGTTCAGACGTTACATATACGTGCCATTTCAGTCAGGTAAGCGTTTGCATAGCTTTTCATGCAACAGATTCGATCAGCTGATACATTTACATTTACAGTTCTACATTTACAGTCGGGTAATTCTTCCTTTATACCTACCTTTATACCCAAAAAAATTTCTTGGAAACAGTGTTGTTAACGTTTGTTTTATAAGATTTCGCTGTAGTAAAGCATTTGAAAAATCCCTCATGTCTTAAAAGTTCTTATAAGATATCTTGTGCAGGAGACTACTAAGAACGTGGCAGCATTGTCTCCTGAAGCAGCCGCTTTCCACTGCTTTCTGTTTCCCAATTTGATAAAATGGCTGGCTGGGTGGGTCAAACGAAGGGGTCATCATTGAAACAGACGCCTACTTTGTGGGCTTGGAGAGATCTTATTATGTGGAGAGAATAAAATCAAATATTCTTAAGACGCTGGACTAAATTGTATCGAGCCCTAAGGAGACTATGGTTTTTTTATGTATTATATATAAAGTTTGAGACAGACTTATGAAAATCATAACTGTATTTATTGAACGTTAAATTAAATTAAACAAAAATCATGTTATTGACAATTTAAAAAGTAAAAAATCAACTATAATATATACATATATAAATAAAAAGAACAATACCATATATACCTAAATATATAAATGTTGCTTGATAAAATCGTGATAAATCTGAATGGGTATAGTATATTATGAAAACTGCTTTAAAAAAAACAGAGCTATGATATATGACGACCAACTATTTGCTAAAATTTTTTTTTAATTTTCAGTTAATTTTTAATACTTTTTTTTAGTATTAAATGAAATATGATTCTCAAATAGATCAAAACATTTTTATTAGAAAGTACAGTGCCAATAAATTTTTTTCGGAATTGTTAAATTTATTTAAAACATTAAAACTGTTTATGTTTAACATTTATAATTTTTTTAAATTTACCCTGCAAAAATATTTTTGGAACATCAATACCCACTTTAACATTCAAAGTTCTTCGATATACATAACAATTTGTTATAATTTCAAAACCGTTTTCTGTAAATAATTTAGCTAACTCTTCTTCTCCAAAATAATAACTTCTGGTGCCATCCTGACGCATATAAAAATTTTCGGCGGTTTTATGACCTGACTTAAATCTCAACTGGGCCATGTCGTAGCGACCATAGTCTCTGAAGAGAACAATGCCTATAGCCTTTAAAACTTTATGCAAGTTCTTAATGACGCTATCAAATTTTTCCGGTGTTATTGCGGATAATACAAAAATCATGGATACTATGTCCAAGCTGTTCGCTGGTATATGTTCATGTATCACATAGGTCGTTATGTCGCATTGAAAAGCTTTAATTTTCGTCTCATCATATTTACAGTTAGCACGTACAAAGTCTATTGCTCTCGGCGAAAAATCGCAAACATAGAAATAGTTATTCACCTGTCCCAACGATTCAAGTTCTTCTATTAGAGGAAAGACAAAGTTACCAGCTCCGCAACCAACTTCCAATAGTTTTCTATAATCCTGTGAAGAGTGGCCAGTATCTTCTGTCTGCAAAAGTTCCCAAAATTCTCGTGTGGTCCATCTACAGTCCTTGAAAAACCGTGTCTCGTTTCGTTTATAAAAGAGGTCCCAATGTTTTTGTACTTGAGCATCCAATTGCTTGGCTTCAGGTACTAATCTCTTATTTTGCTCTGTTAGTTTTTGTTTCTCATCATCAGTTAAGGATTTTTCATATGTGGTGAAAATATCCTCTATGAATTCACTGGAGTTTTCCATCCTTTACGCTTGTTTGGAATTGTCCACAGAATGTTGAAAAATAAAACGCCTTCTTTTGTAAAGATATCATTTTATGCAGAAAGTCATCGAATAACGAAATTTCTTTCGTACTTTTATGCTAAATTTTGTAATTATTTTTATCACCCATTTACATAACAACTCAATTTAATTTTTATTATCTGTCCAATATCCAATATACCTGTTTTCTTGATATTAATGAGGAGTTTGCTATGTACTACTTACACCTAATTTTTTCTTAAAAATTTTATAAAACTTGTCGCCTGCATACTTTTCGGTTTTGCAATAGAAACCATAGAGAATATATGGACACAGAAAAAAATGACGTTCTATGACTGTTTGAATCTTTTAAAGATATCAGAACTTACAAATTATGTTTATGCTAATCACGTAAATGGTGGACATGTGTAATTAAATTACGCACTTTTATTTACATGTATTGTATGTGTAGTATATGTATTTCGCAATTAAGAATTTATGAAACTAAATCTTGTTAATATAAACTATTAAGAGAAAATTATAAAAACTCGAAGCGATTATGAACAAGAAATTAATAAAAAATAATACAATTAATAAAAATTATTTTGTTTGATGCAAACCACAGTACTATTTATTATATTCGATACGATACTAAATATTTGATTCTGCTGCGTTGCTTATCGGTAGTTTGGTGCACTACACTGAAGTGTTATTGAGAAAAATTGTTATTTACATTGCATTTTCTAACTGATTGACAGTATGACTGAACGACTGTTTTAGTGGCAATTGTGTCGGAGCTTTTATGAAAATTTGTTCAATATTAAATACGGCGTTTTAATATACATACGTCTTGATATGTGAACGTACTCGAAACTATAATATTGTCACATCATTGTCGGTTCGTACGGCAGATTGAATGGCAGTTTGTCAGTCAGACAGACAGAGAAGCGGAGGGTCAGGCCGTTGGTAGTTTTATCAACTAACTATCTGACGCTTTTGTCATGTGAACCAGTTGAGAGGTAGCAACAACCTCATTCAACCTTATACTAAACAGCTTTGTATGTTCAGTGTCACCATGTCTATTAGTAGATGTTGCTAATGTAATTTTTTCTATTTCTATTTTCCAATTATACATATGTATGTATACTTACGTGTGTATGTATGTGCATACTCGTGCATGTGTGTATGTACATATGTATGTTGTTGAACAATTGTCATTTTAATATATTCATATAAATATCAGTATCCATATGTATGTATATACAAACATATCTACATGCTATCTGCGTAAATCTTATTAAATTTACTAACATGAATGCATATCTTCATTTTATATTGGACCAACAATCTTTAGCTGCAACCCAACATCAGCTTTGACAAATATGTACCTAATTATGGCATCTTTTATTTAAACATCATTTTTTATATGAATTTTGTTTTTTGAATCATTTAACATTCTCAATCATTCAGACCACTCGTTTACCACTTGCTGACTGAATGACTCACCAAATACATTATCATTGACTATATTTTACCATTATCATGTCCATTGTCTAGTCGATTTTATTATTATAATTTTCTGCTTTTGCTGCGACTAGTTTTTCTTTTAATTTGCTTCATACTATTTGTGGAAATGAAAATGAAAATCTTTGGTAAAAAATCATGCATGAATAACTGCTGCTGCTGCTGCTGTTGTTGTTGTTGTTGTTGTTGTTGTTGTTGCTGGTGTTGTTGGTTAGTTGATTGCTATTACTATTGCAATTTTCATCTAACCATCAACACCATTGAGTGCAAAAAAACCAGCCACACAACCGAAAGCACTTTCCCTCTCGTTGCTTTCCATTTTTGTAATGCTATTAAAGAGTTTTGAATTCTCGTTTTTTTACTATTTACTTAAGACGACATCGTCTAACTACTGACTTTTTAATGCTCGCTGTTGCCGTTTCTAAAGCTATGTACATAAATATATATGTATGTAGTATATATGTATGCATGTATGTATATACAACAACAAATAATTGATAATGCTGTCATTGGTGATGTTTCCATTGGCATGGGCTTGCTTGCTGTTTTTGGTCAGACTTTTTAAGTAATAAAAACTTATTTTGCTTAAAATTTCTTCATTTTATTCAAGTGCATTTTGCACGCACACACGCACGCACATTTTCTGTGTACGTTCAATAGATGTGCAAGTCAAACAATTTGATAATCGTTTAGGAGAGAACACCCACAATAATTTTAATAAAAATATTTCCAAAAAGGAACAGTTCGTTCGTATTCAGTTTTTTTTAGTGTATCCTTATAGATTGCAGGAATGAAACAACTGCTAATTTGCTTCGTAGTGTTTTCTTCAAAAGATTAAGGGATAAATTTTTCAAGTTTAATACTATGTATATTCAGAATCACAATATATATAAAAGTCTTACTATATACATACATACGAAGTTTGTTAGCTAAATTCAAAAATTGTTCGGGTTAAAACCTACTGATGAGTTCCAAAAGCGGGAACGAAATGCATATAGATAATGCTTAACCATAAAAACAAACAAAATTTTCAAATTAAATAAATAAAGACTATATCAAATAAATATTGTTAATTTAAAAAAAAAAAAACTGCTGCACCCCACTCCTCCCTTCGTACATTACACAACCCTCTCCATAATTTCTGTAAAGTATTTTTTGAATATGTTTTGGAATATGTAATTTACACTTTTTGCAAGAAATCTATATATCTTCCCACTGTGAGAATCTTACATCGTTTTCTCTATTATTTCGTTTAAGAAGTTACATACCCATTTGTGATATGAGAGTATGTATATGAAAAATAAATAGTTGTTTCCCTCTACAGAAAATTGGTAAATTTTGAGTTAACAGTGCATAAAACTGTTTCATTAACTCACTTTGTTCTCGTATAACAGATTTTATTTATAGAGTGTAAAAATTTATTGTCGGAATTTCAGTGCAGATAGAAATAAATAACTAGAAGAAATTTTACTTTCTATTGTATTAAATTTTGTGTGGCGCACTGTATTTGCTTATTTTTGGCTAATTTTTCCTGAATGTATTTTAATATCCACATTCATGAGATTTGTCTAAAAGACGTCAGTGAGTAAGTAACGAATCCAAAATTATTTGCAGTTTAGTAATTATGTTAGACATTTTGCAATTAATTCTTTATAACTTCTGCTTCCTTTTGGATGCAGTAATGCTGCTTGCTGTGTTTAACAATATTTTTATTTTTTGCTTTCTTGTTGCTTGTTGCAATAACAACTGCTGTATACAGCGTAATAGAGCCAATAGCTGTAATTATTGCATGATGTTGTTGATAGTGTTGCATACTTGCTTTATAATCGGTGAAACTTTCTTGGAAATTTTTTCTTGTAATAGAAAATGAAAACGAAACTTTTCGAAATTTTTTCTTTTTTTTATTCTTTCATACTTTTTGCGCTGCTCTATTTATGCATCTTTTTGTGAAATAATTTCATTTTCAATATGAATATTTATAAAACCACGAACATGTTCACATGCATCTATACATGGGTATTTTTAAATGTGTATATAAAACATACATACATACATACATACATACATACATACATACAATATTTAGCATGAAAAATGGTTTTTGCAATGACCGGCTTGCAGCAAACTGTTTTAAATACATTTCAATCAAATCAAAGCGCATTTTCACGATACAACTTGATACAGTGATGCATATAGAGAGAGGCACGTTGCACATCAAAGCATGTACTTGTATGTAAGTTGTAAATTTTTTTTGTAAAGGTGCTTATATACATACATACATACATACATACATACATATGTGCATCAAAAGCAAAGTCCGTTGTTGGTTCAACACTACATTTTTTGTGTGTGTTTGCTTGATTGTATTTATAATGCACATTCGTTGGGAGAATGAATATGTGTGTGTGTGTGTGTGTGTGTGTGTGTGTGTGTGTGTGTATGCAACCAAGTTAATTGGGCTCATGGCCAAGTGCTTCCCATTGAAAATGAAAACTATGTTTTTCTCTGCCAGTGCTCATGTGTTTATGGCGCGCATTTGTATTGGTTTGTATCCCATGCATGAGATGATATTGTTTTTTTTTTGCATTTTCCCACTTTTTATTTTACTTTTACTGAAATATTATAAAAGAAGTTTCACTTTTAATTATCCTTAAATAGTTAAATTGGTTGTTAATTTTATTAATTTTTGCTAAATTTAGCTGATGGTTCATTCACGAAATAGCTTTTATGTATTAACAGCCTTATTTATAAAAGTCCCAATTTACACTATGCAAGTCTTATTGCTAAGCTGATTAGTTTGTTAGGATAGAGAGACGGGGGGAAAAGAAACGTTGCTGTTCCCCTCGTCTCTCTCTCCCTGAAACGAATCAGCTTTGCAATAAGACTTCCATAGTGTGATTTGGGACTTACGATAAAGCTTTATAAAGGGTTTTTAAAACAAATTTTCATACAAAGTTTTTCTTAAAAAGTTTTTTAAAAATTTTTAATAATAGAAATTTATAAAACAAAACTTGTATAAAACTTGAGGTTAAGTGTCTTCTAGACACCACTTCTGTTTACTATGTTGGTGACTTTTTGGCGACATATTGATATTTACTTTTGATTGAACCTTTTGTGAGATACACACTTCTGGCGTGTTAATTTGTCGGCTGCATAATCTCTTTTATCCAAAGAAATTTTCGCCCAAAAGAACTACCTAGTTAATAGTAGCAACGCCAGTAGTAGATTTTCAATCATATGCACGTGTTAAATGTCTATAGCAAAAGGCATTGCCTGGCGTATAATTCGTCAGTAGAGCCGGCCTGGACATCTCACTTACAGGTGATGTGAACTGGAAATTTCGGATGCATGACACCCAGCAAAACTACGTGGATATTAACATGGTTTAAATGTTGTATTCCACAACTAATGACTATGACATCTCACAAATTACTCCAGCAATGTTGGTTTTCCCACTTTTTTCTATTCTTATTAGCAAGACTCAGCAATAATTTTTTGAAATAGTGAATAATTTCTATCTGACGACGACAATATTTGCTCCGAGCTAATCTAAATGTATAAAACGGAAACACAACTTTTAATTTAAAATAAATTTTAAGTGTATAGACAAAAAAATTATTTTAAAAAATTATTTGAATGATTTTCGTCGAATATTGTAGTAATTAAAAAAAAAAAAAAAAACCAATGTGAGTCCGATCACAGGGGAGATGTGTAAACATCTAGTAATGAAAAATTTTCTTAAGTTGGAAGTACTATATGCTTTTAGTATATATTTTTTAATTAATCAATTAAAAGTATCAAAACTTTCAATATTGTAAATACATAGGAATTTGCTGGTTTTTGTTTGTTTTATTTAACTTGTTTAGTTACTAAATGGGCACACTGCTGTTTACTGAAATGTAATGCATGTAGTTATTTTACAGCAATGGTTTTCGAACTATGCAGCGCTAGCACAATTATATGTTAGTGAAAATTAGTAGCTACTATTGCACACTAGATGGTGTTTATATGAAGCTGTTAAGTTTCTCTGTACTTCTTGTTGTCCGTATGAATGACAAAGACGAAGAAGTCTTTTAGTTTGACAAGTTTAAGTTTTTGCTTTCTTTATTTAAAATAATGAAATTGAAATTTCTTATTAAAAGTGCAAAAAATTTTTTTAAAAGTTATTAAATTTAAATGTTTTCGTATTCATTTTATTTATTTGTTTTTATTTGCCCACGATAACATAATGTACGACAATTAGTAATAAATTCGACCCGCGCACGAAGGGTTGCGTGCGGGCACTAGATATGTAATTCAATACGAACTTTAGGCTATATAAGACGCAATTTACACTGTGCCTTTTCTGCTTGCCTGTGCAGGCAGGCTTTTGTAGTTTATTGGTGAGAGGGGGTGAGAAGCTTGCGGAGTAGAACAAAAGGCACAAAATGAAAATTCGAGGGGATTTATGACATTTCTCTTTGCCTCTTTCGTATTCTCAGCATTAAACGTGCATATAAATTCCAAAAAGGCATGAATAAAAAAGGCTTAATGTAAATGTGTGCGAGTTTTCGTAGGGGTTTCAAAAGAAAATTGTCAATACAAGGCAGGTTAAAAAGGCATAGTGTGAATAGCGACTAACAAATAGTTTTGGCTTTTTTCGTTTTTTGCGTTTTTTCGGTTTTTGGCGCTTTTTTAGTTTTGGCACTTTTTCCCTGCTTTGCCGATTTTTTCGGCTTTTGGCGTATTTTCCATTTTGGCGATTTCTTTTTCGTGTTGGTGATTTTTTAATTTTAGCGATTGTTTTCATTTTTGCTATTCTTTTTTCCATTTAGGCAATTTTTTTAGTTTTGGCGATTTCTTTCTGTTTTTGGCGTTTTTTTTTGTCATTTTGGTGATTTTTTCATTGTTACAATTTTTTCGGTTTTGCCGATTTATTTAAGTGTTAGATTTTTTTTTTTAATTTGGTGCTTTTTTCGTTTTAGCGACTTTTTTTTTGAAAATTTCAAGAGTTTGCCTCTTACGGTTTCCAAGATATAGCAAGTTGTCAAAATTACATAGTCAAAATTGCATTAACTGATGGATCACAATTTAAATTAAATTTTTTTTTAAATTGTAGTGTTAATTGTTGTAGTCTGTATATATGTATGTATATGTGACGCGCAAAATAGAAAGGGACCTAAGGGTAAAAACCGGGTTTGTTCAGGAGAGCCATTTTAAAGATTTAAATACGTGTATCTTTGGTGTACACCAATTTCATAAAACGCGCATATCTCTGGTAGGGAACACGTTTGGGGCATGGGGTCGGTCTCATTCGATGGTCAGATGTTGTCCACATAAAAAAAAGTTAAAATTGATTTTTTTTTACCCTTAGGTCCCTTTCTCTATGCGCTGTCACATATGTACATACAATTGTATGTATATTACATTGAATTTTAACATATTTCGTTGCTCGTTTTGGAGCACCCTTTAATTTTTAACCCTCATGTATTTTTTGTCGTAGCTTCCTAGGTTCTTTATACTCTGTCATAATGTTGATGGTGTTGGGTGTATTTCTATACAGCTGTTAAGTTTCTCTGTACTTCCTGTTGTCCGTATGATTACACTAATACTCTCATACATAGCTCACACCGATTTGATAACGCGGTGTGCATCTTACTCAAAATTTGTGATTGTATTGTGAAAAAGATTTTTACCCCCTAGCGTATAGATGTTTACACATCAAAACACTTCTCAGAAGAACCGAAACGAATAAACTACTTAAATTTTTATTTTAAGGTTAGCAAAATTGGTTTCAAAATTTACAAACAAGAAAATTCTTCTATAGTAGAATGTGTGTACTTATCTTGAAATCTGATTATTGTATGAAAAAGTGGATTGAAGCTGCATTATGAAGCTTTTCTTTAAATTAGTTGCACGAATATCTTAAAAACCATTATTTTTCGTTAGGAGACATGGAGAAAGGAGGAACATTAAAGAAAACTTTTACTTTCTTCACTGTGGTCGTACCAAATTTTTTATTATTTAATTTGTTGTTTAATTATTAAGTTAATATTAACTTTTAATTAATATTGATGTTAGGTTTAAAAAAAGACAATTAGCTGTAGAGATCTGATCATAAAAGCAACATTTAGGATATGCTTTTCCACAGAGAAACAAGCCGATTATCTTGTAGCCGGCTCAAGACCCGCCGCCGACTTTTAACGTAACTTCAAGCTGCCGTCGGTGCATGCGGCTAGCCTCGGCTCAAAATTGCAGTCGGCTAATTGTTTTTTTTTTCAGTGGCATATTTTTACCACATCTAATGAATTACATATATAGAAGTCATCAGGTGTTTGAACTGTTTTTAAAGAAATATGTTTAAAAAACTTATCAATATCAAAACCAGCGGCTGTCGATGTCAGCCGGCATATGAGCCGCCACCAACTATTTTTACCTAAGCCGCAGCCGCCGCTGACTTTTTAACGCGGCTTGTTTCTCTGCGTTTCCACCCTTTGTTTTGATTCGATGAGAGACAGGCTAAGCAAACGAAAAAAATATAATGGTTAAGAACAACAGCATGAAGCATGGAGACAAACCTCCTAGCATAGATAATAAATAATAATTATCCTACAAGATAACACCTGTAGGACAATTTTCCGTCACAATCGCTGAACAAAATTAGGGTATTAATAATTTCCACATTAACCAGCGCTTTAAACTGTTTATTTAAAGATTTAATATTTGTGGCATATAATGTAATAGGAAAACAAATTTATTAGCGCTTAAATAAATAAATAAATAAATAAATTGGTAATTGGGGTGCTACGGCACTGTTGACTTTCAAATAGTGCTAAAAAAATATTACGCTTGTACCAACTTTTCCATCCTTGGTGGAGAGGCAAAGAGGTCAAACAATTTGACAAAAAAGTTTCCAAAGATTCTTGCTACTCTCTGTAAAAGCTGCGTCTCAACGAATCTGAATTATTTAAATTATATTTTAATGTCAATATGGAATGTTATTTAAATGAAAAAAATGCATTTCAAACAAATTAATTCTATAAATGCTGTGAAGTCCAAGCGAAATGGAGAAAACTATTTTTGTTTTAAATTTTTTATCATATTTTTTATGACCGCGAACATAATTAAAATTGTTATTTTCTTCATTCTAGACTACCTTAAACTTTCAAATTGTTCCTAGCAAAACCCCAAAAAATAAATGTTAACTTAAAAAGTACTCCAATTTATTCGATTTTGTAATTAGTCACTTTATTTCAAGTGTGAGCCTCATCTTACAAATCGGATAAGAACCGATCGAAATTCTACGTATATAAAAAAATCGAACATCTAAAAACCTTTCTCCTATATGCTCTATTGATTTTTAACTGCATTTTACCACCAGTTAAATGCCAATTTAATTCACTTTCATTATGAAGCGAGGCGTGCTTGAAACAAACAGAAAGAAATCACCTTAAGTAAAAAATTTAAACTGAAGAAAATAATTCACTGAAAAGAAAAATGACAAATATGCACTCACATCACACACAGGTATGCAAGTAAGTACTCGTATTTATTTATGTAAAAATATGTGATTGTTTCATGTTGTATGCCGAATGTGTTATTGCGAATACAACAACAACGGCGTTAAAAACGTTAAGCTAAAACATGTTATAACCATTTAAATATTGTTGGCCAAGTAAATCTTTTTTATTTTTTATTTTTTCATTTATGACTGTCGGTCTCATGTGCGAAAAAGTAAAAGAAGCTGCATGAAAATAAGAAACACAAAAGTTAATAATATACTAAGGCGATTTTTATTAGATACGAATATATATTTTCTTAGCTTTGCTATTAGAGAGGAAAAGGTGTCCTAATTTGTCAATCCATAACACTGAAAACATGAATGTATTTGTAAAAAAAAAATCGCAGAATTCCAGTAACAAAATTTGGAAGAAATTTTTAAGGAACTACATTTTTATTATGCATGTCCTTCCAAAAAATATAAATTAAAAATATACAGATAATTATTAGAAAAGCAAGTAAAAATTTATATTGGTATTATTTATGATTTGATCGGGCTGAAGTTCGTATCGCTTTATAAGCCAAATTACATGTGATAATTATTAATAATAATTAATATAAATAAAACCAAAGTAAATTATAAATATTCTAGCAAATACGTAGTAGAACGGAACAACTAGCTGTTTTCGAAGGACACTACACCTTTACCATCAGCGTTTTTTGTGTTTGGTCCACTATGTGTGGACATAGATTTCTGCTATATATACGCAACTTTTATTGCAAATGAAATGTCGTCGCTGTTTTAACTAACCGACCTAACTGACATTTTTTTGAAAAATTAGCTAAGTACTCTAGTAGACTTTATAAGTCATAATACACATTGTCTACAATTTTCATGACTGCAAGCATTACTTTTGTGCCTATATAAGTTAAAAGATTTCTGACGCAGCCATAAGAATGAATGTATAAAACAACCATAAAAGCTGCTCTCCTGTTAAATTTTTAAAATGTGAGTTAGGTCAGTTAGTTAAAACAGCGACGATATGTGAATTGGTTTTGATTCATCTTATTTCAATTTGCTGAAAGCTTTTTTGTAATGAAAGCTCAATTTTACCATCTTTAAATTTACAACAGTCTAGCCATTGTCGTTTGTTTTTTATTAATTATGCACATGTTAGTTAATTTGCTTATTTTTGTTCTACTTAAGACAAACTTTTTTGGTTTATTACTATTAAGGCCCATGACTATTAATTTTAGTTAATTTTAATTATTATTGTTAGACTTTTATTTGTTTATGATTTGATCAGGCTAAGGTTCGCATCGCTTTGTAAGCGGCAATTTTGCTGTAGTTTTAGAATATATTCAAGGAAGCTTTTTACAAATTAAATTTTATTTTAATTTCATTTATGCACTAAAATTCGCATTAAATTAGCATAAGTTAGCATAAGCGACGAAGCCATTTTTTCTTATAGATAATGCGGCAAGATTTTTTAAGCATTTTTATATACTATATTAATATAAATTCTGTTATTTTTTAAGTTTTATTTGGTTTTAGTCATTGTGAACTTATTTGTGTTATTAGTTCTCGCAAAAGTTCGTGGTGCCATTGTACGGATGCGGCTTGAAAAAAATCTTTTCCATTGTATACTTTTTGTATGTGTTGTCTTGGGAGAAAATACGAAAATATGCAAAAAAAAAACTTCAAAAATATACTTTTTTTAGATACGATCCAGCTCACGGACGGTCATTTCTAGATCCCTCAAATATTTTGGGAATCCTCATTAAAAATATCATTAAATAATTAAAAGATCGATCAAGATCAGTCGCTCTAATGTACATACATAACAAGTAAGGCTTCCATCAGGCCTATTGTGAATCCAGTGATATATACTCCCATTAAGGCCTAATGAAACTTGCCTACAGAGAGCGTATAAAAAGAAATGATAATGGAAGAGTCCTATGTCAGAAATAATAGTACAAATGTGTAAAAATAGCAGGGTTTGTCATGTGATATGGGATCTTAAAATAGTTATCCTTAGTAATTACATATTTTTATTTGAAACGCAAAACAAAATATTTATGTGTACTTTAAAAATCACTCTAACAAACGGTCCTGCGAAAGAAAAGAGTTCTTGGATAATTTGTATTAAAAAGAACAATAGAAAAGGATTTTTTAATAAACATTCTCGAACGAACGTTTTGTTTCGATATTGTGCGACCGACTGGCTGTGGAAATCCATTATCATCGCCACCGATCGTTACCGTTATTATAAATTTATGTGTGTGTGTGTGTGTTTGTACGTATACAATAAACGTTTTATAATTTCCAGCGCTGCATCAGTAGCCAAAGAAAAGCTATTAAAGAAATAATAATTCAAAAACAGCAAAAACTAATAAGAAAAATGAAAGTTTTCCACAAAAGTTTAAATCAAACACAAAATGCACAAACACACCAATATTTTATATCGCATTCATGCCCATAAATGCAAATAGAAAGTGCAAGTGCAGTGTCTCACTAGTGCCACAGACGGACGAGCAGACAAACGGACGGACATTTGGTTTGCTCAATAGTTATTAAGTCGGTCAAATGAAAACGAACAAAGAAAACCATCAGGCTTTTATAACACAAATCCAGTTAATCAACATGCATAAACAACATCATTACCATCAGCAACAACATCGTAATCATCATTATCATCAGCATCATCAACAGCAACAGCAACAGCAATTATTGCAACCAGCAACCAAAACAATAGCAACAACTACAAAAATGCGATTACTCTTTTAAACCAGTTGTGGTTTAAAGTTTTTTTTTCGCTTCGCGATGACGATGGCGATGGTATAACTAACCTATAAATATAGTTTTTCTTTTGAAATGAAAATGAAATGAAAATCTTTGCCTTTTTCAGAAAATACATTTTCATTCATTCATTATTATTGTGTGAGAATAGAGAAAGATATCGTTGACGTTGTTAAAATTTGTGGTTGTGCATTTTGCACAAACATTAAACGTACGTACGTATACGCAAAAATAATAATATTAATATGTAATATATTTTTTGCACACATTTCAATATCTAAAATTTAGGAGAAACTTTTGTTTTTCTTTGTACAAAACTGATGAAAAAAACAGAAAAGTGAAGAAGTTTTAAATTTGTGAAAAATTTTTAATGTTGTAAAAAATAATGGCTCGATTATGGATGGCAACAGAACTTGATTTGCGTTGCCAATTATCAAAATATTATTACGTATGACAGATGGCAACTAACAGCTGTTAATTTCAGCTGCCGAATTGCAATAATATTGGCAACTTGAAATTTTTAGTTGCTGCTTAATTTTTAAGGCAATAAAGATGTGGCTAATTAAGAAAATTTACATATTCACCTCTATCGTGAATAAAATGTGAAATTTTTGCTCTAATGAAACTTTAATTCCACATGAAAAGATTTGTTCCCGCTATCAATGCGTAGTGGATGTAAAAAACGGAAAGAAGACCTGTAAAATTGTAATTCAAAATCAAACAAAATTAAGCTTCATTATAATAAATAAACATATTTTGGGATTCAAATAAAATGATTTTAAGTGTAATGTTGTGTTTTCAAATATTTTAGGTGCACTGGAAAAAATTCTTCAGTATACCACCGTCTATAAATTGACAGTAGCTCTGCAACCACATGTTCAATAAATCGCTTTCAATTTCATCAAAATTGTCAAAAAAAATGTCAAAATTCCTTCAAATTGATAGCTATGAGACAAATTGACAATAAATTTCATTTTTTAAATGCCACCGACGAAGAAACAACTCAATTTTTTAGCTTCAATCAATGTGTGCTGTGACTAGCTGTTCAAATTGAAAATTAAATTTCCATATAAATGGATAAGTGAATTTGAAAGCAATCTATTTTTCAATTTACAAATCTTTATTGTGTTAGTAAAAAAAAATGTAAGTATATTACAAATTGAATGGAATTGAAAGGCATAAATTGAACGTATGTCCCCCCAAGTAAGCGAACCAAAAAGATTCTTACTTTATGCAAAAATTATTTGCAGGGAGTTATAAAAATAAGTATTTATAACTTTTAATATTTAATTGGAAGAATAATATTGAAATTACTCGATGTACGAGTATTAATTCAGTTCGAGTGCAAAAATAAAGTGAACAAAACCGAGGGAAAAGTGAAAAAATCCATGTGCAAAATATTACTCATGATAATAGCAATCAGAAAAGGGTACACATTTCTAGGGAAAAATTATTCACGATTGAAATTTGTGAAAAAGGGAAAATATTTGGAGGGAAAGACTGTTCACGATAGAGAAAGTGTATATCGAAACAGAATAATTGCAGTTTCCGAGTACAACCTGTTTACTAATAATTCTAAATTTTCTATATTAAGTTATGCGTCCAAATTTTAAATGAACAGTTTTTTGTTAAAAAAAAGACTACTTGCGTTTTTTATCTTTTTAACAAAAATTTTATTTCTGCATGTCAGACGTTTTTTATTATTTATTTCTTCTTTTTGCGATTTGTTTGTAACTTTTCCAATGTCAATAACAGAGTCGCGCGACCATTCTATTAATGACATTGAGTATAAATATACATACATACATACGTACAGAATCTCAAGCATTTATATAATTTAATGGTTTTTAAATTGTACTATTTTCACTTTTCAAATAAAAGATTAATATTATGTCTGTAAGTAACACTACGTTAGACTATTTATCGAGTGAGTAGAGTTTCCTGCAGCAACCCCCACAACAAGTCCAGCAATTCTCTAGTTATATTCGCCAATTCAACCGATGGCATGGGTTAACTTGGCTTTGTGGTAGGGGTGGAAAACTATCGATGGCACTATCGATACTATCGATAGTTAATTTTTTTATGACTATCGATGTTTTAACTCTGCCATTGATTAAAACTTGGAAACAATCGATATTTTTTAGTCACTATCGATAGTAAATGATACACCACTAAAACCAATATATATGAATATATTGTTTTTCATAAACAAAAATAACTGAATGAAGAGAAAATTTCTTCCGGTGATCTCATTTATTTTTCATACAATTATTTTAGTTTTGTTATTTATTAAACTGAAAAATAAAATTTTATTTTATTTTGTGTTGTTTTGTTTAAAAATATTTTGTTTGGAATTTCTATTGTACATAAATAAATATGTACAATTTACGAGAACCCATCAATTTCGATACTATCACGGTAGTATCGTCGATATATCGATAGTTTTTTTAACTTTCGATAGTCTGGAATCTATATATCGATAGAAATTTTTAAACTATCTATCCACCTCTACCTTGTGGTCCGCTGTTATTTATAGCATATTCGAATAGACCTGAGAATTAAGGAAACCTCACAAGAAGAAATCAACGGGGTAAAATCGTACGATATCGGTGCCCAGCTTACTTTGCCTCCACGATTGTAATATAGCGCCATGCCGTTCAAACCAAACCAATTCTGACCAAAAGAAATTTTTAATCATCGACTTATAGCCTGGCTGACGTTCTCAAACGAACGAATGGACAGGGATGCATTGGACACTTCTGGATCTCATGTAGATTGGTACCGTCTCAAAATCGAAAATTTTGTTTGCTGAACTGATCATTTATACAGTAATGGGCTTCATCACTGAACAAAATTTTTCAATGAAAATTAAGGTCAGTTTCCAACGAGCATACGTTGTCTTTTTTGGTCATTTACCTTCAGCTCGTGGGTCAGTTGAATTGTATATGGGTGCAGGGCTAAGCGTCTTGGAAAATTCGGTAAGTTGTGTTCTGCGAACAACAATAAGTCGGCTGCTTTGCATTCTCCTACAGACACTCACGAACAACGACAATCTTTTCGGCAGATATTGAGTTTGCGATATATTGAACCAGTGGATAGTGTAAGTAGTCCTCTAGGTGGGACGAGTATGGTGACCGTAACATGAACGAAGCGCTCGATCATGTTGTTGAACTCCACATCTATTTAAGTTGATTCCAATAGAATGAATATATGTAAATGACAAATGGATTAAATCACTGCTGGCCAGCAAGAGAAATGTACTCGTATATGTATATTCATATTTTATACATATGTGACGCGCAAAATAGAAAGGGGCCTAAGGGTAAAAACCGGTTTTGTTCAGGAGAGCCATTTTAAAGATTTAAATACGTTTATCTTTGGTGTACCATCACACCATAAAACGCCCATATCCCATTTTGTCCACATCAAAAAAAAAAAGTGAAAATTGATTTTTTTTTTTACCCTTAGGTCCCTTTCTCTATGCGCTGTCACATATATTTGTATAAAAAGACGATCGACTCTGATGCCACTTTAGCCGACTATACTCTAAATAGTCTCAAAAAGGCTCAGCAAAAAAAAAAATTTGTTTCACTCAAAAAATTAAAAATTCTTTACCATTTAGGTAAAAAGTACAGAGCTTTAAGCTTTGTTATTGAAAACAAACAAAAATTAGCAAAATTTTCTGGCATTACCCACATATTATTATATTTTTTCATTTCGAAACTCATGCGCATATAAAAAAAAACAGATTTTTGCCCCCAATAATCTTAGCACAAATACGGCTTGAAATATTTTTGGATTGTCGCAACGAAGAAGCTTTTAAAATTTTAAATAAAATTGGAAATATCGTCCATATTTTTCATATAAAAAAGAGCAAATCTTATAAATGGAATTTCAATAAAGAATTAATCTTACCTTCTTCATTGCTTAAAGTGAAACGTATATTCTTTTACTCGCAGAATTATATTGGTTTTTTATGTCAGCACTCCAAACATAAAAGCAAAACCAAAATAATTTGCCAGAGTTTTAAATTCAATTTATTATTCGACTGAAAAGTATGAAAGCAAACAAGAGTTTTTTAGGTGATTATTATTTAGATTTTTTTTTAAGATGTCAGTCAGAGGATGGCGCGTGTTAGATCGTTTTCAGGTCATTCACTGTGTTGAATGTTGTCTCGTTCATGATTCACTTAAGTTTTTTTATATACATACATAAATACATAGTACAGAGTATAAACATTTATAAGACAAATTCGACACAAAAATGAACAAAAACTACAATAATAAAACCCAAATGAAACCATCATAATAAACCTTTGCACACTTGCTGCTGCTGCACCAATACAGTCTATGTTTTACTGTTTCTTTTTTCTTGTGTGTCTATTTTTGTTGCAAGGAGGAAACAAGTAGAATGAGCCAAAGGTGTTGTCTGTTCATCGACATTTCGACGAAAGGCATACAGACATGCATACTAACTCGTATTGCTTCCAAACGTCAAATGTCGATGGTTCAGTATTACATGAGGGAAAGATGATGATGTTTTTAACGACGACAAAAATGATGGTGATAACCAAGCGGCATTGTGTGTGCTTTGAAACTCAGTCAGGGAGGAAGTCGTAGTCAGGAAGGCTACAAATATGTTCACGACACTACATTACGAGTATTACGGTCAGGTCTTTGTGTATAGAATCTTATAACCAGCAGGTTCACTCTAGTAAGGCATGAGCATACAAGACTATTTACTTGCACGAGCATATACTACGAGTATATAAAAACAAAGTCCCACTCTCTACCCCTTCTTCGATCTGCACCTACACCACAACCTCATGAGCGTCGTTCGTCGTTGTTATTTCTCATACCGCATAAAGAAGATAAACATCTAGTTATTTGTTTGTCTAGCTCCTTATAACGAAAAAAGTTCTTCCTTCTTCGTATTTTCACTAAAAGGAAAAAAATGTGTGGCTTGTTTAGAAGGAACCTACCGAGAAGGAGAAGGCAAGTTAGGAATTGATGATGTTACAAGTATTCATTGCACAGTGGTCATTTGGCAAATAATAATATATAAAATACATATTTTTGTTTAACATACCATAAATAACATGTAAGAGATCATAGAATCATTCAAAGAATTGAAGAGCTCAGCTGATTATTTTTATTTATAAATAAACTTGCAATAGCGACTTCCGAAATTTGACAATTTATAGCGGCCATATTGTTGAAGTTAAATCTGTGGAATTGGCTGTCATTTATTCAGTCAGTTTTACCAAACCACTATGCAAGAATATATGTACATAAAACATTCAACAACACGTACAAATTATAAATTGTTTTATCAAACTTGATGTTCTGATGTGGCAACCTTCTGCGCGCTTCGTCCATTTATGTCGATGACAACCAACCAAAGACGGCGCTACGTACCAGAAAGTTTATATAACATTGGATATTTTGCATGAGATGAGATTTAAACGACTGGTCATCTCACATGGAAGTGATGTGAACTGGACATCATGCCTATCGAAATAAAAATTTAATTTAAATTTAAATACATCCCAGCAAAAAAAAATGGGATCTGGCTCCAAAGGTTTTGCCACTTTCATTGCATACACTTCACTACAGATACTGTATTTAATATTCTAAGACTGTCGTTTATATCAAAAATTATTCTAGACAACCTTTTAAGCGCATACCATTCAGTTATTTGGATCACTTCCATCCTATGGTAACCTCGTGTTATTTGGAGCTGAGTTCATCAGTTATATAACTAATGATTTGTATGTTAATTTTTTGCTTGTATATGTATAGGAATAAAGGCCCTTTTGTCAAAATTCGTTATATTAATTAGCGCTCATAACTACACCAAGCAAGCATTCGGGCTTAATATGAAATCGAGAATGATTTGGAACCAAGCCTGATAATAATATTTTCCATGACGATGTTTGTAGCACTGAATCATGCACGAAATTAAATAACTACATAATATCTTAAAGAAATGGCTAAGGTGCTGTAACGATTCTTTAAAAATAAGAAAGACGCGCTGTACCATGCAGAGTTGCACAACGAATTGAATTTATTACTGCTTCATCATCTGTCCCCTCTTCATTATTCCTGAATTCTTTTCTACGATTGTGTCGCCTTGTCTATGGACGGAAAAAAATTACAGTGATGATCCTTTAAAACAATTATTATTTATTGTCTATGCTAGAAGGTTCGTATGTTTTACGTTTTCGTTCCAAACCATTATATCGAACACATACTTTTTCATATATATTTCAAACTATCATATAATACTTTATAGGAGATTTACATTGCTTCGAAATCTAGTATTTACGAGATTCCGAACTCAATCTAGCTGCTTTTTACTAGATTTCCCAAACAGGGTAGTAAAAAATAAATAAAAATATAAGATTTTTATTAGATTTGCTACAAATCTACTGAAAAAATAGATTTTGTCTTGTATGGGAAATCTAGTAAAAAGCAGCAAGATTTAGCTCGAAATCTCGTAAGTACTAGATTTCGAGGTAATGTAAATGTCCTTTTAGAGAATTCAAAACAAAACGCTCAAAAATATTTTGAAACAAAAACGTCCTTAATCTTCTTACTGAATTCGGATATAAGCATTATTCTCTGGGAAAAAGGTTCTTGATAGAAACAAAGATCATTAAATGGCTTCATTTCTTCGCTTGATTTGGAAACTTCTGTTTAATAAATTGAACACAAAAAAGGCTTCGAGTATAAGAAACTTTTATACCCCTTTTAGGCACGTAAAGTTTACTTTGCAAAGTCTTACTTCAGCTGGGTGAGAGATAGAAAGAGAAAGTATTTCCTCCTCTGTCTTGCACACAGCTGAATTAAGATTTTTCAAAGTAAGCTTTGCGTATCTAAAAGGGGTATAAGCTTACTGTACGCCTGTCACATAAAATGTATCTTCTATTAAATCTTCCTGAAAGAACCCACTGTAGTTTCACTGTTTAAACCAGTCGTCTTTTGCAGACAACATTTCAGTTTTTATTTTTACGTGATTACTTTTTTAACACACAAACTCGTTAAACGGCGACTGACCCCCAAATCTCATCCTGCTGTTAACAAATGAAGTCTGTGTTTCTGTTTAACCTTTTTATTTATCTGCTCTTTTTCTCTTACTCTTCTTCTTCTTCTTTTGTTTACATTTCTACAACAAGCGTTACCGTTGAAAAATTCCAAAAAGGGACACAAACAGGAGATTTAAAAAAAGAGTCTCAAAAGGGGCTTTATAAGAGGAAATAACAGACAACTTTCAAAGCAATTTAATATAAAAAAAAATATTTAATATTTCAAAATAAGAGTCTAAGCACAATGTTTGCGGTGCGGTGCGATTTCTCGTTGCGGGAGAGAAAAATAAACATAATACAACGGAAGACGGCGACGGCAATACTTGTCATTGTTTGTTTAAATTTTTATTAATTTTTTTGTGCATACATATTTAAAAAAAAATTTTCTCTTTCTGTTAAATATTTTGTAATGGCAGAACTAAGAACAAAAAATGATTAAAATTTTATACATTCGCAGATATATTTGATAAATTTTTAAGCTTTTATATATTATGACAAACATTTTTGAACTTCAAATTCATGTTTTTTGTTGTGAATACCGCCAATTATTCAAAAACTATGGCAACATCAGAAAGAGAAAAAGAGTAAAAAATTGAGAGAATAGGAAAGTCCGCAATGAAAATAAAATAGATTTTAAATTTAAGCTTAAATTAGACGTGACCTATGTCGTTATGGCTATCATAACGCCGTTAACGTTATGGCGAGTCACGTATAATCGAATACAGTGTTGCCCATTAGTTTGGTTCGAACGGCTGCTCTCTATGGCTATGGTTATGTCCAGCGCTGCCACGACCAAAAAAATTTTGTAAAAAAGTAACCAAAATTTTTATATTATTTATAATACTGTTTTATTTGTACTTCAGTTGAAAAATATACATACATATATTAATATGTTTTATTACAAAATAATAATATAAATGGACCATTACATTTAAATTTTTACTTCAGTTTTATAAGTATATCTTATTATAATTAATAACAAAAATTAAATATTTTAAAAACCCCCGACTTTTTTCAGAAAAGATGTTATATCTTCTAAACGGCTGGACCGATTATCTTCAAACATAGTTAAGAACCCTCTCGATCAAGTCATCTTTCAAACAGAAAAAAATAAATGAAAATCGGTCCAGCCGTTTGGTCTGTACGTGGACACGGACAGACACACAGACACACACTACAAACTTATAACATCCTTTTTTTAGTCGGGGGTTAAAAATCAATAAAATCAATTTTGTAACAAAAATACTTCAGGTAATATTATTAGAAATTCCAAATGAAAAATATTTTTAGTAACAAAAAAATAATATGTACTTTAATTACATACATTCGTTATCAAAACACAAGACTGTATAGACAAAGTATTAAATTTGTTAATATTAAATCAAATCTTTGGCAGACCGAACATAATAGGAATTGTTTCGATTGATGTACAATTCTTTAGATTGCATTATTGAGTTTACAGCCTTAAAATGAGCTTATTCCTATATTTAGTTTTGACTAGACTTAGCTGCGAAAGTATCCTTTCAGCAGCAGCCGAACTGTGTGGCAGTGACATTAAATTATATACACAATTATTCAAATCATAAAAACATTTTTCGTTCAATCCATTTGTATGTTTCGAAACTGCGTCCCAAAAATCAACTATGTCCATATCAGCACTTACTTCTAATTTGGAAAATCTGCCAGGAGCGGCTGTTAGCCGACTCACAGCCGATCGGCTTCGTTCCCTGCTTGTTACGCTCTCAAACTTGAGGCTCAGTTATCCGACTGTAATGTAACGTAATTGCAAGAGTAAGAAATAGCTGATCGATTTTGTTATGTGAAAAGTTGGTTATAGAGATGTAATGGAAGGTAACCTACTTTTCATATAAAAATATCAATCAGCTGTTTTCTACGTTACAGTTACATTACATTACAGTCGGCTAACTGAGCCTTTAAATATCAAAAAAAATTTCTTTTAACTTTTTACATACAGCCCAATTATGAATAGGATAAGAAAAACTTTATAAAATTTACAATTTCCTTTGTACACACAGTCCTTCGGAATTTAATTAATTTGCATCTGCACCTGGCTCAGTTTTCACTCCACTTTCTCAGCACAATGTTATTACGCATGCCTGCGAATGGTTAGTCTTAGTGGTTTATATAATTTTTATTTAAGCATAAACAAATATGTATATTAACACACAATCTTATTGGCAATGAAAACATAAAATTTTTATTAAACTTCTATTGTTGAACTTTTGCGTTAGTGCAAAAAATATGTAAGCATTAAACAGCTGATGAAGATTTTACTCTCTCCCGTATTTTCTTATTCCCTGGCTGTTTTGAATAGGAGGATTATTCCCCGGGAACAAATGGTAAGGAAGGGAGAAAATTCCCCGGGAATATTCATCATTGGGCTGATAGTGTTTGACGTTTAAAGATTTTGCAACCATGGATGCATCTGATTTTTGAAACCAGGCTTGTTATGTTCATAGACAGACATGTATTTATTTTAAACGCTATGTTGATTAACCAGTGTTGCCTTTACAACGCATTAAAAACGCTTAAATTGTGATCTTTTATCAAGATAATTAGTTAAGTGCATATGTACATATGTATATGTATAAAAAATGGTCATTTTTGTGTTGAAAAAAAGTAACCAAAATGGAAAAAAAAGTACACAAGTACACATTGGAAAAAAAGTAACCAATTTTGGTTACAAGTAACCAAAACGGCAACGCTGTTTTTTTCACTTCTGATTGAGCCTTTATGCCATTCCGCACTGCGGGTTTTTAGCTCAAAATCGTATGAAAAACCGCACCGCAATGAATTCTCGTTACATTGTGTTCAGACTCTAAAACTTATTTATAAAGTCATAACAAAAAACACAAACAATAAAAATCAATTTTGTTTTCTTATACAATTCCTCTTGCGGGTTCCACTCAATTGCAGTTCGAGTTATGTATAATTTTAATTAATTACAAGTACAATAAGAATCCATTAATTTTCAAAGAATTAGAGCTCGTAAAAAGTTAGAGATATATTTCTGTGCGAATAAAGAAAATTTACTTAAATCGTATTTTGCACTTTTGTATGAGAGCATTTTTAAACTTTCCAGACGATTTTGATAAATTTGTTTATTTTACGGTTAAATTGTAAAATTCGGGGTTCAGTTTAGTATTTTTTCTTATGGAAAAATTGTTCAAAACTTTATAAATAAATAAATAAATAAATTTGAAATACACCAAACTATAAACTAAATTAAGTTTTTACTTCGTATGAGATTATAAGTGGAAAGAAGATAAGCAACTTCCCGAAGAATTGCACAAAATAAATGAATTTTTTCCCGGAGGTAGTTTTGAATATGAAGATGCAACTAACTGACTTAAGTGCTTTTTCCTTTTTTCACAGATTTATTATTGTTATTTTTTTTCCACATGGTGGTTCACATCATTTATTTCTAAAAAAAATCAGGAAGAGTAAAGAAATTACTTTAGAAAATATTAATTTGAAGCTTTGATACAAATTCCAACTCGAAGTCAGTTCAGCACAAGTTTAAAGTGAATAGCATAGACTCGCAAGTATTTATTGTCACTCTATTTGATTAAATGATTATTAAAAGAAAAACCTCTGTTCAACAGAAGAACTACTACGAGTATCTTACAAAATAAGTACATAAGTTTGGACATATGTATATAAATACTTACATTTTTGCATTGTCGTCAAAATGGCTTTTTATATTGCCTATGTGGCACAAATTTGCTCATTTTAACGTCTTATAAAATCTCACCATAAAGCTCTTGTTAAAAACAAAGTAAAATTTGGTTATTAGATGTACAATGGCTTATGTTTTTAGAACATATTTCTAGCGTGACTTCATATCCGATATATGTATTTCTTAGATATATTTAATATGTATGTAAATACGAACACAAATATCAAAAAGAATTAAACAATTCACAAGCCTTGTTGTATTGCTTAAAGTTGTATTTGAAAAGAAAACTTCTATCAAAATGTTTCTAAGCAAAAACAATTTATATATAAAACGTTTTAGTTTTCAGACATTGTTTTTTTTTAAATTGATTTTTAAAATACAACTTAAAACGATTCAAACGATACAAATATTTTCAATAATCGCCACACCAATGCCGAGTTCACATCTGGCATTTACTGTGTTGCCATTTTGTGGTGTCATTTTCAAAATGTGTGCAATGCCGTTCCCATTATGTTTTTTTGTATGGAAAGCACTTTAGTCGAATAACGGTAACGCTGCCTACACCAGGATCTCAGGCCACCTCACATACTACAAGTTAGTTTTCTAGAGTTCCTTCTTATAGGTATATAATCTGTGGATTTGGAGTGGCCTTAATGGGAAATTTTGGATGTGTATTTTATTTTCCAGCACGACAAGACATAACATTTTCCTTATCAAAATCATACACTCACACACAGATCAACAAAACATTAAATTTCGCCCATATATTTTGCCCCCCCCCCCCCACCACCCCCCCCCCCCCCCCTTAATGAATCCAAATTCACAATTAAGCATACATACATACATACATATATAGTCTGCATGTAGGTATGTACATATTTATACACACATATAAAACTTTATTAGCAAATTTTGTCTCTATTTAACTTAACTATGTAACATTCATCCATATAATGCTGATAATAATAGTTGAACACGATAATATTACATACGTATACCGAACGGAAAGTGAAAATTTGTGACTGCAACGTCTCTAAGTTACGACGGCAACGGATTTCCCCTTTTCAGCACACCCCTTGCTCTTAAGCACCCAAATGCATCCCATCATCTATGATTACTTACTACGAGTACAATTACAGAACTTTAACTTGCAAGTGTTGGTTGGTGCAATATTTTACTCTGTGTTTCTAGGTGTGTGTGTGTGTGTGTGTATGTACGCTTATAACCTTTGTAAAAATTGTTGAGTTCTTCTCCCTATTCTTGAATTATGAGAATTCTCTCGATTTGAATTGAGAAAATTATTTCATTTTTCTTTTTGTTTCCTTTTTTAGGACTGCTATTGCAATTTTCTCAATTTTCATAATACAACTTGTTTTTATTTGTACGTTATTTGTATGAAAATAACATGAAACTTCTTTTTTACCTCTGTTTTCTTATGATAGAACTGAAAGTTTTATTTGAGATTTTTCATAGTTCTTTAAGAATGTGACGTGGCGTGGCGTGCATATGTATGTGCATATGTTTGTAATCTGCTTCTCTACAATGGGTAAAATACTTTATTAGCAAACTCGACGTGTTGACTCGACATCTATTTCTGTATTTTTGAAATGGTTCAATCAAGACGATCCAAAATCTGGTGGTGACAAAAGCTAAGACTTCAACGAATAATAATGATAATTATTGTTCAATTATTAGCTTAAAAATTAAATATAACTCTTCCCCATTGTTTTATACTATTTTATTCTAATTGCATATTGCTACAACAATGTAAAAGTTTTTATTACAACTTGTGCTGATATGGGTCAGAAAAATGTTTGCCTAATTTTGGCACAAACAAGTTCGATGCATCAGCGCTTGTTAAACTGGTTCGAGACTGTTTTAACTTTCGCATTACTTCATAAGTCAAAAAATTTTGTTTTGATTATTTTTAACATTATGTACATATGTACATAAGGACAGTCATATACATACAAATGTATATGTATACACATACTTACATATGTTTGTGTGTATGTATGTATATATTTCTTAAAAAAAAACGTTAATCTAAAAGAAAACACCGTTTTTTTTTGTTTTGTTTTATTTTGATTTTTTGCAACAATAAAAATATTGCTTGTTGTTTTGTTTTATAAAATTCGAATGCAAATGCGCATGGGAGAGAATTTTAACTACAACCCAGTCAACATTTTATGAAATTAATAATCATACTTGAGTCTTTTTCGACTCCTCTGCTTGATTAAAATAATAAATTATACGCTGGCTTACATACGAGTTAAAAATTACTGTTCCTTCGGGAGAAAATGAAACCCTATCCGTGCTGACCTAGCCACTTGGTAGAATTTCATTATGAATACAAGCATTACTGATTACTGAAAATTCAATGCACCTCATCATATAATAAATCATTTAGGCACTTTATAAGAATTGCAGAAAAAAATTTTAATAATCAGTAAAAATTTACTGGTTAAAAAATCATTTTTACTGAAATTTTAGTAGTACTGCAAAGTGCCCACCTATGGTAAATGCCTTAAGTACAAATAATTAATATGCATTGGCTTATGGTAACTAAAATAAGACATATAAATTTTTGACTCTACTGTATTTAAAAATTAATGGAAAACTGCATCTATAGTAGTGGAATTATTAGTTATGGGGGTTTGTGGAGAATTACTCATATGCAAGTAGAAAACGTCAAATAAAAATTTTGATAAAGCTTGCGACTTTTGGTTTGCAAAATTTTTATTAAAATCTTCACCCATAATAATTGGCATGAGATGGAGATTGATACCCAATTGTCGTGCACCAGCTTTAGTGTAAGGCAGCAGTACGTCATGAAGATATGTTATAATGTAATATTATAAACTCTTTATAAAGATTGGTATATATCTTTTAAACAGATATTTGACATTTAAAACGCTCTTTTATTTAAAAGTTTATATATATTTTATTTATTTCATATATTTCAACTTTTTAACAAAATTATCCCCACTGGCAACACTATTACACTTCACAAGCAATTTCTATTAAAATTAACTCCTGAAGGTATGCTTTAAAATTCGGATGAGTTATTTCTATGCAGCTGTTAAGTTTCTTTGTACTTCTTGTTCGTATGATTACACTAATCCAATCATACATAGCTCACACCGATTTGATGTTACTCAAAATTTGTGATTGTATTGTGAAAAAGATTTTTACCCCCTAGCGTATAGATGTTTACACATCCAAAATGTGTAGTTATAAGCATTAACAACAACAAAAGAAACAATACTTAAAGCGAGTGCCAGACAAATCAATATTCAGCTTCAATATATGTACATATGTGGTTGTGTGCGTTTGTTTACAAAAAATAGTCACGCATATAATATTCACATCAATAATTTTTTTATAAAAAACGCACACAACTACGCATATTGAAGCTGAATATTGATGTGTCTAGCACCCGCGTAAAACAGTCACATTTCGAGCATATACATGATCAATTTATGATTGCGCACATCCTGTGATTCCCATTTCATGGGATCATATGCATGTCTTATTTTAAGCGCAGAACTGATTTGGTCATCTAAAGTATTCGAAAAAGACTCAGTTTGATGAAACAATCTTCCACATGCTCACTGGGCACGTATATACATACACCAACACAAGCAAATTACAACTACATACATACATATGTACATACAAAGCCAGAAATATAAACAACCAAAGTGAGAGTGAAAATTATTTGAAAACAAAAATGTTTTTAATGGGGGGATCGGCGAGTGAATTTGGGGGCTTTAGGTTGGAAGCATTAAAAGAGAAAGAGCAACATGTTGGGGTTTACTTGGTCTTAATGTTTGTGAGTGCAAATGTGTTAGTAAGATTATGAGTAAGAGTATCTATGTGTTATCTTTTACTCTTTTTTTATTTAATTTTTTATTGTTTGGTTCGTGTTGTTCTTTATGGAAGTGAGGTAAGCAAGCAAACAACATTGTTTTACGGTATAATTGCTGACTGGTTGGATGAATGGCTGGTGTTGTTGCTAAATCTTTATTTGTTTTACATACAAACATAAATACATATGTATGTACATTTCTCTACTTCTACAACTGCTATATTCATATTGGCTTGCAGAACGACGTTTAAATCGACTTCTTTCGTGTTTGTTTTGTGTTTGCAGCCAAACAGTCGTCATATCTTTTCCATACGCTGCGGTTTGTTAAACAAAATAAACGCTGAATCAAATTTTTACAAAAAACATACTACCCAGGTACAAAAGCTTTTTGAAAAACAACAGTAAAGTTTAATTTTTATGTAAAAAAAAAATAATTATCAAATGTTGGAATAACAATTCAAATATCCGCTCCATATAATAATAACTAATTCTTATGGGTATAACATACAGCAAACCAAACCATAATAAGTATTGAGCCCATAAACTATTCGATTCGATTGAACCAAGCTGGTTATGCGGTCTATAGGCTTGCTAAAGCGCCAGTACCGTCAACAACACCATCATCAGCAATAGCAAACGGCAATAGCAATATTAACACTAAATAACAGCAGCTACAACAACGGCAGCAGCGCATGCTTATATGTACTCACTGGCAAACAGCACACATAACAACCAAAACAATTTAAAAAGCAAAAACAAACACAGAAATTAAAAAAATATATATTTATATATCGAGTCGCAGCCACTTCAACCGTAATCAACTTATTTCATAAACTAAAAATTTCAGTTTCGCTGATACCGTAAGAGATAAACGACGTTTGTGTAGAAACGTTCGTAGCGAAAACCAACAAGCAACATAAAAATAAATACAACAAAATATTTCAAGACAACCAACAAAAATTAATATGTTACTTAAAAATAAAGTTAAACAAATATACAAATGTATACAAAATATTTAAATAAAATTAGCCTATTAAACGGAAACGGATACAACATTTACAGTGTTCTCTAATTAATTATATTTGTGCTACATTTCATAAAACAAGTTGAAAAAAAAAATTATTTATAAAATTAAAGTGTTAAACAGAAAATAAAACAGGAAAATGGATTTTATTTTCACCAAAAATATTTGCAAACAAAAAAAGAGTATAATTGCATAAACTCCCAAGTTTTAATCGAAAATTTTATCGTCCGTTAAATAAAATGTACAAAATATGCTATAAATTACCTCATTTAATGTTATAAATCTTAACAAAATTTAACTACAACAGTTTTAAAATTTAAACTAAAATTGTTTAAGAGGGTCAAGTTATAAAATTTTTTAAAATATACATTTATACATATATACAAATGAATATGTTGTTTTGCAAAATTTAATATTTAAAAAAAAAATAAATACAAAAAACTTTCATCATGATAAAATAATTTAAAATAAAATTAAACAAAACAAAAATATTTAAAATAAAGTAGAAGTAAACCAAACTTTGCAACATCAGAAACACAATCATCATGATTATGGTGCAACATTTGGTGGCTGCAAGTGCTCACACATTTGTAAATCCTACCACTCAATCGCCATTACCTTCGCTGCCCACAAATAATCTGCAATCACCTCTAGCATCACCCACAGCCTCAATATCGTCACACCCCACTACAGCTTCCTCGCCCTTATCGTCTCCTGGAGATGACAGAGAACGTAATATTCAAAAACATCCCTTCAATATGGACACAACTGAAATTGGCAGCGATAATCGTTCAAACTTTTTACCTCTAGAGAACAAAGTCGAAACACTGGAATGGTCTCAAACACAAAGTCAATTATCGTCAGAGGATGACGATGCAGACACGCAACATCCTGCAGCCACTACAAATAAAAAGACAAGTGCCATACATGAAGGATCAGCACAAGACGAAGAAGATCATCCAGAGGAACTAGAAGTCAGGCTAAACCATAATGTTGAATATCGTCAGCAGCAATCGTCTCTATCGCCCTCTAATCCCACCCCCTCTACGTCACCATCTCTTTCTGCGAATTCCTTAAATCCACAAATATCTTCTCCCCAACACTCACCCACAACATCCAACAATCAAGATTGTCGTCAGCAATTTACAGTTCTCTACAATCATCTTAGACAACATCCCGCCGCCTCCCGCCATACCACGCTCAATGATAACCATCAAGAGCAGTTGGCACCCCTTCACAAGGATACCAGTAGCAACGAGACAGAACAACAAAACAGACCTTCCGTAATTACTAGTCGCGAAGAGGAAGACTCCCTTTCTCAAGAACGTTCGTCAGCAGCGCGAAATGTGGACAAACATTTGTTGGAGGAACAACCTACATCCGATCATTGTCACAGCGATGATGAAGATTTCGATGATGAGGTCCCTTTGGATTTGTCTCTACCGACAAAGCTTGCCAGAAATCGTGCACGCACCTACTCAGGCACAGAATCAGACGATTCGGGCTCAGGAGTTGCAGATCATCCACACCATCATCACCACAATCATTTTCATGAGGCAAGCAGACGTCTAAAGCCGGAAGAACGTAAAGCAGCCTATAAAAAATCTTTGATGAAGAGATATTGTGAGTAGAAATTACAGAATTTCTTTTTTCATTTTTTTTTACTGCAACACAAGGCACAAAGGCTGCTCTTTCAGATCAAAAATATTTTTTTTAATTATTAAGCCAATCAAAACTTATCAGTATTTCAATCTATGTAGGTTCAAAAAAGTTATTTGTAATTACAAATTATTTTTTTTTGTCTAAAAAAATGGGAGTGTTTGTTGTATTCATATGTAAGAAGTATGTAGTTTTCGAATTTGAGTCCAAATTCAAGTCACGATTAGTTATCCAACAATTTTGTGTTACTTGAAGATTTTATAAAGCAATTTTTAAATATTTTTTTTCGGCATAATTGAAAGATATAAAAACAATTTTTCAAGCATTGATTTTCAACTGAAGAAATTTCATTTTATTGTGACCTTGAACAAGACATAAAGTAACCTACATTTAAAATAAAAGAAAAATTTTAATTTAATTTTTTTTCTATTTTAAATATTTTATTTTGAGACTTATTGACAAAAGGTCTTATTTTTCTTCAAATTCTGGTTTCTTAGGGAGTTTGGCATATACATATCTACATATGTACATTAGGGATATAACTTTTAAACAATTTTTTAAAATATCAAAATTGGCATAGCACAGTCCCATAGAGCATAAAAAACTATAAGGGAACGTATATTTATTTTTTCACACACCAACCGCGATGGAGTTTTGAAAATTTTAAATTTTCTTTTTAGTTAAGAAAGATTAATAATATGTTTATTTAAAGTAAAAAATAAATAAGAAATACCCTATAAAACTATGAATATTTAATATTGCATTAAGAAGGCCTAGAAATAATTTTAGATTATGTAAAATAATATTTTTGTTAGTTCAAGTCCGTGCTTTAAGTGTTTAGAAAAACCAATTGGTGCGTGAACTTTTTTGAGAAAAATTGTAATTTTAATTATAATTTTTATGGTTACTAGGACATGGTCGCGGTACTATGACAAAAAATTGGTTATACTCCTAATGTACAGATAACATCAGTCGCATTATTTTCCATTTTTATTTGTTTGGTGCGGACGACCAAGGCGCGTCCTCATGTGCCGAATTATGTATCCAAAGCCAAAAATATCCTTTATATCTTTAATTTAGCGTAACATCATGAAATGTTCAAGTAGATTATGTGCTGTGAACGAACAGTCCTGTTAAAGATGACTTTAATTCTCATTTTTGCTTTGCTTTACTCGAGTGGAAAATTAAATAGTTTCAGAATGTGAAATTCAGTTTGATTATTAGATTAAATTTAACTCGTTTTGTAAACCTGCTGACCGTATTCATAATGAAAATGTGGGGCCTGTTCGCAAATGCATCACTGCACTGCAAATGGAAATTGACATGTCCCAAATTCCTTCACTAAACTATATAATAGATAAATAAATGTCAAATATGGGGTACAAACATGACTACGACTGAAAAACATTATCAGCAAACTTGTATTTTGCATTTTGAATAACAGTTTGCTCGTATGATGCAGAGCAGTGATGTATTTACGAACAGACCCATGCTTTTACTTCTTTTTATGAAAATGCCAAAAATGCATATATTTAGTTGACATTTAGTAAAAAAAAAACTAGCAAAAATTACCAACCGATTTCGTTTTTTTTTTCTTTCAATAATTCGATTGAATTAATTCTAAAGTATTATTATGTTTTAACCTTTTACAAACGTTGCTTGCGATTAAATTAATAGTCCCTAACAGAAAGTCCACACTGATATTAAGGGCTTTTAGAACACACAATGTTAAATAACAGCTAGAATACCTCGATGTTAACTTTGCTGTTTTGCTCACAATATTCGAATGACTCAACTTTATTGACAGTCTTCACAACAATACTTGTTAAGCGGATGCATCACCCTTTCTTAAACTCAAAAAAACTCAAAAGCAATTTTCTAAATTGGATATTTTTAATTGCAATCGTGAAAAATATTTTACAAGTTTTTCTTCAAATAAAAAGAAAACATTAAATTTTAATTGTAAATCATTTCATTTTCTCTTTAAAGTGCATTTTAGATTTATAAAAATAGGCCAGTCTAGCGCTTTGAATACTCCAAATTTCTAGCGTTTTCATTTGTCAGAAGACCTGTTTCTTAACAACAAACGCTTCTGAGTTTGTCTATAAGCATATGAAATATTTTAGCATATTTTAATAATTTTGTGATTGAAGTCTACTGATGAGTCTCCTAAGCAGAAACGAAATGCATATAGTGGTGCTTAACGAACAACAAACGAAAATTCTTCATGATAATACAGTACGAACTTGACGTCAATTGAATATACTTCGGTATTTTATATACAATAATGAATAACATTATAGATTTAGTATGAGTTTTTCTGCTTGCAAATAATTAGTTCCAGTATATAGAAAAACAAGCAAAAAATTATTATAATCGTACTAACTTACTTCATTTAGATAATACTCCATATTTCATGACTCCATATCAGATAATCAAAAGTGAATTATGTATGCATACCGACGTCGATTCATCATCTCTGCACGTGCAGCCATTTTTCAACGCCATCTGTACAGCCATACTTACATATGCAGTTGTAAATACTATGGACTTGGTCGGCGAACTCATCTTTTAACTAATAAGGTGTTTTCCTTTCAATTACATATTCGTATTTTGTAACTCTTTGCTCACTTATCCTGACAAATATTTTCTGTCATACGGCACGAATTTGCGATTCCATAACGTAGGTATACGGAGTTGATCTAAAAAATTTAAATTCCCATATATCTCATCATTAGGTTGGATTTGTTAACATGGTTTTTTGTTTGATTTTTTTTATTGCAGCAACATACTTAAAAGTTCACCTACATGCAACCCTTATAGGAACATACATATATTTGTACATACGAGCACATATATACATATATGTATGTATACACATTCATATATAATTCTTTTAACATCATTTTTTTCACAATGACCGACCTGAACTAAAAACAACAACAGCAAACAAGTGTGCATAAAAAGTTTTATAAAATCTGGGTCAATGCGGAAGGAAGGCATTGCATGACATGTGCCATGTTAATACATACTCAGAAGTCGTGCACACAATCAAACAAACACACACATACATACATACATGTACATACATATAAATACATATGTACATATATGAAGTGTGTCACAGTTTATTTGCCTGTATTTGTGAATGCAATTGCTAATACAAGGCGAACATTATATGTCATGTGATGTCATAATTTAGGCCATCAACATTCTCACTCAACAACATTAAAATGAACACTTTTAAGATGCATTTAAGCAAGATATGTAATAATTGTTGCTGGCAGTAACAGTAAAAATACACATGAACTTTTTAATCAACTGCAGTTTAACAATTTCCGGTAGCAATAAAACGTAAACCCAAAACAACAAACCCAATAATCGTATACAAACAGAAACCCAATGAACAATTCTCTGCAGCTAATGACGCTTGAAAATTTTGTACATTCTGAAATAATTTAACAATTGAAGTTGTGTTTATACTTTAAATTTAAGTAGTTAACGTATGCACAGAAATCAGCTGTAGTGAAAAAAAAACGAAAAATTAAATTTTAAACATAATGAAAATATCATTTTTATTTGGTATTTAATTGAAATCTCTTTGACAAATGTTTTGCTTTAAATTCTATAGTATTTAGATATGGCAATAAGTAGGGAAAGGATTTGCATGCATTTAAAATCACGTTTTATGTGCATAACATATGCAGTAAAAATTTAAAAATATGTATTTAAAACTAATAAAATATGCATTTATCAACTTTTTTCAACATTTAATAACATTAAAAACTTTAAAAAATCACCTTCATTGCTTTCTTAACAAACATTTCTTCATTAAAAACTTAAAAAACATAAAAAGCTCAGCTTCAATGCCTTCTTAATAAATATTTATTTTGTCAAATCATATGGAATACAAAATAATGCTCAGTCGAACTTTTATTTACATATTTTTTTTTAATTTAAGATTTTTTCTGAAAAAATTGTATGTAATAAAGATGAATGTTCCACGTCAGCAGAAGTTATTGGTGCGTACTTAAATGCTGCTATTTCGTTTGTGGAATACTCATCTTCTAAATTTTCATTCTTAGAACTATAAACTATTGATCCAATTTGTTGCATATATTTTAAGTTCATAATTTTTGTGTATAACTATTTCTAATTGATGTGTTAAAGAAACGAAATCCTCTAATTGGCCCATAGTGTGAACAAGAAAGCAATACTATGTGTACCCAAATATCAATTAGGCAGAAAGAAGGCTGTCGGATACCATATTTCTATTTTAAAGTCAAAAAACTTGCACCCATATGCAAAAATAACGTGTGCTTCAAGTATACGCTAAAACCAGTTTTTGTATGGAAATTTTAATTTAACGTTATTTTTTGCATATGGGGGAAAGTTTTTTGACTTTAAAATTTCTTTAATTTTATTAATTGAAATTTAGTATCCGACAGAATTCTGTGACGTTCCCCATCTAGTTACTAGCATATCATTTGATATTTTTCATTAAAGGGTGAAACACGCTAAGGTGCTTTTAACAGCACTTTATATCCACATGAAATTAATGCGGAACCAGTAGAGAGTGCTGAAAAAATTACACAAACATTTTTGTGTTTAAAAGGGCTATTATCCCATGCTATTTTTTTAATTTTCAATGGTATTGGTATTCTTGACTTAACACAATGTATATCGAATAATACCACAAAAATATGATCGTAAATTTTTCTCGTTTTCCTCTTTTTATTTTGTTCTTACATAGTCGTAAAAACTGCAGCTTTTAATAATAAAAAAAACAAAATTAGATATATAACATGAAAAACCTGAAAAATGTATTAAAAATATACATTTATAATAAAATATGCAAAAATATGTATTTATCATAAAATATGCAAAAATATACACTAACAAATCGATGCCATTTTATCACAAATTTGTTGAGTCGCAAAGATATTTTATTTACGTTGATCTCTGACCAACGACAGAAAATATGTATTTACATGAAAATCCTTTCCCAAGTAATAAGTCTTTGAAATAAAGCAAAAATATTTTTTATGCATCTATGTATACTCAGATTTGGCAACACTAGTTCAAAAATAAAAATTATATGTTAAAATGATCTTCATACAATATATTGCAATATATGTAAGAAGAAAAACGAAATCCTATAATATCTTTTGAAAGCCAATATATTCGAAATGAATGGGTGTATTTAGGATTCATTAATTGTGCAACTTTCAAGTAAGGCAAAAAGTAAAGGTACGGTCACACTTGTTAAACATTGGCCCAAAAAAGCGTAACCAACAAACACTAATGAAAAAAGTTTTGATCCATACACTTGTTTATCATATTAAACAGTTTCGAACACAATGTCATAGAACCAAACAATATTGGCTACTATTTGACTTGGCAAACTTTTGTCTGAATTGAAAGATTTTTCATTAGCATTTAGTGGTTACGCTTTTTTGGGCAAATGTTTGACAAGTGTGACCGTAGTTTAAGATATACGAATGTTCTGCATACATACGTACATACACATACATATGTCCACTTACACAAATCTGTACAATCTTATGTATGTATGTATGTTTCCTAAAAATCAAAGAGCCCTAAGAAAGTGCTCCAACTACCCATCAAAAATTGTTGCTTGCTGGAAGCATTTTTGTAAGGAAGACCATGAAACGGAATCACTTGCAATTGCGCTTTTATAATGCATGATTTTTGTTCGCGATGAGCCATTTAGAAGCAATAGCAATAAATCATCCACCAAATGTGTACATGTACTACACACATACATATATAATTGTGTGCTGTTCGTGTACGATCGTAGAACATATTTTAATGGTCTCGCTTACGTTAGTGCTTCTAGAGATGCAATGTATTGCTTCTAACAGCTTTTAGTGCTTCTAAGTGTCGAGAATTTTTTGCTGGGTATTATCTTTACTTATTGCATTCATTTCTATTGCGTCCAAAAAAAAACATCCATATAAAGCAATAAAAATACTAGTAAATTAGAGATGTGTTTTTGGTCGACAAAATTCTATTGAATAACTTTATTTTTACAGGCCCTTATTTGAATTGATTTATATATAGACATTAACCAAAAAATTACTTTTTTAGAATTTGCATAAATGTCTTAAGGAATTAAAACTGTTTTTAATAGCTTCAGAAGCTTTTTAATTAATTACAGACTTTATCGTTCAAAATATTATCGATATTTTATATTCTCTACCAGCTGAAAATCTTTGCTGCGCTAGTTATGAATTGTGAATAAGACCTGCATATATTTAACTATCTATGAACTATTATTTTAGTTTATGTTTCATTAGTTTCGACTTTGCTCACGACTTCTGAATATATGTCATTAATTTTTAAACTTAGCACTAGTATTTACTTTTGGTTGTATTTATATATCGTTCGTTCACATTGTTATTCATATTGTGTAAAAATTTCATACAAATATCTAGCGTACTCAACTCTTGAAAGAAAAATAAAATTTTATTTTTCTCTTAAGTTGTGTTGGTCTCAATTATAAAGGCCCTAACTCGTTTTTTACGATATTGAGTTTTCAGTGTTCAGAGTTAATCAATTCCTACACGAGTAGAATGAAATATTTTTATTAATTAATGTGATTTTCTAATGAAGAGAAGAAAAATTAAACCAGACTTTCTGCGGGGCCGCCACACAGTCAGCGTAACCATTTTAGCATTTTTGCAGCTAAATTTAGCATATTTTTTTTTTTTTTGTTGATTTAGCTGCAAAATTTTCGATTTAGCAGTTAGCATTTTCGTTAGCATTTTTCAATTTTTTATTTAGCATTTTCTAGCATTTTTTCATATTAATCTACATAACTTTTAACAATATCTCTTATACGTAAAAGAGGCTGACTTCCAAAACGTCAACTGCCTTCCAACAAAGTGTAGTGTTTCATAACACTGCAGAACAAAACATTGACAATGCATACCCTTTCAAAACGTCGTTGACAAGTATTTAGAACACCGCAAACAATCAATCAGCGCATCGGTTGCAAAGTTGGTGCTCATGGTTACAACGTTTCGCAACTTTGGATCTGTGCACGTTATAAATACCGTATCCTAAGACTGTACAAACTTTGTACTTTTTACGTAAAAATTGAATAGGCGAAAGCTTTAGAATATTTTACAAAAACCAATTTTTAAACGTTGTTTATAAACGAAACGTAAGTGAGAAAGGAATTCTTCTCGAAGAACCGTCCGTGAATTAATATTTTTGGTTTGCTTTAAATACTTTATGTATAGCGACAAACTAGTATTTAGTTAGCATAACCCAGCAAAAATTATTGCTTTCCCGAAGCATATTTGTGAGGGATACAATGTTACAGAATCACTTGATGTTGCGCATGAATAAGGAATTTTTTTGTTCGAGATGAGCCAGCTAGAATCAACACATTTAGCTTACTAAAGTGCTTCAAAGAAGTAATACTCAGATGCAAAAATTACTGGCTTGCAAAATTTTTTGTGATAACTTTCTATTTTGCTAGAGAGTCCGCCTTACGTTAGTGCTTGTTGTTGTTATTGCTTCCAAATCACTATTTTTTCTGGGAAGTGACGAAATTTAAATAAGTTAAATTTTCTAGCAGTCTAGAAAACGGTTTTAAGCAGGGAAACTTTGCAAAGACAGAAATATTTATTATGCTCCGCAGTTTCAGGAAATACCTTGGTGGAGAAAGTCCTTAACCCCGGCCAAAGCCCGGCAGTCTAAAAACCATTATTATTATACACGAGTTCCTCCATAAAACTTGTCATGTACTTTTTACCCACTATTAAATCCTAGCGTGATTTTTAATGTAATAATATTATGGGCCAAAAATCGTTAAGCGTATGTTTCATTTTGCCACTTATGCTAACTTCATGCCAGTTTTTAATTATACATAATGCAGTTTAGTTTCAAGAAATAATTTGTAATTAAAACAAAATCTGTTTCATTCAAAGGAAATACATTTTATTAAATATTAGTAAGGCGATGTAAGCAGAAATTACAAAAATAACAACTTTAAAAGAAACAATTGGATTAAAAAAGGTAAATATTAAGTTTTAGCAGTATGTTTTAGCACTTTAATAATTTTTTAGCATATTTTAGCTTTATTTTGAAGTCAATTTAGCCGCAAAAATTTTTAGGATCTGGTCACACTGCACACAGTTCATCAGCATCCATGTTTATTTACTTGGACAGAGATTGAAAATGCTGAACCTAATCCCTAAATCTAAGAAATTACTCCTGATTAAAATTATATATAAATATATAATGAAGCAGTATATTTGACCTTAAACAACTTTTAAGGTAGAATTTTGCAACATACTGTGCGTATATACCCAGAAAAAAAGATAATCGGGTTTGGAATTACCTACTGGATTACCAACTTAATGATTTTAACAAGACGTAAGACTTAAATAATCACTTCTTGAGAAATACCTAGTTTATTTATATGACAATCTACTAACATTAAAAGAATCATTTTTTAATCAGAAATAATTTCTTGTTCGGGCTTGAGTTCAGTAATTTTAATTCTTATTGAATGAAATATTTTTATTAATTAACTATATTACTATATTGTACACATCGCTCATTTGTTTCAAAAACGTCATATCTCAAAAAAACTACTTTTACAAAAAACGAGTTTAAGGTTTTCAATTTACACATAAATTAATGTAAAAAATAATTTTATTTTTCTCTCAAGAAACTTTGCATTTTTTGAGTTGTAATGTTGTTCAAGTAAATGAACGATGTTTAAACACTGAAACTCAAACAAGAGTAACAAACAAATAAGACACGAGATCACACTTGTCAAACATTTGCCCGAAAAAGCGTAACCAACGAACACTAATGAAAAATATACTATGCAGGGTAGCTTTGCCATAAAATTCGCTAAATTAACAATAGTTCTACAAAAATGTATTTTATATTTTCATTATTACATATTTGTTAATACAAGTGCATAAATACATATGTATTTACTTAAATATGTATGTATGTGTTTTCACACGCATATGTACACACACATACATCGGCGTAGCTAGACATTTTTTCTGGGGGGGGGGGGGGCAAACACAATTTTTTTTAATTAGTGTTTTTTATGGGAATTGTTAAAATTTAAGCTTAAACTTTTTTAAACGCACTAATAATCCCAAATTAATATTTTACTTATTAAGTTAAATATATATTTTTTATTAAAAATACATTGAAATTGGAAATTAAAAAAATATATTTTACTTAATAAGTAAAATATTGATTTGGGATTATTAGTGCGTTTAAAAAATTTTATACAGATTTTTTTTATTTAACATTTTTTTATTTAAGTTAAAACATAAATTAACAGTCCAGTTTCAATAACAAAAATTAAGTTATAATTAAAACTAAAAAAAACAAAACATTCAAAACAAAAACAATATATAGACAAAAAGTAAAGTATGTATTAGAAAAAAACTAAATAATAATAATAATAATCTAATAATAATAAAATTAATATTCGTTTCCAACAAGTTTATATGCTCATATGGAAAAATTATTTATGTATATACTATATTTGAATACAATATTTTGAAAAGATACAAGCAAGAAATGATTTCATTCATCATTCATGATTTCATTTCTTAATAATTTATTATTTAATTTAAAAAAATATTATCTGTTGGTGCATAAATAAAAATAGAAAATTGCCATTTATTATTTAGTTACCCTTCCAATATTGAAGTTCTGAATCAATACTATATTGTTGCGATGAATGAACATACATACATAAATAAGTACAAGCATATATATGTATGCAAGTATGTATGTATACGTGTTCAATTGAAAAAAATTTTATGTGCATATATATACATGCATACATATAGATAGTTGAGTTTTTCAGTGATTTCAATAAATTTCACACTAATACACCTCATCACAAAAATTTATTGCAATAGTGTAAAAAATAGCACTTTTACATTTTTTTACATTTTGAATATTACACTTTCTATTATGTTTTACCTTCTCCTGTAAAGTTACAATTATTTGCATTAGGGCCTTTCCATTTGAGACCAACGATATATTGACCTGTGTAAGTTGATATCCTATCAAAAATTTCGGTCATCAAAAGTACTGATACCAAAATTTGGACCTAGGAATATTTTTCACAAGTTTTCCACTAGTCTAACAAAGTTGTATATGAACATGAATTGTTTTGTTTTGTTTTCTAATAATAATAAAACATATGTATACATGTTTAAAGAGGAAATTTTGATTTGTTCGATTTTCTAACGATTTTTCGGACATGAAATGACGATTATTTTATATTTTATCGGGATTTCGGCGATTTTTCCATCATTTTATCTGGCAGCCCTGGATTGAACCATAAATATGCATACATACATACATACATGTGTGTGTACGAGTATATATAGTATATGAGTATATTATACAAGGTATTTGCAGATCATAATTTTTCGCTATTTTTTTAATTTTACTCTAAATAAAAATTGGTGGCTATTGTTACAAACAATTTGACAGTAGAAAATCTGAAGAACATCTTAAAACAACTTGTCTTGCTACTAACAACGTACACTAATACAATTTTATTAAGAATTTGTTGAAAGCTACATACACACATACATATCTACACACATGCATTATAAATTCACATGGAGTTTACTATTTGTGATGTTTTGAAGTGCTGTAAACTTATAGTTTCTTGGGTATTTGTTATCTAATAAAAGTATGCATACTTAGCGATTATTCGAAAAGTTTGTATAAAAATTACTGGTGATTTTCATGAGTAATTTTAAAATAAATAAAAAATAGAATTTTTTAATATTACAGGCAAAATATGTTTTAAAAAGAATTTGTAATAAACCCTGGGGGGGGCAAAATCAAGTCAGAAACGCCTAGCTACGCCTATGCACACATATGTGCATGTACATATACCTATGCAAGTTTTAAAAGTGGATTTAAGAATAATAAATATAAACATACATACATATGTACATGTTGTAAATGTATATGGACATGAATATATCGTCACCATAAATGCAAACGGACGTAAGTACACAAAAATTCGAAATCGAGTTTTTGATTGATTATGGTTCATTTTATCAAACAACATGTTCTCGCAAATATTTAGACCTCTGCGATGAAAAATGACGACTTTATTAAAGAAATTCAAATGGACGTAATTCCGAATGCATCTATTTTTTTATTGCAAGGAACGTAACTAACATAAAGAATCAAATATACAAAAATAAAAAAGGAAATAAATGGCTAAAAACATATAAATATCCATACTACAAGTAAATTTCGAAGAAATTTTTCAAAAACACTTTATTTTTATTGATTTTGATACGTTTTTTGTATTTCCTGTAAAAAAAATATAAAAGTGTAATTACGGCCGTTTGAATTTAAGGTGACGATATACCAGATCTACTCACTCATAAATATAAATATGTATGTACATTAAACACATTTATTTATTATCAAATGCGTAACAGTTTCCTAACCCACCTCAACAATTTTATTGATTTTAAAGAAGTTAGTAATACAGCCGTACATACTATGTAGTATGTGTTTATGTACATATGTATGTATGTATAGCCCCGGCATACCATATGAATTTGCCATAAATTTTAACACCAAAACAAAAAACGACGACAAGCCACCAAATAAGCACAGAGGGCAACATAAACATTTTGGTAAAGAAACACTCACACATTTTAAGGCCCATAAAAAAGCACACATACACATTCGCATACCAGCCCACAAAATCTACAACTACTAGAAACAAACAAATCACACATACATTGTACACATCTATTAGAGGTTTTAAGATTTAAGAAACCAAAACAACAGAAAATTTTAGTGAAAATGTTCACTTTGTTTTTCTTAGATTTCAATGGGCGCGCAAAACTGGTTGACTTAACATTTTATATTTTGGTTGCCTCTTTGGTAATTTCGTTATTGTTATTGTCATTTCGTCGTCAAAATTCTCTTCTTGTGCTCATTTCCGTCTGACACCAAAGCAGTGATGGTATTTTGGTGCGTTTCGGGTATTTTTTGGTGCTTTTTTCCGGTTCTTAAACGCGAAATTTTGGCTAATACCCTATTTTAAAAAGCGGGTATTTACAGTTCTTTTTACAATTTCTTACAGTGCTTTTGGTGCTTTTTTGATAAATAAAAATATTTTTAATTTATAAAACTAAATTACTTTTAAGCGCTAATAGCAGCATTTTTTGACTGAGCCTTCTTAAACTGTTTTTAATGATAACAACGGAAACTATGTTAAAAACAATGTAGAAAAATTTTCATAATTGGGATTAATTTTTTTTTTGCAAAATAGAAAACGGAAGTAACTGGAGAGTTGCAAATAAATCTCTGCATAATAATTGATTGAAAGTAGTATGCAATAAGCATTTGTTAAAGCTTACACAAATATTTAATCATACTAGAACATTAATCATGATTAAATCAAGTTTAGGGGCACCTCCCAAAAATTTAAATCAGTATCCTATCATATAGAAAATTAAAAAATAAGAAGAAAAAATTATTTAAAAAATTGGCAGCGAGGCTTAGTTTCCAAGTTATGGGCCTCTGAAATTCTGATGCAATATTGTGATTATACAGTGTTTTCCAACGAATATGAACAATATTGATATCATCTTAAAGCTTTTGAGAATACCTTTCATGAAATGGGAAAAATAGACTCTTTGTCGGCCATGCAGGAAAACGCTATTAAGCAGGAAAACTTTGCAAGGCATTAAATCTTTACTAGGCTGTGCCGTCTCGGGAAACACCATGGTGGAGAAAATCCTTAACCCGGCCGAAGGCCGGGAATGCAAAAAAATCGTTATTAGGCAAGACAACTTTGCAAGGCAGAAAATCTTTGCTAGGCTGCGCCGTCTCGGGAAACACCCTAATTATGTATTAAATTATACTTTTAATTACAATTTCAGAGGCCCATAACTCGGAATTAAGCCTCTTTTTGTTGAATTTTTTCTTCTTATTTTTCAAATTTCTATAAGATACGGAACTTTTTTTAAATTTTTGGGATACCAATATTGGTCATATTTGTATGGGATAGGATACTGTTTTTAAATTTCTGGGAAGTCCCCCTAAACTTGATTTGTTCAATTTGAAATTATACATTCAACTTTTACACTCTAAACTCTCCTCTTTAAATGGCTTAATGTATTAAAATTTAAAAAAAATATATTTTCGTGCTTTTTACCCGCTTTTACGGATTTCTTTGTGCTTTTTACCCTTTTTGCAACAGCTTAATGTGCTTTTGCTCTTCGTAGAGATACCAACAGTGCACCAAAGCAGCAGCGTTGCCATAAACGTTTGAAGAGAAAGCTTCCCTACATGCAAAACAAAAATATTTTTGAGTAGAAATAAATTGCCAAGGCAAAAAGAATAAGAAAATCCACGGAAAGAATGTATGTATTATAAACACAGTTGAACTTAAATAAAATAGTATTTTATAGTTCTTGTGTTTCGGCAAACACAAATAATGTCCAAATACATCATTTGTAAGCTTTTTTTTACATATTTTTCAAAGGTGTTGAGGACAAACATTTCTGTTTATGCTTGCACGTAAAAAGTGTTAACAACAAAATCTCAATAAGCAAAACAACTACCCAGCAAAAAATTAGACATAACCATCAGAACTAATTACCATAAAATGTGAAATTCAACTAAACCATAAATAAGAGTTGCCATAGCATTAATATTTTCAACAATTACCTAATTCAAATAAAACTTTGTTCATGCTTACACAAATTAATATTTCATTTGATAAGTAAAACACGTTCAATACGTCAATATCATAGCATGCATTATGCTATATATAATTATTTTTTTCAGTACACTAATTACTAACTGTAGTATAGTATTCTGCGGTTTGAAATTGAAAATCTAAAAACGGACCCCTAACGCTTATATTTTCCATATTCTTTCCATATATATTTACATACAATTATATTTTTTTTTAAATATTGAAATTTAAAAAAGTATAAAAATTAGTATGTCGTTTTCCGTATGAAGTCTTCCGCTTTTTTTGTACTGTGCTATGGATCCCTTAATAATCAGTGCATACTTAGTCCCAAATCACACTGTGCAAGTCTTATTGCTAAGCTGATTAGTTTCAGGGTGAGAGAGACGAGGGGAACAGCAACGTTTCTTTTCCCCCCGTCTCTCTCTCCTAGTAAACTAATCAGCTTAGCAATAAGACTTCCATAGTGTAAATAGGGACTTATGGATGTATGTATGTAAGTACGTATGTACATCATTGCAGCATTTACCAGATTGACACATAGATATTCTTGGTATTAAGGAAGCATATGATTGGTTTGGAGAGAATTTTACTTCAGCGAACGCTCGGAACTGTGCAATTTGAAAACGCTGGATTTCTAGTAATAACTCCTTTTGTTAATTTTTTATAGTTTTTTGTGTATGTTTTGGATGCCTAAAATAATTTTTACAAATTCAGCTTCCAGTGCACGAAATCGTCCACTAAATAAATACTACTTTCAGATCTTTAAATCGCACACCCCCGATATACATATATACATGCACCGATAGACGATGCGAACCGTGCTAGTTGCTATATAAATTATCAAAAGGAAAATAATAAAATTTAAAAAGAATCACTTATTTCAAGCCAACAACAAGGAAAGCGAAAATATAAAAAATAATCTGAAATAGGCATGCAGTCAGTCATTCACAGAAAATAAAAGAGAAGGCAAATACAAGAATCAGAGAAAAAACTAACAATAAAACACGTCTAAATAAAACACACACATCCCCACACACCTTCATCCATACATAAATATGTATGTATATATGTATGTATTTATGTATGTATCTATATAAGTGGATATGCACAACATAAAATAAGTTGAGGTAGGTTGAGAATTGTTGAATACATTCATACATAAATGCAAACACATATACACACATACATACATACATATGTATGTATATGTATGTACAAACATGTGTAGATGTAACATTCTTCTTCTTTTTTCTGTTGGCTGTAGGGAATTCAGCTCATTGCTAGACTTTTTGTGCTTGCGTATTGTACAATGCAATGCATGTAAATTTTACAACGAGAGAACGATGCCTTCCTTAGCACTCAAATACACTCAAAGAACACAATACAAATTCAAGAAATATTACAAATACAAACTAAAATAAAACTAAATGGGGAAGTAGAAAAAAAAAACAAATAAATATACATACAATACATATGTATATATGTATGTGTATAGTATTTATGCATGTATGTATATAATAGTATAAAAGAGAAAATGAGTACATTAGAAAAGAAAAACAAGAAATTGTAGTAAAATGAGCTTCAACAATAAAAACAATTCACTTTCACTAGCAAAAGAGACAGAAGCCCACATTCAATTTTATGTACATACATATATACATACGTACATACATACATAGGTATGTATAGTACATATAATTGTATATACCTATCTACATAGTGTTTTTTTGCAGACTCACCGACAACAAATTAAATGACATTGAAAAAACGGGAACAACAAAAAACAAAATAATAATAGCAATATTAATGGTAATAATAATTATAATAATAATAATAAAATAAGTTTGTGCTCTCTGTAAAGTATAAAACAAGAAAGTGTCCGTGGTCGTCTGCCTACATAGTTCGTAGTATTGCTTACACTGCAATATTCTATTTTAAGTACATAAGTAAGTGATACTTAGGACGAAGTGGCGTATGAAACTCAATTTTAAATAGTCGGGTTTTAAAATTTTTAACTTCGGGCCAATCCCACGATGTCGACAAAGTTCGAGTTATCGCACACTTACATTTGAAACAACAACAAAATATTAAAATTTGTTTTTGTTTTGAATGTAAGTGTACGACAAGTCGAACTTTGTCGACATTGTGGGATTGGACATTATTTTTATATCAACAGAATGATATGTTTATGCTCTTTAATCTCATATCTATCATCAGAGGTTTTAATGATTTTTAATTTTTGGTCCCAGACGTTATGCTGTCCCATTCCGCCGTTTTGAATTTGTTATATATGTAGGTATATTTAGAACTACATATTTATATTTTCATACGCTCAAAAATAACCATTGGGATAGGTTTATTTTTCCCCATGGCCGCCATTTTGAATTTATTTGTTATCTCTAGAATGGTATTCTTGTACTCTTACGCATGACACTCATCTCGATAGATGTCGATAATATTAAAATTTTGGTTTCTGGCATCATACTATTCCATAGGCTTGATTTTGGTTCCTGATCTTACGCTATCCCATAGCAGCCATTTTCAATTTAATAGATTGACACTTCACTCACTTAACTGATATGATACTCGTTCAACAATACTGTATTAACTCAAAATTCTTTTATTTTATTTTTTGGCAAAAAACAATACATAACACTATGTATGTCAGAAAAGATTCTTTTATTCAGTATTTTGAGTTGTCAGAAAAGATTCTTTTATTCAGTATTTTGAGTTGCAACTTAGTAAATTTTTTGTTATATTTCGAAAACTCTTTTCTGTCTCTCCTGAATACACTATTGTTGAACGAGTTCGATATGTATAGCTCACTACAAATTGTGTAGAAATCTAAAAATTTAAAGTTGGTCTATTTTCGACATTGCATATAAATTGTGTAAATAAAAATGAATAAACAGCTTTTTGCCAATGGAAACGGTAATATGAACTGTGATGGAATGAGCATTTAGAGTATTATTGCAAAAAGTGATTATTCTTAGTATTGACGAAAATAAAGAGAAAGAAACTAAGCAAATCAAAAAAATTTAAATTTGGTTCGCAGCACCCAATATACTTATGTACACATGCTTTGGAGTAAAACATTAATAAGTTTGAACTACGTTTCTAAAGTAGTTGATAACTAGGGAAAGGCTTTTCATATAAATACATGTTTTCTGTCATTGGTCGTAGATCAACGTAAATAAAATATCTTTGCGAATCAACAAATTTGTGACAAAATGGCATCGATTTGTTAGTGCATATTTTTGCATATTTTATAATAAATACATATTTTTGCATATTTCATTGTAAATGTATATTTTTAATAATTTTTATAGATTTTTCATGCTATAAATCTAATTTTTTTTTTTTGTTAATTGTAAATTATTTAAAAGCTGTAATTTTTACGACTGTGTAAGAACAAAAAAGAGGAAAACGAGAAAAATTTACTATCGGATTTTGGTGATATTCACCCAGGTTCTACATTCCACTACAAAATGAAATTGAAAATGTTTTTAATTCCGAAAAGACGATATCACTGTGTTCTAGAAATGTAATGAAACTTTTTTCCATGACGATTTCATTCCCAGTTTATTTCAAATAAATATTTCAAGCAACATGAAAAAAAACATTTTATGCTATAAACACAATTGGGACGAACGGCGAACTGGGCATAGTTCGATGAAATTGCCTTCTAAAATTCGTCGCTTAAATTAGTCTTTTGAAAGAACTAAATTTGACTACCTATCTGTCTTACTATGGATACCCCCAGGCGAGTGTATGGATTAATTCTGTAGACTACGGGTGTGGCAATCCCGGTGCCCCAGCTAGGGTAATGTAGCTTTTTCCGCTGGCGGACCTTTGGCTCATTACCCGTAAAACTTATGTGTTACTACCCAATCTCTGAATATAAACAGAGTAACGGATGTGCACATATTTATAAAAGGCTAGGTGCAGCGTCACCTAGAACTGCCCCTGAGTTCAAAAGACGATAGAGGTGAAGCCCTTGTGGTGGAACTTCGAGGTCTAACCAGAGGCTACTTCTGGTACCACGGGTGCCGGTTGCCCGACAGCTGGGCTGCTTAGAGATAAATGCATTGCGGTTGCCGGAAATTTCTGGTCCAAAATGGCTTTTGTCCTGGATACGACCCCAGGACTCATTCACTCTTTAGTGTCTTGCCGTAGTAGGCACAGAAACTTAGGTGGCGTGCTTGCATTCTTCTCGCGTAAGTGGTCCTCGCTGCTCTGAAGTTCTGAGTGCATGTAGCGGTCGTCAGTTTCCTTTGCTAAAATGCCGAGTTCGTCCTACCCCAATGGGGTATACCCTACGGGGTTAAAGGGATGATTTTGGTAAGTGTGGAGTAGGCACTGGTTATTTGGCGACACAGGCATGCGTTCTTTATGGATGAGTGGTTAGCTGTGCCGGCAATGGTTGAGGAATTTTCTTGGGGACCTTGCCTTGGGTGTATACACAACACCTAAGCGTGGAAGCCGGAGAATTATCGTGGTGGTTGTGGTTGCTACCAAAATCGCTGGGAGAATAGTCTTGGCTTCCCAGTGTTAAATCAATGCTAGTGGTTGGTGTGACGCGGTCAGCCAGACACTGTTCTAGGTGCTGTTGCCATTCAACAGAGCTGCTATGGGCACGGACATAGCAGCAGAGTTTAGATAGCTCAAATTACCTCAGCAAGGTAATTGAATATAATACAGGGATAACTATATTCAAAGATTGCAACCTATGTGCCTTATGGAGTGGGCCACAGGTTCATTCTAAAAGGGTGCATGGGGACGTTGGTCTGGCGTCTAACCCACACCCGGTGCTTTGGCACACGTGAGATAAGGCCGTAACGGCAGGTACTCACGTAAAGCGATTGCACATCTGTCTTACTATGGATATTTTTGTAGCCAATGGATGCCAAAATATGCAAATATTCACTGCGGAAAGAATCAATTGCATATAAGTATATTCACCAAAAAAATAATGGTTATGTACTTGTAATAAAAATAAATACAAAAATCTATATCAAATCTTGATAAAAAATATAATAAATCACAAATCGCGAAAATTTAGAAAATTTGCAATATTGGAAACAAGCTCTAAACTAAAATTAATTAAAATTGCTAAAACTGTAAGGTAAGTCATTAACTCGGGAGAAAGCGCAAAACATTATAAAAATTCGCCAAAGCTTGCAAAAAATTTAAATTTTAAGTCTCTAAATAAAAATAAATAAAGCCAAAAACGTTACAAAAATGACATCTTTCGCAAAAAAAATAGAAATTTTTCGAAAAATTGCAAAATTTTAAAGAAGCTATAATTTTTTATTAAAAATCTCCAAACTCTAAGAATGCAAAAAATTAGGTAAAAAGTAGCAAAAATGGCGAAAATTCGCAAAAACTTAATAGCAAAGTCTAATATTAAATGCTAAGAAGGAGAATTTTTGCAAAAATTCGCTTTCTTTACGAACAATGCAAAAATTCGCGAGAAGTTGCAATATCGGAAGCAATCCTTAAAATTAATTAAGAATAGCCAAAACTGTTATAAATAAAATAAATTCGGAGAAAAACGCGAAAAAACGCAAGTTCGCGAAAAAATCGCAAGTTCGCTAAAAATTTCTGATCGCCTTGAATAAATAATTTACAGAACCCTTTAGCTAATCCCGGATTGGTTTCCCATATATTTTAGCAACGCCTCCTCTTATTCCATGTTTTTGTACTTATACCTTTAAAACACTAATAAAATCGTTTGAAAAAAGTAATTTATGTACAAATGTTATTTATGTGAATACATTTTTGTATTTTTGCAATAAAAAGTTACAAAAACTTTATTTTTACTAAAACGTATTTTCTTTCACAATGTTGTTTGTTGCCTAATTCAAATTACTTTTTTTGTTGTGAAATTGGATTCCAGAACACTTCAATTTCGTTTGAAACAAACTGAAAATGAAATTTTACTTTTTAAATCGCTTTTACGAAATTAGGAACACAAACCAAGAGAAAATTTCACTTTCATTTCATTTTAAGAATGTAGAACCTAGGCGATTATTCCATATTGAAAAACACCGTATGACTCCTTCAACTCATTTGAAAAGTTCAGTACCTTGGATTAAGTCAAGAATACCAATACCGTCGAAAATTAAAAAAAAAATAGCATGGGATAATAGCCCTTTAAAACCCAAAATTTTTTGTGTAATTTTTTCAGCGTTCTGCACATGTTATTTTTTGCATATGGGTGCAAGTTTTTTTTACTTTATTAATAGAAATATAGCCTTCTGCCTAATTGATATTTGGGCACGCACACATAGTAGGATTGCTTTCTTGTTCAAATTATAGGCCTATTAGAGGCTTTCGTTACTTTAACGAAGTTAACTGAAGATGCGGTAAATAAAAGTGTGCTCTGAACGGCAGAATAAATGAAGAGATAAAAATAAATTAGAAATAGTTAACAAAAAAATTATGGACTTGAAATATATGCAACATATTGGATCAATAGATTATAGTTCTAAAGAACGAAAATTGAGAAACTGAATATTCAAACAAACGACATAGCAACATTTAACGTTCATTTTTATTACATAAAATTTTTTTTTCAATAAAAATCGTCAAAGATTTATCTTTGACAATTAAAAAAATTATTTATTAATTCATGTACGTAAATAAAAGTTCGACTGAACTTTATTTTGTATTTCATATGATTTTAAAAAATATTTATTAAGAAGGTATTGAAGCTGAGCTTTTTATGTATTTTAGGTTTTTAATGACAAAATGTTTGTTAAGAAAGCAATGAAGGTGATTTTTTTAAGTTTTTAATGTTATTAAATGTTGAAAAAAGAGTTGATAAATGCATATTTTATCAGTTTTAAATACATATTTTTATATTTTTACTGCATATGTTATGCACATAAAACGTGATTTTAAATGCATGAAAATCCTTTCCCTATTGATAACTGATCTGCCTTTATTTCCTCTCTTTCTACTTATCATAATTTTTCATACATATGTCTCATAATTAAATTCTATATTTAACATATTCTCTATATTTTTAAATGTTTTATAACGAATAAAAAAAATTGTTTATTACCAAAAGCGTTTTTTAGCATAAAGTATTGTTTGTCACACTTACACCCCTTTTCACAATGTATGGTTAAGAGTTAACGTGAACTTTAACTGCAAGTTCTTCATACAAAACTTGCCGTTAAAGTCTCTGTTATCTTTTAACCATACATTGTGAAAAGGTACGTTAGAAGAGCTTTTTAACATTTGTCGTCCTTTTTTCCTACAGGCGTATGAGTATTTTACTATTTAAAAATTATATAATACTCATACGCCCATTTAGACAAAATGATTTTTTTTTTTCAGAATAACAATTAATATTCCGCCAAATGATTCTTGTTGGAAGGACTACAAAAAGATTTACGTGTATCGGCGTTCTAAAATTTTACATCTGAACCACATTTTGCGGCCTACTTATAGTTGCACCTTTCTGAAATAAAAAATTTAGAAAATCGTGTAATACTTAGGTTTTTGGTATATGGTGTCTTCAGAACATTTATTCAGAACATTTTGTTGGTATACATTAACCCTCTAACTCTTCTAAAAATGGGTCTTTTTTGATTTTTTTTTTTTTTTTTTTTGAAAAAAGCAAAAATTACCTTCAAAAACAAGGACGTATGCAGTTAAACATTCTGCTAAAATATTTGCCATGATGTTCTAATATGGGTCTCAGGGCATACTTAGTCGAAAATACGACCTTAATGTCCAAAATAAGCAACAATAAAAAAATTATTATATAATTGTTCCAATTGTTTTCTTTTAGTGGTTGCCAACACTTTACTAGCAATACTTTAACTACATTAGAACTTAGGCCACCTCTTAAGTTTTTGGTCTAAGGCCTATATTAGAATGAAATGACAAATATTTTCGCAGAATATTTCAACTACATACATCCCTGATCACATGAATGAGATTTTTGCTTTTTTTTAATTCCAAAGGACCCTTTTCCAGAATAGTTAGAGGGCCAACAAGTTAGGGCTTTTAATGTTCTGAATAGTTTTTTTTTCTTATACATATATTGATTTATTGTATCCTCAAAAATGAACTAACAATAAGTATTCAAATCTTAAATCTAAATATAATAATGAGGTCCGACCAGCATCGGACATAAGCTTAGTGACAGTAATTAAAAATACATAAATGTCGTATTAAGCACAAAAATTATTTTCAAGAAGTATCATTTGGATTGCTGAGTATTAAAGCCATTGTGTCCCTCTTTTTTAAGCGTATGTGTCCAGTAAAGTTCAAGATATTACGAGCAAGCGGACTAGGATGTCAATCGAGTTTTGTTAAATATTTGCCCTCGTATTTTGCAATAAATGTCTTAAAAACACTATATATACCAAACGCACGATTTTCTTATGCAACTTTAAATAGGTTTTTTTAATGAGTTTTTTGTCTGTTATAGTGTAAAGCAGAATTTAGTCACTTATTCAATATTTTTTGTCGTTTGCATCCTAATTTTCTCACACATGTATGTATATCAAAGAGAATTAGGTTTAATTGAGATTTACTTCTGATTGTAGGCCTTCATTTAGTTTTTTAAACAAGCTTTATTGGTCAATTAGAATGAAATTTGTACTTAAAAGTGGGGTTACTAGCGGCTTCTTATGACTGGCCATAATACCTCATTCTCTAGATTTATTAGTTTTATAACATTTTTCCACTAAAAGTATTTCTTTTAAACTTTAAAAATCAACAGATACGTGATTACAGTACATTTAATCATATAAAATATATGGACTTTTAATGCATTGAAAACACGTACTCTGTTCTGTTGCTAACGCAGCGCCCAACTCTCTTATTTAAGCTTGACTGTAAACGGCCACGCTACTTATAATGAGTTTTGCTTCTCCTGTAAAACATCTTAAATGTAACGATATCCATATACAGACATAAATATATATGTACATACATATGTGTGTACCATGTCTATATGAATATGGTAGAATGTAAAGAATCATTTGACGCACGAATTAGGTTTTTTTTAATGCATGTATGTATTTATTTATTGTATCTTCAAATACGAACTAACAATAAGTATTCAAATCTTAAATCTAGAATATAATTATTAGGCCCGACCACTATCGGACATAAACTTAGTGATAATTATAAATAATACATAAGTAGTGATAATCAAAGAGGAAAAAAAAGTATTTTCAAGTAGTCCCATCTGGAGTGTTGAGTATAAGAGCCCTTGTGTCCCTCTTTTTTAGGGGGCTGTGTCCAGTAAAATTCAAAATATTACGAGCAAGCGGATTAGGATGTGATTCGAGTTTTGTTAAATATTTGCCTGCGTACTTTGCAATTTCTTCAATCAATAGTGGCATATTCAAATCACGATGTATATTTGAATTTTTGATGTACCATGGAGCCGAAGTTATCATACGTAAAATTTTGTTTTGCCTTCGTTGGATTCTCTCGACATTGGAAGCTGAAGCAGTACCCCACAGTTGAATTCCGTACCACCATATAGGTTTCAAAAGTAACTTGTATATCAAAAGTTTGCAATCTAGACTGAGAGTTGAATTTCTACCAATCAGCCAATGTACCTAAGCTAATTTTAGTTTCATTTGTGTTAGTTTAGAATCAATGTGTTGTTTCCATGTAAGCCGTCGATCAAGGTGTATACCAAGGTATTTTACATGTGAATGTTGAGGAAAAATTTGTTTATTGATTCTAATGGGGGAACAAGTATCTTTTCGTAGAGTAAATGTTACCTGCGCACATTTCTGCTCATTTACTTTAATTCTCCATAACTTTAACCATAGTTCCAGTTGGGTAATATTTTCCTGAAGATATCGGGATGCCTCGTGAGGGTTTTCGTGCATGCTAAAGAAGGCTGTATCATCGGCAAAATTAGATGTATGGATTTTAGTGCTCACAGGCATATCACAAGTATAAATCAAACACAAAACTGGCCCCACTATACTCCCCTGTGGCACACCGGCAGATATAGATTCGGGAACACTCATGAAGTCTCCTTCCACAACAATGAATTTCCGGGATAGAATATAACTTTCCAATAGCTTTAAAAAATTTATTGGTAGATATGTCTTCAATTTTAAAATTAGGCCTTCATGCCATACTTTATCAAATGCCTGAGAAACATCAATAAAGAGAGTAGAACAATACTTCTTTTCTTCAAATGTTCTTCTTATAACTTGAACCAATATATGCGTTTGTTCAATGGTACTATCCTGACTTCTAAAACCAAATTGATGGTCCGGTATGCACCCACTATCAGTTAGAATTGGGGACAATTTTGTCATGAGCAACTTTTCGTAAAGCTTTGATATTGTTGATAGTAAACTTATTGGCCTGTAAGACTCAGCTTTGGTAAGATCTTTGCCCGGCTTTGGAATCATTTTGACCTTGGCAAGCTTCCAGCTGTGTGGATAATACTCTAGTCGTATTATGGCATTAAAAATAAATAGTAAGATTCTATTTGCAGTGCGAGGCAGATTCATCAGCATCTTGTTACTAATACCATCAATACCTGGAGCTTTCTTCGGGTTGAGCTCAGCAATTAGTTTATGTACATCACGCATCTTAAAGTTTAAGGGTCGAGGGGTAGAGCAACTACACTCGGCAAATCAGCAACACCAGTACATGTATTTGGGGTAAAAACGGATTTTAAATGCTCAGTAAATATGTTATCTTTTTCAGTATCGCTTCTTGCCCAATCACCGGTCGAAGTGCGCAGAGGTGGTTTAAACTCAACGGGTCTTTTAAGCTTTTTAGCAGCGCGCCACAAAGAATTATTAGATGCTGGTGTGACATTAAGACCTTCCAGATAATTTTTAAAAGATGCAGTTTTCTCAGATGCAAGCAACTCTTGGAGGCGTTTCGTGCACTCTTTAAATCTAATTTTATTTTGGGGTGATCTGTGCTGTTGTCATTCCCTTCTAGCTCTTCTTTTTTCACGTACGAGACGTTCAATGTCTGTAGAATAAATTCTATTAAACCCAGTCTGCGGATGGGAGGTAGTGGCATGTTCAGCAGCCTGTTTAATATTCTCGTTGAGATTGGCAATGTTAGATTCAATATCATTTGGTGTTCTTAGCTTAATATTTTCCGTACAATGACTGCTAAGGTATTTTTTGAAGCCCAGCCAATTAACATGATTTATCATCTTCATATATGGATGAGGTAAGCCACTTCGTAGTGGGCTACAGATTGTAACGATCGTGGGAAAGTGATCGGACGAGAGATCTAGGGAAGCTTCAACGTGAATTAATTCCCTAGAAATACTTTTTATGACACCAAAGTCTATAACATCCGGAATTTTTCGTACGTCAGCAGGCCAGTAAGTGGGCTCCCCACTCGAAATAATGTCCAAGCCCATTTTCGGAATTGTATTGAACAACGCCCTACCTCTATGCGTAATAAGACGCGAACCCCAGAACGTATGCTTAGCATTGTAGTCGCCAGCTGCTACGAAACAAGGTCCAAGAGATTTGTAGAATTTCTCGTATTGATCCTCAGTGATTGAAAATCTAGGAGGGGAGTAAATTGAAGATATCACGAAATTTGAACAAAAATTCTCAATGCAGATGTTTGTTGCTTGTAGATGTTCTTCACAAATGTTGTCAAGAATATAGTGCTTGAGTCTTGACTTTATTAGAATTGCTGAACAACCGCATGCTCTCCTTCTAGGGTCCTTTGTATCATATAATGTGTAGCCATTCATTTTAAAGAGGCTTCTAGAAGTCAAATGAGTCTCAGAGACCAACATTACATCAATATTTTTTTCCGTAAGGAAGTGCTCAAGTTCAGCACGAACTAGGTAAAATCAAAAATTCATATCGTTGCAGAAATGTGAGGCGCTCCTTATAACAAAAATTAAAAATCGTGTTTGTTATTGATCTTGGCCTTGTACCCAAACTCATCCAGTAATAAATAGCTGTTCGATGGTATATGTAATAAAAATTCTCTGCTATAAAATTTTCAACATGTTTGTATTTTCTCTAACGATATGTGCATATACATACGTACATAAAAAAACAGCAAAACCAAATTGATAAGTATATATTTAAATGAATTTAATTTCTATATCATTTGTTTTGTTGTGATTATCAGGAAGTGCTATAATTTACACCCAGTATATAAAATATTCTTAAATGATTGTATATGCATACATACTTTCCTACATACATACTTATGTGTGTATATACATACGTACGTATAAATGTGTATAAACGTACACGCACCCCAGAGTTTTTCTTCAGTATGTAATCCACAATTCGCAGATAAAATGTTAATTCTGAACTTGTCGTTTTAGCAAAGAGGGATCTCAGAATAATAAAACCAAATGCAAAACAAGAAAAAAAACCTAAAAATAAAAGCAGTCAACAGTATGTGCTAAAAAAGAGAGAAGTGTACAGAACTAAATATGTATGTATGTACTTTTAAAACCTACAGACACAAAAATAAAAATAAATATATTCCCTTTTCCCGCTCCCTGTATTTGAATGAGTCTTCGTATAAATTCCCAATTTATCGTAATCAAAAATAACAAAGAGAAATAAAAGCCCAAAATGACTGATTTTAAAGTATGACAGTGGCTGAAAAGAAGAAAATCAATAAGAAAAATATAAATTGAACATATAGGGTGTTTTTTTGAGGGGTATAGAACTTCGAATTGAAATAAAACACAAGAAAATCGTTTTAATGTCCATCAATTTGGCTTTATTAGAAGGATAATTTTATGCCATTGATGTTTAAATATGATTTCGGGCATGTGGCCGCCGCGGCTGGCTCGAATAAAGCTAATTCTACGGGTCCAATTTTCAACCACTTTTTCGAGCATATGGGGCCGTATGTTGGCAATAACGCCACGAATGTTGGCTTCCAAGTCCCCTAACGTTTCTGGTTTGTTGGCGTAGACGAGCGACTTCACATATCCCCAAACAAAATAATCCAAAATAATCCAAAATAGTCGGTTAGTCGGCTCCAATTGCTGTGCACGGTGGCGAATCGATTCATTCGGGTCCTCTTCAACACTTTGCTCTACAGCGGCAATTGTTTCTTCGGTGCGCACTGTTCGACGTCTCTGCGGATGCGTATTATCACATAGAGTAAACGTAGTGCGAAAACGATCCATGGTTAACCGAATTAATTGCTCTGATGGACGATTATGTCGACCATAAAATGGACGGAGCTTGCGGTAAACTTCGCGAACTGAACCATTATTTTCGAAATAAATTTGCACGGTTTGCAAGCGTTGTTCTTTTGTCAACCTGTTCATGATGAAATGGCAAACCAAACTAAATATTAATCACTTGACAGCTGACAAAATGGCTGCCAGTTAAAAAAGTGCTGCCAACTTAAAGTTCTATACCTCAATAAAAAACACCCTTTACATACAAATATGTACATATATGTTATTAATTATAAAAAAAATATGGATTAATTAAATATTCCTAAATTAAACGGACTGCATACAAACAGACATTTTTTATTATCCGTATTTATTTGTATTAATACAAGTACAATTATTTCAATCCACCAATAGGTCTTATATAACCTGATTGTGGATAACCGATTTAAGCACCATATTATTGTTAGTAACTCTTATTCCTACTTCATGCTAGAGATGGGCGCGTGTCGAATTTTTCAAACACGATCCAAACACAAATACCAAGATTTTCATACGTACGTAATTCCTACGTATACGCTTAAGATTAGCCAAAAGTAGGAAAATACTCTCTCACTAGCCGTGGAACCAGCGTTACCATATCAATTAAAAAAAAAACTTCTTATATCTGAAAAAAAAACTATTTTTCCAAAAAAAAACTTTTTTTCTACAAAAGTACCAAAATTTTAAAATAAAACATAAAAATGTATTTGGAATTCATTTTATTTAAAAATATAAAAACGACTAAAATCAAAAACGCAACATACGAGTACAGTAAAAAAACATAAAATAAAATTCATATTTAGATTTAGAGAACTTTTAAAAAATATCACATACATCAATAAATATATTTCTTTTTTGTATGTTGTTTTATTAAAATTTCAAGCCATTTAAACCGCATAGTCGTACAGAAGAGGGAGTAAACACAATTAGACACTGTTGCAGTAATAAGGGAGTAAGAAAATATATATAAGATCGTTTTATTGCATACAAACATCACTTAATATTTTCATCCAATATACTGCAAAAGTTAAATTATGTACATATACATATATAAAAAACTTTACAAAACTTTATATTTTCAAAAAAGTTTTTGGCATCTCAAAAAACTTCCAAAAAAAGGGAAAACTTGACAATTGGTAACACTGCGTGGAACTTACAGGCATATGTTATTGGTATTTTTAGATGATACTATCGGTTTATGTACAGAACTGTAAGCTTAAGAGGCCCATACACCATCAACAAATTTGCAAGTGTTTGTGTTTTTGACGACACAAAATATTAAATCTTTTATTTAATGCAAATTCATACACACCTAAAATATTTTTGTAACGGGTCCGCCAGATAACTTTTTTTTTTTTGAAAATGCTATAAAAAAACTACTGAAGCTTCGGCTGTGTAGCACGTAGCGCCGTCCTGTTGAAACCAAATGTTGCCAATATCCTCCTCTTCAATTTTTGTGAACAAAAATTCGTTCAACATGGCCCGATAACGATCGCCTTTGACTGTAACGGCCACTCCTTGCTCATTTTCAAAAAAAATGGCCCAATTATGCCTCTGGACCAAAATCCGCACCAAACAGTGACTCGTTTTGGGTTCGTCGGCTTTTCAATGTATGCGTGCGGGTTTTCTGTGCCCCAAATGCGACAATTTTGCTTGTTTACATACTCGCCAAGATCAAAATCAGATTCATCTGAAAAGATGAATCACTTAACGAAGCGAAAACGCATTGGATGGTCAGTTGGCTCGTTCAGCGGAAGGATAAAACTAATTATCTGTCAGATAAGACATGAGCTAAGTGTTACCATTCACGAAATAAGCACCAGTTAAAAAAAACGTTAGATTGCGGACCCTATATTTTTCGTGTCAACTTTGCTCAACACAGCACGATTCGGAAAATGCACGAAATCGGATTTTCTGCCACGAGTTGAGTCGTGCATGTTCGTTTCACGACAAAAAAAAACACGCGCTCATATGTAGTTCATGATATAGTCTATGAAATACATATAAGTACACCAAATATCGTTAAATTCCCCTCTTAATGTTTTATGCAAATGTATGAGCTGGTATTGGAATTAATTGTAATAAAATTAAAACCTGTAAATTTTTACTATTAAACTTTTTAGATTCAAAATAAAACCAGACTTAGCGAAAGAAATATTTGTAAAATTAATTTTTCGACACAAACTCACCAAGATCGTGAACATTTCCTAAGGAAAAAATTTAAGCATTCTTAAAGGAAAACATTTTCTAATCTACTTTAAAATATTATTGCTAATCCTGACGTAATGAATTGGTGTAAAATTTAATTGCCCCCACGTTTTCAGTCCTAAAAATGTTTATTCATTTCATAAAATTTTTATTTATTTTTCATTTCTTATAGGGAAGGCAAATAAGAAATATGATTGAAGCTTTTTAAAAGACTGGTGTCGCATGACGATATCGTCGATGTTAAACACAATCATACATATGCATACAACATTATAGTATTAACACATATCAGGGTGACCCATTCGGCTTTGAAACCGCTTATTATAGTTTTTAAAATGTGTAATTTTCCAAATACAGTTCAAACAAATTTCGCAGCTTACAAAGTACTTGTTCAATAATTTTTCATCGACTACATATGCATACATCCATATATTTGATCGATAAAGTAGTACTTTTTTGCCCCTCCTAGATTAAAGATGTTCGGGTTTGCTTTATAGCGATTCTCAAATCATATAGATGGTTGAGCGATAACATTTCGTCACATTATTTGCAAGGTATTGTCAAGCTACGTTCAATGGTGTGTTATACTTGACTATTCGTACCGTCAGATATTATTCAAAATATGTACGTCCATATAATTTGTTTCAAAATACATAAGTACTTATTGTTGGGCAAAACGTAATTAATTTAAATAATGTAATTTTCTGATACCTTGTCTTCGGAGCAAATCCGACTAAACACAAAAAAGTACGAACGGTTGTCACCAAGGGTTATCATTAGACGCCAAAATGTCTTGTGAATGGTCAAAAAATGAAGCAATCTATTATCTGAGAAAAACAAAACTTTTTAGTGAGGCACTCTAATACGAGTATGTATGCATAGATCATAGCGAAGCGCCAGAGTGCCGAACATCAATCGGTGTTTTATACAAATGAATACACATACGCTTATACATTTTTCTCTGTTTTCTCTCTGTGGGAAGCTTTGGCATATAATCTATCTATGCCATAGATTAACATTAAATCTCAGATTTGACCTATACATATATATTCGTAACAAATTAGAAATAAATAGGTATGTATGTACTCGTTTACATATTTTTAGGGATGATATTTTTGTTATGTAGTAGTATGTTATATATATCTTCATCAAAAACTATTGCTTTATTTAAGTAAGTTATTGTTTCAAAAGTAGTTTGAAAATGCTGCAGATCAAAAACTGCAATTTTAGAACTTTCACTGCTAGATCTAGCGCCTATTTTGGCACAACATATGTCGAAAAATTGCTAATTTAGTTTTTTTTGCAAAACTTTTTTATAAATTTCATAATTAATATTAAATACTATTTTGTTTATATAGAGGTGTTTTTAACAACAAATACTCCTGCCTATTTTAAATATGACTTCCAAATTTTAACAAAAATAAATTAAGTAATTAAATCAAAAGGTAGCCATAAAGGTCATAGTGTTGTTATAATGTTTAGAAAAAATTGTTTGAAAATAAAAACAAAACCAAAAACAATAGGTCTGTTCAACTACTTTCCCAGCAGAAACTAGCAACGAGAGAGTAGAGCAGAAATTTACAAAATTACTCTCCTAAATACGAAAAAGTAAATGAACGCTTCACTTGTAAAAACTTGCAAGAAAATTTTATTCATATCAGAACCATGGATGGATGATACAATTGTATTTTTTCTGATGTATTTTGTTTCATAATATTTTGAATTGCAATTTTTTTTTTTAGAAATTGATATTTAATATGAAATTCTTTACAAAGTTTCATGTATTTTTACTATTTTTATGCATTTTTCATAATTTTTTTAATTTTGTTCCATTAACAAATACAAAAATGCGATTTCCCATCTCTGATCATATATGAGAAACAAACAAAATTATTTGCCATTAAAATTGAATTTATGTGGTTTAATGAAAGAAAAACAATAACATAAGAAACTTGTTTTTTTATTACATACGTATACATGTTTTTTTTTAAGAAAGAAGTCCACATTTTTCAGTTTTCCTTTTTCGTATATTTTTTAAATAATTAATTTTACAACAAAATACACAACAGGTGATTGAATAATTCTTGCAAGTAAAAATTTTACTAATAATAATTTGTAGGAATTTTTTTGTCTCTGAATTTTGTTCTAGGTATGATTCACTGATCTACTCCTTTTGAGTTTATACTACACAAAAATTTGAGTTTAGCTTAACTAAACCAGCGTTTAAACTTTGACTGATTTAAGCATTAAACACATTCACCACAGCAAGCCACCGACTACCAAATGTCAAGGATAGAATACACATGTTTGTATGAGAATAATTCTTTTGCAGACAGCAAGGCAACATGGCGACAGGTTGTTGTCTATGCTGATTTTGCCGTTGTAGTCCAATTAAACTAATTTCTATTTCTTTGGCTACAGTGAGAAAATTCAGTATTGCCAGTATAATAGAAAATGTTGAATGAATGATTCTGTACAATTATTTCATATTATTTAACAGAAATAATATCCAAAAATTTATGTTAAGAATAAATTGATTAATTTTTGTACTTTTACGTGAAATAAGTACATTTTAAAAGAGTAATTAATTTTTATAAATGCAAAACATATAAAAGTGGCAATACTGAACTATGTATTTGTACTAGAATATCAACTGCAGATGGTGCTGCTGTCGTCTCCAAAATAATTAAGTAGCCGGCTACGAGGCGACAAATGCTGCTAGCGGCATTTGAAGTCGTGTGTTCGTGTAGCCTGCTGTGGTGAATGTGTTTAATGCTTTATTAGCCCTTAAGAAAATGCACACATGACAACTGGCTTAAAACCACAAAAAAATTTCACCCAAAATAATATAAAATTGAGCGGGATAGATTGTAGGACTTTGGAGATTTCTCAATTAATGCGTTTTAATAAATATAAAACTTTCAAAACAAATAATACCAGAAATAAAACTTCCACTTTGAATTGCAATTTGCTTTTTAAAAATACCTATTTCCCTTAAAAAAAACATTTTAAACCAAATCTTAAAAATTTTTTAGAAATTTCAAATAACCGCTTACCCTACTAAAACACACAGCAAAGCAATATTTATTCATTGACTTTGTGAATATTTGTGTACTCTTTCGTATTTGTTATCCGTGAGGCCTTGAACTTGAGACTAATTTTCCAAAATACTTAAGCACACACACACATACAAACGCACCCTCGGATTCACTCACACCTAACTTTATTTAGTATATTTGTGAACAAAAACAAGAAGTATTTAAATATGTTTGTTTGTATAAATGTGTGCGTGTGTGTGTTTTGTTCGTATCTGTATAATTAATAAAAATAAGATTTTTTGTTTTGTTTTGCTATTGGGCTTGCAGTCAGCGATGCCAATTTAGCGCGTTTCGCGCTAGATTTAGTGCGTTTTAACTATGCCAAGCGCGCTTTTTTCCATCTTAGCGCGTTTAATAAAAAAAGCGCTGAATTAGCGGGTTTTGAATAAAGTCAATAATAGCATTTCAGTTCCATATTTTTTAACTTCTTTTGTATAAATTTAACAATTTTCTAGTGTCAAAAACTCTGATAAAATTTTTCAAATTAGTTAATGATCCAGCTGTCGCAAACAAACTTCGCTTGCCTTGGTGAGAATTAAAAACCCCTTTTTATTACTGTAATGGCAAATATTTTGAAATTTTGCAACTAAAAATATGTACTACATACAATGACCCAAGAAATTAACATAAATTACAAAGCATCTGCTATAGCTGAAGTACAAAAAGCATTTGAATCGCAAAACTATTCCACAATTTATATGTTGTTACAAAGTTTTACAAATAAATTAGAAGTAAAAACGAAGGATTTCGATTATTTAGAAGGCGATTCTGATTCTGTATTAAATGATTTTAGTTTATTAAAACATAATATCGAGGAAGCAATATTGCAAAATCTGGAAAATTAATTGTGATACGAGTACTAATACATACATCGACTTTTATTGAAATTGAATTTAGCGCGTAGAAAATAGCGCGTTTTTGCTATAAATATTTGACAATGCTGTAAGTTAGCGCGTTCTAGCGCGTTTTAAGTAGGGTAGTAGCGCGTTTGGATTATAAATAGTTGGCATCGCTGCTTGCAGTAGAATCTACTGAGTAGATTCATCTATGTATGTACGTATATCAGAATATCGCGAGCAGCAGTAGCAGCAAAGAGAATCACTGACTGGGTCGGTTACGAGTAGTTGTATGATTCTCGGTTTGTCAATTCATTTATCCGTTTGTCTGTCATTTTAGCTTATATGTATATATGCATTATGTACATATGCTTCACACTAGAGTGAATACATATATAATAAAAACATCCATACATACATACACGTGTATGTGTACACAGAATATATTTTCTGTTTGGTTATTTCCAATGGAGACGGGCTTTAAATGCAGATAAATTTCGGTCTTCTGTTCATAAAATAAATTGTATGATGAGTAGGAATGATTAAATTTATATTATAGGCACCTACTTTATATTAAAATATGCATTCGCACATACGAACAATGAATGTACTTGCGTACCAGTGTTGTCAGTTTAGGGGATTTGTCCCCAAATTGGGGATTTTTTTTCGAGATTGGAGATTACAATTTCGTGTTGGGGATCCGGGGATTTATTCGGGATGATAACCAAAACTAAAGAGATTGCTTGTGATTTTTTTTATAACTGATGGTAACAAGAATAATCTTTGAGCTAAGAAATGTGTGTCTCGCAGGTCTAAAAATTTGTGTTTCTATTCATAGTGAATGAAATTTATAGGTAATAAAGAAGAAGTATCAAGGCAGGTTAACCAATATAATGAACACTACCAAAACAAGAATACGTAACAAAATGAAATATGACTTGTTAGAAGTACTTCTTATAATAAACACACCTTAAAAACAATTCCATTTGTTGTGACATATTAATCCTTCTGCTGAAATGATAAAGCTTTTTAATACAAGTACTGTACAACAAAATTTCTGAGGCAGATGAATCGGAAGATTTCGATTCTGAAATATTTGAAATAGTAAACTTTGGTAAAAAATTTTTTTATACATGTGCTATTTTTTCTTTGCAAGTTTTATAAGTACAAATTAAATTAATATGAATGTAAATATAGCTATCGATATAAATGATATTTTTGTCATTATTTTTTTAATAAAATTAAAAAAAAATTTATCTTTTTCACAAAATAAAAAATTTTAATAAAAACACTCAATTTGGGGATTTTCGGGGATGACAAATCAAAAATTGGGGATAAGCTCTAGAAAAAAAAGCAATGTGAGTCCGATCACAGAGGAGATGTGTAAACATCTAGTAATGAAATTTTTTTTTAAGTTGGAAGTACTAATGCTTTTAGTATCTTTTTTTTAAATTAATTATTGTTTTATTAAGCTTATTTGGTTAGTAAATGGGCACACTGCAGTGTATATATATGTACTGCATTCAAAATTGCAGTAAGCAGTAAATTTACTGATTACTAAAAAAAATTCAGTAAATTTTTACTGCTAATGAAATTTAATTTGCATTACTAGTAAAATCGTAGGGCCGTAGCAAGTGGCAAAGTTTTTTCATTCAAATTTTGAAACTTTTGTATGAAAAACATTTAGCCACTTGGTAGAATTTCATTATGAATACGGGCATTACTGATTACTTAAAATTCAATGCACCTCATCATATATCAAATCATTTAGGCAATTTATAAAAATTGTAAAAAAAAATTTTAGTAATCAGTAAATTTTTTTTTGTTTTTACTGAAACTTTAGTGGTACTGCAGTGCTCATCTATGGTAAATGCCTTTACTTTTACTTTTTAATTTTTAATTCCTGTTGTTCATCGTTTAGTTGTTGCTATTCTTGTTGTTGTGTACGCATTGCAATTAAAACAAATTCAGTAAAGTGCGACTTTGACTCGCGCACGTTCGGTTTTATAATTTTTTTTTTTTGATTTAGCTTTCTTAATTTTTTAAGTTTTTTCAGTTTAAACGATTTTTTCAGTTTTATCGCTTTTTTATCGTTTTGACGTTTTTTTTCTCCTTTTGGGTTTTTTAATTTTCGCAATTTTTTTTTCATTTTGGCGATTTTATCATTTTGGCAATTTTTTTCTGTTTTTTGGGGGTTTTTTCATTTTGGCGATTTTTTTTCTTTTTTTTGGGGTTTTTTTATTTAGGCGATTTTTTCATTTTGGCGATTTTTTCATATTGGCGATTTTTTCATATTGGCGATTTTTTTGTTTAAGGATTTTTTTAATTTTGGCGATTTTTGCGGTTTTTCGCGATTTATTTCAGTCCTAGAGATTTTTTTAATTTGGTGCTTTTTTTCGTTTTGGCGATTTTTTTATATTTGTCGATTTTATATTTTTTTGATTTTTTAGTTTTACCGTTTTTGAAAATTTCAAGACTTTTACTCTTACGGTTTCCAAGATACAGCAAGTTGTCAAAATTACAAAGTCAAAATTGCATTAACTGATTTAACACCCATTGATTTAAATTTTTTAAATTTAGTGTTAATTGTTGTAGTCTGTATAAAAATACACTAACTTTTAAAATTTCAAGTGTATATATGTACATACAATTGTATGTGTATTACATGGGATTTTAACATTTTTCGTTGCTCGTTTTGGAACACCCTTTAGTTTTTAACTCTCATGTATTTGTTGTAGTAGTAGCCAAATGTCTACATATTGTGTTCAAATTTCAAGTCCGTAGCTCTTACGGTTCATTTTCACCTTTGGTGTACGGAAATATACAGAAAAATAACCGGCGGCGGCGCACCGTCGGCTTCGAGCCGGTCGACTTGTTGTGCTTGGTATTGCTTCTTTCAAACACTAATACACTCATACATAGCTCACACCGATTTGACAATGCAAAGCAAAAGCAAAAAGCAAAGAAATCTCAGCAAAGAAATCAAGTAAAAAAATTTTTACCCCCTAGCGTATAGATGTTTACACATCAAAAACTGGCAACACTGTTGCGTACATCTTATCGATATTCCCAGTAATAAAAATGTGTGAAAATATACTTACATATGTGCATACATACATACATACATATGTATGTATGTTTTTGTATGTATGTATATACGAATGTATGTATGCATATGTATTAAAAACATCCAGCAACGTCACAGACTAGTAAATTAAATTTTAATATGCAAGGTTTATACGTCAATGCTGCCCACAGAGAGATAACCGAGACTAATGTATAGCGTATGTGCATTCATTTGTATAAAAAGCCGATTGATGTTCGGCATTCTGGCGCTTCTCTGTCCAGCAGTGTTATACGTATACATATGTGTGTATGTGTATGTGTTTTAATTTATGTATGCGTTTGTAGTGCATACGTATTTATTTGTAGGAACAGGAACTATGATTTTAATTCCTAAAATCTAAGAATATTTTTATTTTGTAATTGTCCGCGTTTGCAATAGTTAAATTTTTACTAAAATTAGGCTGACCTCCAAAACAAAAATCAATACATAGTCGAACGATTGGGTTCTTAAGACAAAAAAGAGCAAGAAGCCATCTAGACCGGATGAGGTGATCATTAAATCTACCGAAAAACTCTGCTTTGTGGACATACTTAGGAACGTAAAAGGCGCCTAAGAGCTCAAATCAGTAGGCTATGATATCCACCTCGTAAGTAAGGCACAAAAGGGCGAAATTACTCTGGAATTCTAAAGATCAGCCGAGATCACCACTGAGTTGCACCAGGCTAAGTTAAACATACTATCAAAAGATGTGGAGGTAAAAACATTCACACAGGAAGTAACTTTACAACTAAGATACAGAGATGAGGTTACCTTAGAAGACGATGCAATCGATGGAAGGACAAAATAGGCGAAATATAGCAGTGGGCGCTAAAAACGATTAGAAGCGTCCTTGAAGGTACTCCAACTGCCATAATTGCAATAACCATGAAGCATACCTACAAAGCTGAGGAGGCGGACAAACTGCTTGTTGGAAGAACAGTTTTCCGATTGCTGAAGAAAGTGACCCCAAGGAGATGCTACAAATAACTAAACTTTGGGAATGCTGCAAAAAATGCGGAAGTAATAGCGATTGGTCCAGACACTGCTACAAGTGCGGCGAACGGCACCACTTTTCTAAAGCTAGTCAAAGCAACCATCATTGCCTACTTTGTGGAGTTGGCCCGAGTATTGGCGCCGTTTATTTCACGGGATGACCAATGTGTCCTCCTCTGTCAGCCCGAAGGAAGTTATTGAGCGAGAGAAGATAAGAACTTTACAGCTGAACCTAAACTACTAAGAAGTTTTATAAGAGCTCCCAAATCAGACAATGTGAAAGCTAAAAATAGATCTGGCTTTACTAAGCGAGCACTATAGAGCACAGGACCAACTGTGCTGGGCTACAAGCAAGTGCAGCAAGGTATCAATTATAGGTTTGCACAGATATAACTGTTTGCACCGGTTTTACGTATGTTGGTTCTGGTATGTACAGATACATATGTTATTCAGCGTTTCTGTTCTAGTCATAACTTATGAGTGTAAGCAAATCAGTACCCCTATTCTTTCTTCTTTCCTCTCTCTTTCATAAACTCAGACTTGATTCAAGAAAAATATTCGAGTCTAAAACATGACTAGTAACAGAAACGCTGAATAACATACAGTATCTGTACATACCAGAATCAACACACGCAAAACTGCTGCAAACAGTTATATCTGTGCAGGCCTATAGTATCAATATGGATCTGCGGTAAATTGTGTAGCAGAATCATCGGCGAAGTAAAATAACCGACAAAATGGCTCCTAACCACAGCTTCAAAAAAAAAATTAATGCGCCTCATTTAACACCAGAGGCGCTGCAACACTGCATTATTAAAAAACGTGCATAAAAAGCAGAGTTGTAAGAGAATGAAGCTTTTCTAAGTCACTTTCTTCACCGCCTGTCTTCTCTATCAGTATCCCTTTCTTAAAGAAGGTATCACATAATAATAGTAGTAGGCATTAATTGCCAAGGTGTTACTTCTCTTTTGACAACAGAAGGGAAATCTTTGTCAAAAGTCTTGTTAACGAAATACATTTATTTTTTTTTTTCGTTTTTTCGTAGCTTTAAGCAGAACTCTCAAAAACCCCAAATTATCCTCATGCTGCAAGTCTTATTCAATAACTTGCAATTATCTTAAAATTCGTTAGTTTTTTTTCCTTCTCTTATTTATAACTTCTAACATTTAAGATTCTTTAAGTTTATTTATCTAACAAATATTCTGTCTGCTACACTTGAGCTAATAAAACCCTTGAGTTGAATAAACAAATAAATGAAAAAATGATAACTAAAATGTTAACAATTAGATACTTTGAACTGCAAACATTGTACATACATAAACTTAATTTAATGCTCTGCATTCAACTTAAGCCAATAGATTGTGTGGATATTATACAAATTGTTGAAACAATATTATGATAATTTGTACGAGTATATCACTTAATATAATAGCAAGTGAAATTCATAGCAATTTCATAGGAATATAAAAAACATCACAGTGAATGTTACAAAAATGTTAGTAATAAAATATAGCAAATTATTTATTTATGGATTCTTTGTTGGGCTATGCAGCAATCAAAAACAATAATTTGTCTGTTCCGTATCTTATTCACTGCAAGAATTCCCGCTAAATCCATTGACCTTAAGTATTTGGATCAGCTGACGTCATGGTTAAATAAAAAGAGACTCGAGGCAGTAAGTGCGTGGAAAAAGGCTGTTAGGGGACATGCCCTAATTCTGAAATTCGTAACTGGTCTTACCATATCTCTGCTCGATAAATGATTCATTGTGAAACTCTCGCGCATGCCCTGTTATCAACATGAGAGCATAAGATTTATACCGAAGAATCAAAGTCGGACTTAAGTGTGGTTGTAGGCGTCTTTATTCTTCGTTTCCAACAGTGTATGGATTTAAGCTACACAATCAATGTAGCGTGATCCCCACTTTAGAATTGGGAAGCGTGCGAGTACTTTAAATGTTTATAGATCGCCATTCGTCCCTTGAAAATGCAATTAGCGCAACCATTAAATTCTCTAGATGAAAGAGTCTTGTCTTGCATCAAAAGTAAATCTTCAGAATTGGCCTATAAGTAGTCCTGATTTAACACATATGGACTTTTTCCTATGGGATTATCTCAAACCTAAAGTTTACGGCAATAAATCGACTTTCTTGGCGATTAAAAAGAAAATATACATCACAAAATCTTAATCGTCGCAGAGTTTGACTGTCGAGCCGTCTTAAAAAATTTTATAGTTGATTTTAGTCCGTTCCTCCATCTATCCTAGACAACATCTTACAAAGTGCATTGGCAGTTTTCTATGATTCCATCTGATACAATGCTGCCATGAATACTTGTATTTTTAGTTCTGGTCATTCTAAAAGGCTTTTGGCTGCTTATCTGATCTACAATCTCCTTAAAATTGCCTGCGTGTCCAGAGATTGGGCCTAATTAAAGGGCGAATCAATAAGTCGGTGACTTTTTGAATGAAACAGTTTTTTTTTTTTTTTTTTGCAAAAAACATAACATAATCTCCTTTTAACTCAATACACTTCGCCCAACGTTTCTCCAGTTTTTGTATCCCTTCCAAAAAATAGGATTTTTTGAGGTCCTTCAAATAGGGATTTGTTTGGTCAATAATTTCATCGTTGGATCTAAATCTCTCCACCGACCCATTTCTCTAGGTTTGAAAATAGGAAGTAGTCACTAGGGGCTAAATCCGGAGAATATGGCGGATGGAGTACCAATTCGTAGCCCAATTCATATAATTTTGCCATTGAGACAGCACACGTGTGCACTCGTGCATTATCTGGATGAAAAAGAACTACTGTATGTATCAATGTATATCGTGCACAGATACAAAGTCGCAAAACTCTAACCTTGAGCATAGATTTGAAACAAGTGAGGCAACTGATTGCTTTAGGCGTGCATTGTCAACATTTTGTACTGCGGCGCACAGTGTTCGATTTCAGAAAATATGACGACAAAAATAAAAAAAGTAAAGTTAATTAAAAATTTAAATTGACCACACTATTTGCATGCGAAGACCCAGACTAGCTTAAAACTATATGATTCTTGTATATCTTTCAGTTTGTATGCTTGTAACGGTACTCTTAATGAAATGTTAAAAGAAAAAAAGAAAAACAAAAAAAAATACTATGGGTATTTTTTGCAATTTCAAAAGTAAATAGAAGGACTTGTAGATGCGATATTAATTTTTTTTTTTTAATTCAATTGTAACTTTTGACTTTTTTTTAACTAACACACAAAAATACATTATTTTCTAATAAATGGCAAGTTTTTTATTAAGTGTAAATCAAAGTGAGTTTTTTTTACAATTATTATCAAGGAAACTAACTTTGTCAGACGAAATCTTTTGATATCCATCCGTTTCACCACATCCATAAACGTTTCTTTAATCTTTCAACCTTACTGTTATAGACTTTACATAAAATTCCTGCCCCAAGCTGCCCCATTAAATTGTTTTTCAAAGTACAATATGAGCAGCAACTCAGAATAAGTTATTTTTTTTTATTATTGTTAATTTATGAAATTTCTTTTACTTTTTTTTTAAAAATATGTGTGAACATAAATTTAGAGTACATACTTTGTGAATATCACAAATATATAAATAATTTTGTTATATTATTGTTAATTTATGAAATTTCTTTTACTTCTATATATGTAAAACATGTGTGAAAATAAGTTAAAAGTACATATTTTGTGAATACCCCAAATATATAAATAAATTTAATAAGAACAAATTTAATATGAAAATACAAAAAATTAGGACTCGTATGTTAATTATTTACAAATTTATGATTTTTGTCGTCCTAAATTCTTAAATCGAACACTGTGCGGCGTTATGAAAACTACAATTTATGAGAAGTTCTCACATCGAGAAAAATTAAATAATTATAATGGTTGTCCTATTTTACACAGGGTTACTCACATAAAAAACTAATATAAACTTAAAAAAAATATCAACATATACAGTTTTTTCTTACTCATACTGTGTTTTCAACTCGGAAAGTTCTCACATTCCTTACAGAAATGAGGTACAGGTTTAATTGCTTTAGACTTTTATTTCTCAATACCACTCATTGTATTTAAACAACAACAAACAACTGATGCAAAGGGACACTAATGCACATCAGAAAAATGCTTGGTGTTGTTATTTAATGACTGTTGGATACAGGGATTGAACCAGAACCAAATTTGGATGCAAATAAAATATTTAATTCGAGTTCTTATTACTTTTTTATTGAATTGTGTACGAAAATAAATATGTGCTTCAGTAGGTCAGTGGGTAGTGTTCTAGCCTAACAGAGATATTGGTATCGACTCCTAATTTAATGCGCGAACAAAAAGCAAGTAGTTCTGCTCTATCTCTCCCTTACCAACCTGCTTCCAGGTAGACGAATATTTTTGCTTGAAAAACAGTTCTCAAATGTTTATATCCAAGGACTACCTACTGGAAGTGCTTAAAGAAACTGTATAAAATTCTGATGGGAAATAGCACAAGGAATCCTATGGTACATTCCACATGTTTTTAAATCCTTTCTATGCAAAGATAATTTTTCTGCTTTAGCAAAACAAATTATAAGATATAGTTATCAAAAAAAAATTTGGTTTATAGGGAATAAAGAACCACCTCTCACTTCTAAAGGTAGAATTTGTAAAATCGTACGATCTACTTTACAGCTTGCGGTATCCGAGCAAAAATTACATATTACAGAATCACTTACTGTTGCGCATGAATAAGGCAATTTTTTTGGTCAAGATGAGCCAACACATTTAGTTTCCAAAAATCATGATTTTTTTGCATTACTAAAGTGCTTCACAGAATTAATACTACATAATTTTTGTGAGAGCCCACCATAAGTTGGTGCTTTTCAGAAGCATTTTTTGAAGCTTTTGTTGTTAGTGATTCCACTACATATTTTATAACTAGTAGCACGCATTAAATATGGTACGGATTTTGTCAGCTGACACGCAACTTGACTATAGGATTTTACTAATTCTACCTTTATTAGCATTTACATAGGTATTAATTGTTAAGTGCATAATGAAAAATAATTTATTAATTTAATTGATTTAAAAATAAAATAATAAGTCTATTAAATTATACAATTCATTGTAGCAACAGCATAATCTTCTAAGCGGATCCACCATAGCGAAGTTAGAACGACAAGCTCTAATATATAGTGGGTTGAACGATCGTAATGAGCGTTGAGTAATATTAAAAATTATATTACTCAGCAAAAACTCTGATTGGACGCTAGCATTTATGAGATTGACCATAAAAGAAACACAAAGCATAACTCTCCGACTTTTTGGAGTTGGTAGGTTAAGCTCGGCTAATCTTATTGTGTATGATGGAAGTGTCAACTGGCATCTATAAACATTTCTTAAACAGAAAATAAGGATTTGCTTTTGAACAGACTCGATACGGTCACTATATATATTATAATGCGGGTCCATTTTATTCTACCGTATTCTAAAATTGACCTTACGAGCAATATGTATAATCTCTTAGTTCTTACGGGATCATTAAGTTCCTTTCACCACCTTTTAATAAAAGCCATCATACTACGGGACTTATTATTAACTCATCGTTATATGTTGAACAGAACTTAATTTTGCATCTAACAAAAGACCCAAATCCATAATTGAGTCAACCAATTACAAATTGCAGCCATTAAGAACGTAGGAACAAACAGTATTTGGTGTTCTTGAAAATTTAATGTGTGTGCATTTATTTAAATTCAAAGTCATCAAATTAAATTTACACCAAATATTAAAATTATTTAAGTCGTTTTGTAGATACAGCTGATCAGATGCAAGTTCAATACTCCGAATTATTAACCGTTAACTGTTATTTATAATTATACAACTGTCAAACTTTGAGCAAGATATGTCTATTTAGTTCGCTCTTGATAGCTTTTGAAAATGAGTGAAATGTTTGGGACTGCAGCATCCCAACAATAAACGCAATCTTGTGACCACTTTAAAATAGTCTTTGGCAATGTTGATGCACGATCCGAACAAGTTTTTGCGCCGCTTTGTAACTATTAATAAGATATGGATCGATTTCTTCGAGGAAACGTGCACCAAAGAAGTCAAAAGTGGCCTGTCGGCTAACAAGGTTGTGATTACAGTTTTTTTGGGATCCTAAGAGTGTAATTCACGTGTGTGTGATTTAAAGGATTACCGGCAAATATCACTCAGAGCTTGTGGACGGATACAGTATTGATTTAAAGCAAAATCGACCACAACTAGCGAAGAAAACGTGCTACCCCGATTCCCATTTCTATTTTCGAATTTTAAGAGACTTGAGTGAAACGATGAGGTCATCATTGAAACGTACTCCTATTTTATTATGTATTTGTAGGGTATAAAAAGAAACTAGAAAGACGCTGTTCTAAATGTTGAGAAACAAAACACTTTTCTGCCGAAAAATTTTGTTTCACGCATATAGTCATGGAATCATCAAATTGATATTGCTTAAACTTCGATTTTGATTAAAAGAAATTTTATTATGTGCATAGAACTTGTTGTAATAAATCCGTTTGATTAAAAGTTCCCTAATGCTCTGCATTAGCAGCGGTGAAATGCGCATACATATAAAGTTATCAATTTCTGTGTAACTATCTTTAGTAATACAACTAATGTTTTACTAAATATGTTGCATATTGATGTTTGGCCAAAAATTTCAATATTGAACTTACTTCATTTCAAAGTTGTGTCTATATACAACACACAGTGGTTTCGCAAATGCATATAATTTTCAGGTAAACTATCTGTGTCTTCTAAGGTACTGATCCGATTGGAAGGTAATATCCAAAGAAATTCTTAAAAAGGGGGATAAACCCTTTAGAATGGTGCGAAAAGAAAACAAAACAAAATATTAAGCTATCTCCGACAAGTAATCATAGAGCGGATCGTCTTGCATAAAAGTTATTCATGAATTTCTTGAATTTTGCTCTCCGGCGACTTTCATTTCATTCTGAATTCGGACAACGTTGCGGGCAGATGTAATTTACTTATTAAACTAAAATGTTGCCCAATTAAAACAAACAAACAAACAAACAGCAACAAAACAAAATTACTTCAACGTATTTTTATTTTCGCTGTTTTTAACAACAAACAATAAGCAAAACATGCAAAACAGAAATTTATCAAACATTTGCAAGTTAGAGAAAAACTATTTAATAATCAAGTTTTATCCGTAATAATAGTTTTATCGTTAAAATAAATTTTTTGTTTTGCTACTTTATTATGGCATACTTGCACATATCCATATGCACATACCCTGTCGGAAATTCCGTTAACTTTAAACAGAACTTTAAGCTATTTCGCAACTAGTACTGACTGACACTTGGATTACTTTTCAATGTAAACAACGGACTATTTTATCATTACGATGTCCTAGGCGGTAGTCAATTATCTCACTCTGCATTCCTTTTCAACTACTGTGAAACCTCTCATAACCGGACACGCACCGTCGTGGCATTTTGATCCTTTTATTTAAGGTTTGCTCTTATGAGAGTGGTACACATTCTTTCATTTTAATTTTGGTTCTACAAAACTTGTCCGTTACGAGAGGTTTCACTGCAACTTAAAAAAATAATTAATTTAAAAAAATTTCTGCGGTTCGATCATGTATCATCACACGTTGTATAGTCAACGCTCTACTTCCCAGCTAAGGTACCATCTAAACAGTGTTACCAAAATGTTGTAGGCATTTCCCACCATGTAGCTCCTGAAAACCCGCTACCTTATTGGTAAAAAAAAACAGAATGAGATAAATTTTATAAAATATACATACATATATATACATACATACATTCACATTAGTCGGAGTCTCATAGTTCGCCAATATTTGTAAGCAAAAATCAGCCTACTCTTTGAATATTTTATTTTCTGCAGTGTATCCATACTCGAACTTCGAACCAGAAAAAAGCAGAATCCAAGGGACTATTCCATCTAACAATATTAATATGTTTATACTGATTCAGTATCTTTTCAATATTTTCTGATATAGATCTTAATTATTCTAAACGTATGGAATATCTTGCCGTTTTCCTTGAAATATGAAGCTATTTATTTTTGTTAAAATTTCTTGATTTTCTGACTATCTGAAATAAAAAAAATTGTGTGGATAAAATAAACTCTATGGCTCAATTCACATTTGCTTGAAGTTGTATTTCAAAGGAAAATTTAATAAAAAAAGTCTCTAATGGAAAACAAATTATTCAGAAAAAGGAATTGTTTTGGGTTTTTTAATTTTCTTTTCCTCAATCCCACTGATCCAATCACCCATTTTTCGGTTTATTTTCCTCTTGTCGAAAGATTTGTTTACTCATTTGCTTTAATGCGAAAAGAAAGATTAAATTGGTTTTCAATATCATATTCCGGATGTTATAGACTTTGGCGTCATAAAAAGTATTTCTAGGGAATTAATTCACGTTGAAGCTTCCCTAGATCTCTCGTCCGATCACTCTCCCACGATCATTACAATCTGTAGCCCACTACGAAGTGACTTACCTCATCCATATATGAAGATGATAAATCATGTTAATTGGCTGGGCTTCAAAAAATACCTTAGCAGTCATTGTACGGAAAATATTAAGCTAAGAACACCAAATGATATTGAATCTAACATTGCCAATCTCAACGAGAATATTAAACAGGCTGCTGAACATGCCACTACCTCCCATCCGCAGACTGGGTTTAATAGAATTTATTCTACAGACATTGAACGTCTCGTACGTGAAAAAAGAAGAGCTAGAAGGGAATGACAACAGCACAGATCACCCCAAAATAAAATTAGATTTAAAGAGTGCACGAAACGCCTCCAAGAGTTGCTTGCATCTGAGAAAACTGCATCTTTTAAAAATTATCTGGAAGGTCTTAATGTCACACCAGCATCTAATAATTCTTTGTGGCGCGCTGCTAAAAAGCTTAAAAGACCCGTTGAGTTTAAACCACCTCTGCGCACTTCGACCGGTGATTGGGCAAGAAGCGATACTGAAAAAGATAACATATTTACTGAGCATTTAAAATCCGTTTTTACCCCAAATACATGTACTGGTGTTGCTGATTTGCCGAGTGTAGTTGCTCTACCCCTCGACCCTTAAACTTTAAGATGCGTGATGTACATAAACTAATTGCTGAGCTCAACCCGAAGAAAGCTCCAGGTATTGATGGTATTAGTAACAAGATGCTGATGAATCTGCCTCGCACTGCAAATAGAATCTTACTATTTATTTTTAATGCCATAATACGACTAGAGTATTATCCACACAGCTGGAAGCTTGCCAAGGTCAAAATGATTCCAAAGCCGGGCAAAGATCTTACCAAAGCTGAGTCTTACAGGCCAATAAGTTTACTATCAACAATATCAAAGCTTTTCGAAAAGTTGCTCATGACAAAATTGTCCCCAATTCTAACTGATAGTGGGTGCATACCGGGCCATCAATTTGGTTTTAGAAGTCAGGATAGTACCATTGAACAAACGCATATATTGGTTCAAGTTATAAGAAGAACATTTGAAGAAAAGAAGTATTGTTCTACTCTCTTTATTGATGTTTCTCAGGCATTTGATAAAGTATGGCATGAAGGCCTAATTTTAAAATTGAAGACATATCTACCAATAAATTTTTTTAAAGCTATTGGAAAGTTATATTCTATCCCGGAAATTCATTGTTGTGGAAGGAGACTTCATGAGTGTTCCCGAATCTATATCTGCCGGTGTGCCACAGGGGAGTATAGTGGGACCAGTTTTGTGTTTGATTTATACTTGTGATATGCCTGTGAGCACTAAAATCCATACATCTACTTTTGCCGATGATACAGCCTTCTTTAGCATGCACGAAAACCCTCACGAGGCATCCCGATATCTTCAGGAAAATATTACCCAACTGGAACTATGGTTAAAGTTATGGAGAATTAAAGTAAATGAGTAGAAGTGTGCGCAGGTAACATTTACTCTACGAAAAGATACTTGTTCCCCCATTAGAATCAATAAACAAATTTTTCCTCAACATTCACATGTAAAATACCTTGGTATACACCTTGATCGACGGCTTACATGTAAACAACACATTGATTCTAAACTAACACAAATGAAACTAAAATTAGCTCAGGTACATTGGCTGATTGGTAGAAATTCAACTCTCAGTCTAGATTGCAAACTTTTGATATACAAGTTACTTTTGAAACCTATATGGTGGTACGGAATTCAACTGTGGGGTACTGCTTCAGCTTCCAATGTCGAGAGAATCCAACGAAGGCAAAACAAAATTTTACGTATGATAACTTCGGCTCCATGGTACATCAAAAATTCAAATATACATCGTGATTTGAATATGCCACTAGTGATTGAAGAAATTGCAAAGTACGCAGGCAAATATTTAACAAAACTCGAATCACATCCTAATCGGCTTGCTCGTAATATTTTGAACTTTACTGGACACATCCGCCTAAAAAAGAGGGACACAAGGGCTCTTATACTCAACACTCCAGATGGGACTACTGGAAAATACTTTTTTTTCCTTTTTGATTATCACTACTTATGTATTATTTATAAAGCCTACAGTACACGGCATGTAAAAAGCCACATGCGTATGTAGCGATGACGTCACAAGAATTTTCATCATTTTCGTTGTTTTTTTTTAAATTACTAGAAGTGGGTAGATCCCGTAAAATTATTATAGTATTTTTGTTCAAAAATACATATGTGGCACATGTAACCGAATCGAAGACATTTTCTGGGGCAGCTCATCTGTAAGCATGTTAATATCTACATGTACATATGTTGCTAGTACACGGCATGTAGCACATGTAGAATCGTGATTACGTCAAAATTACGTCAGAACCACATGCATATGTGGTTTTTTACATGCCGTGTACTGTAGGCTTGACTATCACTAAGTTTATGTCCGACAGTGGTCGGGCCTAATAATTATATTCTAGATTTAAGATTTGAATACTTATTGTTAGTTCATATTCGAAGATACAATAAATAAATACATGCATTAAAAAAAAAAATATATAAAAAAATATCATATTAATCTTGAATTAAATTTTATTCACTAAAAATAAGATTTGTATACTTTTATATATATGTTTTTATTTTTAACTTGTAAAGTTTTACTTGATACTATAACATCAAAAGTGAGTTTCTTTGATGTACGTGTTTATATAAAAATAAACTCAACATAAATACCAGGCTACGTGTTGCATAGCTGCGTTAAAAATAGCTTATTTTGATTCAATATATTTCTTTATAAGTTTCAGAAAAATGCTGAAGACCCGTCAACTATGAAGTTGTTCCGCTAAAAAACTCGGTAGCGGTTTCTTTAATAGACTTGCCGCTAATAACAACAAAATACAGTCATATATAGCGGGAAAACCGCCGTTTTAACAACACTGCATCTAAAACAATAAACAGCAAAATGTTAATATAAAACTGAAGTGTGTTACAAATTAGGTGAGAATAAATGTGTTGGCTTTCACCAAATTCGATTACGTACTCAACTTAAGAATTAATTTGAATTTTTAGTCAGTCTAAGAAAAGTTAACTATAACTTAATTATTTTTGTAGCTAACCACACATTCTCCGACAGGGTATTTATGTATATACAGCATACATGTTTGTGTGTGTGTGAATTCGCTATTTATTTGTTTACCTGTGTCATAGCTAACGGCTTTTAGCGGTTTCAAGTCTAAAGGCAGGTCAACATCCCCGAATAGTCTACATTTCAAAGCTTTGTTTTCAATTTGAATTCATAATTTCATAATTTTTTTTTCAAAATATTGCGGGAAGTTGCATAATAACCAATAGTTAACATAAATGTTGTGGTATGAGATGGCATAATTTATTTTGGAGTCAATACTCAACCAATTAAATGCTTTGAACAGAAATAAACAAAAATATGAAACTAGACACGCTTTGATGATTTCATCGAATAGCTTTTTGATTTAGAGTCAGTTTTGGCTTGTTTGAAAAAGTTCCCACTGTTAAGGTCAAACGATACCCTACTGGAAATGTGTATAAATCGATCTGATCGTACTCGTACTTAACAGAAAGAGAAAAGTTCGAACGGTTAAAGAAAATTAAGAAAATATAATCAGTTGATAACTCTAGACAACAAACAATTCTGAACTAAATTCTTTAAAATATTTTGTGCCTCATACAAAAACGTTGCCATTATTGCACTAAGTCCCAACTCACACTACAAAGGTCTTATTGCTAAACTTATCACGTCCTCACAATGGAAGTCTTGTTTTTAACGATATGTTTTTAGGGTTCCGTACACCAAAGGTGAAAAGGAACCCTATTATTTTCGTTTTCTCAGGACAGAGTATGTAGAACCTTGGCTGCTACAGCAGCAAATACGTGACAGTTAAAAATTAAAGGGTGTTTCAAAACGAGCGACAAAAAATGTTAAAATCCCATGTAATATACATACAATTGTATGAAAATATGTATATTGACACTTGAAATTTGTAAAATTAGTGTATTTTTATACAGACTACAACAATTAACACTAAAATTTGAAAAAATCAGTTAATGCAATTTTGACTATGCAATTTTGACAACTTGCTATATCTTGGAAACCGTTAGAGGCAAACTCTTGAAATTTTCAAAAACGTTTAAAGTAAAAAATCCAAAAGTATAAAATCGCCAAACCAAAAAAAAATCGCCAAAATCCAAAAAAATCGCCAAAACGAAAAAAAGCACCAAAATTCTAACACTAAAATGAATCGTTAAATCCGAAAAAATCGACAAAATGAAAAAATCGCCAAAATTAAAAAAACGTCAAAAACCGAAAAAAAAATCGCCAAAACGCGAAAAAGGAGGCAAAACTAAAAAGTGCCATAACTTAAAAAAAATCGCCAAAACCGAAAAAACGACAGAACTAAAAAGCGCTCAAACCCGAAAACCGAAAAAAAAGCCAAAACTATTTATTATGTAGGCTAAAGTTCGTATTGAATTACATGTGTAGTGTCCATACGGAACCCTTCGTGCGCGGGTCAAAGTCTCAATTCACTGAATTTCTTTATGCATAGTTTATTGTATGTATGTATTAGGAACAGCGTGACCATATTAGCTTATTTTGGGCTAAATTTAGCTTATTTTTTTAGCTGCAAAATTTCCATTTAGCTCTTAGCTTATTTTTTAGCTTTTTTTAAAAAATCATTAAACTTTTTTAGCCGTTTTTTTATCTTAATTGCATGTTCTCAAAAAATGTGTTAAGGACATAAAAAAGTTATAATAAAAAAATTAAAAATTTTAAGAACACCCAACGTGCTGACTAAATGGCTGAACCCAGATCAAGTCACTTTTCAAACGACAAAAACAAAATTAAAATCGGTCTAGCCCTTTGGGAGCTACGGCGTCAAAGACAAACAGATTCAACTAAATATATCTAGAAAAGATGTAATATCTTCTGAACATCTGGACCGATTTTCTTCACAACTAAGAACATTCTCGATGAAGTCATCTCGCAAAGAAAAAAAAAACTAATTCAAAATCGATGCAGCACTTTGGTCTGTACGTGGACTCGTACAGATGCACAAATGTACAGACACACACTACAAACTTATAACACTTTTTTTTTTGGACGAAGGATGGTTAAAAATGATAATTTGTTATTATTGAAACATATAAAATTTTTTCATTGGAAAATAATTTAAAAATACAAAATGTAAATTGCGCATTTATAAGAGAAATGGCAAATTTAAAAATAGGTGACATTGATTGCAATTTTGGAGTTACAATGGCAAAAGCTAAATTAAAATTGCCCATAAGACTTTTAAGGATTTTCTTTGAGTTGAGTTGAACTTGTATTCAGCAGCCTGAATTCACTTAAAACAAAAATTAGAAATAGATTTTCTATTAATAAGACTAATTGATTAAAAAAAGGTTTCGTATTTTAGTATAAATGTTTTTACATTTTTGGGAAGTTTTTGTTTAATTTTTCTTTAAAACTCAAATATAATAATGAATAAATAATTTTATTAAAAATTAATCAATATTTTTAATTTCAAATAATGGAAAAATATGTTTGTTTATGTATACATTTAACGTTATTTTAGCAGTAAGAAACTTTTGCAACGTGGAAGAAGTAGAAAAAAGTTTAGCTTTATTTTATAGCTTAAAATTTAAATTTTTAGCTTATTTTAGCTCTTTTTGAAACGTGATTTACCTTAACTTTATTTTAAAATCTGGTCACACTGACTAGAAAGCAAAACGTATTGGCAGTAAATGGAGCGAGTATCCGTTTATTTTGCCTTCATCTCTCTCTCTCTCTCTCTTTCTCTCTCTCTCCAAGAAACTTATCAGTTTAGCAATAAGAATTGCATAGTGCGAACGGGGACCAGTGTTGCCATAATATTCTTTTGGAAAACTGAAAATTTTGAATAAAAAATCTGATTTTCATATGAAAAAATTGCTCATAAAAAATTCCTTAGTATTTTTTATATTTGGTTGGGAGGGAGGGGGGGGTGTAAACCATACGACTATACCTAATATACTTTTATATCATGACTTGATAATTTTTGTCAAGTTGTTACGTTTTACCATCTCCAAAGCCTCATCAGCATCAGTTATGTTTTCAATTCATTGAAATGAAAGTGTATTAGTTGCACTATGGGATATTTCGTATTAAATTACACAGAGAAATTCTTTTTTTCCGAATCAACCTTAAGAAGTAAGTGGATCAACAATTTAGTCAATAAAGTGACTAAATTGTTTGCTTTTGTTTTTTAAGATTTTATTTTACTTGAAGTGCAAAATAATTAATTTAGTTAATACACTTACTTAGCCAAAATAAAATGGTGTTTTTTCTGTGAATTACTGAAAAATGAGCTCTGAAAAAATGTCTATGGCCTTAAATTCTATGGGGTCTATCCTTTAATTTGGTATATACGAGTATTTTGACGTGTCTTATCTCATTCTATAAGGGATCGAATTATTTCAATGAAGAAACTTGTCGTTCTTTTTCAATAAGGCAAATCAAATTAATATTAATAAAGGAAGTACTACGTCCATATGAACCCAACTTGCAAACAATAAGACCAAATTCCATAAGGAATTTTCTCTTGGTGTTTGAAAAAGTACTAATAAACCTTAACTATTATATTTAGCAAAATGGGTAAAACTATGGCCTTAGATATCGGAATTAAAATAACAAACTTGAGATAAATTAAAAATTAAAAACTGCTCATTTTGTAGAAAAACTTATTTCTTAAGCAAATAACTGCAAAACTGCTCTGTGCTTTAAAAAAACTGTTAAAATCAAAATGATTTTCTTAGACTTTAAATAACAGAATATACTTATCTCCGTTTAGAGTTGAAGCGAAATCATTCCGACTAACATACTCGCACTCCAGCCACTACAGCCATCCTGTGTACATTATGAAAAAATCTTACGCTAAAAAAATTTTGCTCCAGACACTTGCTTATCAAATTAAACAGTTTCGAACACAACTAATAGACAGTGTCATAGAATCCAACATTATTGTCAGTTTAAAAAAAAATATTTTCACACCATGCTGCATTACGGCTGGCTTTGCGTGTCTAAAAGGGCAAACTCTTGTTGGATGTGTCAGAGTTCAATGATTTTTAAATACAAAAGTGCTGCTGCTAAATAAGAAATTTTACTATACTCATGGGTGATATATTATTAAGGAAAGATTAGCTGTCGACGCTCCTGGCACGAAAATCAAGTACAACATCCAATGCACTGAAATGCTTTTCAAGTCTTAGTAGAAGCTTTCAAAAGTTTCGATTTTTTGAAGCTACATATATACTGTACACGATGGAGAAGCTTACTGTTGTCAGTAGAGTACGTATCTAACGCTACATTGGCTTTTTATCTTTGGCAAGAACTGTATACTTTTATGATTTTTAATCACAAGTAAATGTATGTACATAGTTATTTATTTTGCTTTTATTTATTGCTTGAATAAATGGGAAACCAGTGCACATTTAGCTAATGATTTACAAAAAAGGAAAAGAAAAAAAACGTTTCATGGTACCTATTGTGCACCACTTTATTTTCGTTGTCTATTTTGTTGATTTCAAACCAAGAGTTAAATTGTCGGGCTGCGCGTGCTCTCTTGTTGCTCCACACGCAGAAAACAAAAACTATTAAACCCTAAAATAGTCAAAATAAACAAACAAAAATCGTTTAAACTTACATTCATACATTCATACCTACATACATACATACATACAGTATGTTTTTTCATGTTATTCATTGACCTACTATCCATTTTGTGTGAATATGATGTAACCGGCTTAACCGCAAAATTTTATACATAACAGTTAATATTTTTCTTTCTTTCATATTATTTTTACGAATTTCAAGTCCAAGCTGAAAAAGTATTTAATTTTTGTGCAAACAATGTTGCCAGAAAAAAATTTATAATGAAAAAAAAAATTATTATTATATACTAACTGTTAGCCGTTTATTGAAAAAAAGAATATAAAAAAAGCTACATTTCCATCTTATAAGTGCGATTTTATGTTCCTTTCTTTAAAATGATTTGTTCCCTGAGAGTGTTTTATTCTCAAAAAATCACCCTCACTAATGGGTGAAGGCATTGCATTTTATGTGCCCTATAAATCAACAGTGTTTTTATTTCCCGGTAAAATAGTTGGCTTTTGTTCATTTAAAATGTTTAGAAAATCGCTTCAAATTAGTATAGTAAAAACTTGTTTTTAATTTATATTTGGGGGATTCAAGCGGTATTCTCAAGTATCGTAATGTTTTAAAAGTTTTATTTGAAAGAAAAAATAAAAGAAAAAACAATTGTAATAAAAATATAATTTTAAATATTATGACAATATGACAATTAAGACTACCATTTGAATCCCCCAATTGTTTTAAAGAATTTTTCTATTGTTTTAACTAGGGGTCTTCACCAGCCATTAATTAACTTGGTATGGACATCATTTCGTAAATCGCAAATGGCTAATGGAGATCGCTCATGGACATGGACATTGCACGTATTCACCAAAACAAAGAATTTGGTGAATTTTTCTCTGTCATGGCACATGAAGACGTGGGGTAGAAAACAAACATAAGAAAATACATATAACATTGCTGATGCTCACATAAACAGACAAATCTGCAATATGTTAGCTGCATTTTCATGTTTACATATGTATACATATATATGTATGTTTGTACATATGTATTTCATAACAAAAAAATTTTATTCTTTCTCAAACTGTTTGAAATAAGTAATTAAAAATATGGATACTTACGCATCCATTATATGAATATGCAGAAGTGGCAATCATTAAATTCCTGCATTCTTCCTACTCATTATTATATTTCAAATTATAAAATTTCTCTGCATTTGGTGAACAAGCCTTCTACTTTTGCAAATTTTGTGTTCTCGCCGTATGTATGTTATGGAAATTTTTTTTTTTTGGTAGAAAAGGAAATACCACATAACGCCCAAAAAGTAATAGCGAAAATATTTTTATAAAAACTTGAACAATTTTGGCGAATTTTTTATAAAATTGATTAGTAATTAAATTCACACAGAATTTAATGCACCATCCCCAACTTCTGTACTTTTCAACTCGAACTTTTTATTTATCGTATAGGAGAATTTCTTTTTATATTTGTTTTGATGAAGAAGGTAATTAAACAGGCGTACATTAAGTAACAATTTTTTTATTTTCTCATTTTCTTATTTTATTTTATTATTTTTCTAATTCATACACACGTCAGCGTAAAAACACTTGAGATCTAATGAAAACTTAGTGTTGAAATCAGCAACTTCTACAGCAGGAAGTTAAAACTCTAATAAAACTTAGAACCTGATCGTATAAAATTCCTTACGAAGTTAAAATTAGATGTTTTTTGTTGTTCATTAAATTTCTTTACTGAAGAGACGCGTAGAAATTCAGTCGTTATTTGCTTTCGTAATATTTGAAATTTAAATAACATATATAAACAAGTTTTTACTAAATAAATACATTATTTTGAAATTTGGTTTTTGTTTTCAAGATAAATTTCACTTAATTTTGTTTTATTTTTAACCGACTTCAGAAAAGGAGAATATTAGGTTGAATTTTTTTTCTAATTAAAATTTAATAAAGTTGAGTAAATTAAAAAAAAACTGGGTAACTCGAGTAATTCTTAAGGGCAAATTTTACTCGAATAAAATTAATGTACATATGAATGTACATATGAATGTATGTATGTGTGTATGTACATACATATGTATGTACGTATACGTATTTTTAATGAGGTTTCAATGACATTCAATTAATTTGCATAAAAACTCAACAAATAATAAATTAGCATAATTTCGAGATTAAAGTATTTGGAATTTGTTTGCTTTGTAGCTACGAGTATAAAATGCATTAGGGAAAATTTCTGAAATGCATTTAAATATGTTTAAAATAAACTTTTTAATTAAAAAACAATAAACTAAATAGACCAACCTAACTGGCAAAGCAACTAACAACAAATGTATCTTAGCCAACAACTAAAATAACAATAGTAATAAGCATGCAATAACAATGCAACCAACAAATCATAAATTGTAAAAACAACTATGTTACTGCTTTTGCTTCTTCTGCTGCGTTTCGTTTTACATTTGTACATACATACATATAAACAAACCCGTACCTCAGACTACGACATCGAGCCTTGACCTGATTTCTCTTCCTCTCTCGCGACTAATTGTTGTTGTTGTTGTTTTTGTTGGTATAGTTGCTGCATTTATAATTGTTTTTGTAATTAAACCATAAGATATGATCGGGAGTATGGTGGAGCACTTCGTATGCACACATACACAAACACACGAATACGCACATTCACGCATACACACATTCATACTTCGTTAGAGAGTATTTTACAACTGTTTGTTTTACACTCGTGTACTTGCGGATCAGTGATGGGAAATGTGGCACAATTGTGCCATTTTTGGCACTATTGGATGGTAACTGGCACTGTGGCACTCTCGCTCCTTTTGTGGCACTTTTTGTCTATTCCAGCCCTAACCGTCAAAAAAGGTTAAGCGTCATATTTTTTTAACTTCATTTTTACGAAAATCGATTATTTGCGATCGTAACTAATCGATTTTTGTCAAAAAATTAAGCCCGAAAGTCATTTGTTTAAACTTTTTGGTGGTTATGGTTGGCATTAAATTGTCAACTTTTTTTATCCCAATAAAAAGTATTCTTTTAGTATTTACGTTGTTAAGTATTGAAAACTTATGGCCCTTTTCACAACGTGCAATTAAAAGCTAACAGGGACTGTAACGGCTAGTTTTATATGAAGAACTTGCAGTTAAGTAAACTTGTATCGAACTCTTTCAGTAGCTCGTTTTTGGCACAAACCAATGATCAAACCCATTTAAATTACACGGGTTTGATCGTAGGTTTGTGTCAAAAAAGAGCTACTGAAAGAGTTCGATACAAGTCTACAGTTAAGGTTTATTTTAAGTCTTAATCATACATTGTGGAAAGGGACTTTAGTAGGGTTTGAGGCTGACATTTGTTCGCTTATGATGGGGAAAAGTAACGGTGTTCAATGAATGTTTATTACGAGTTAAAAAAAAATAACAGCTGATTTAAACATTTTATAAATATCCCCGAAACGCTTATTGTATTGTCAAACTATTTTATATATAGTCCTGGAACAATGGAAGTCCTCATAATATTTCTTCTCATTGTTAAATGCTTAGTCAAAATGCAATGATAAAACTTATGTTCTTAAAATTATAAATGATATAAATGTCGAAACTACCTGAAGATGTAAGAGTACGTTTAATTTTTAGGAGGGTTTCTTTTTTATTTCGTCATTTCATTCAGAAAATGTTCTCAGTAGAGACATAAATGTTACTGCTCCTTTTACACAAATGTTTCCAAATTAAAGAAAACACACTGAAAAGTTAAAAGTGAATACAGATCTATATCACACTTTGAAATTTTATCTTAAGTGAGAGTGAGTTTTGAAAAGATATCGGAGACGTAAAAAATAATTTCAATATGCTGGCATAACATAGCCCCTTGTAGGAAAATTCGGTGAAGAAAATGGTTTTCGATTTTATCTTTAAAAGATCAAAAATTGTGCGGCTTAAGGATTGTTTTCGACCTTCGCCACCTGTCTTCTCTATCACTACCCCTCTTCTAAAGAAGGTAACACCTAGTGACAGTACTAGCCATTAATTGCCTGAGTGTTACTTCTCTTAAATTTTTTTATATTTTGGAAATAGAGAAAAAGTAGTTCCTGATTAATTATCTCCAATTTATTCACTGGAGCGATGTATCCTTTAGAATCATATTTTGTTCAATTATGTAAAAGACTAGCTGAGGCCACTAAAACCTTGCCTTGCGATCAATAATTTTATTTCCGTCATATGTTTATTTTATATATAAATAAAAAGCCTATGTTTCCTATGGGAAGCTCTTCCCAACTTAATGATTTTAACAAGGCGTCAGACTAAAATAATCGATTCTTGAGAAGTACTTACTTTTTTTATTTGGCAACTTGTTCACGTAATCTATTTAATCTAAAAAAATCATTTATCTCACTTAGTAATTTGTACATAATTTTTTTTTTTTTTTAATTTTAGGTAATGTGATTTGTAAGCGAGTAATGAAATTTGGTAATCAGAAAACTAAGCCATTATATGGCAAGTAGTTCTGATGGTAATGTCTAATTTTTTGCTGGGATAATTCACATTTTCTAGATATAGGAGGTTTAGCGCCCGTGGACTCTGTCTAAGCCACATTAGTTGAAGTTTACTTAGCCTAAGTGCGTAAGGCAGTTCCGTTCTCCATTTTGTTGAAAAAAATTTTAAAGTCGAGTCGGCAGTTTCGGCGATTACCTTTTACAGACATATAAACATGCAAACATAAAATTTTATCAGTTCAGATCAGTTAGTTGTATTTATTGCAAATAAGTAGAAAATATTAATTAATTATACATACATATACAATGTACATATGTGTGTAAACAACTAATTTTGGAACGTGGTTTTTGTGATATTCGTGGAATTTTCTAGCTATACACAATAATGCATCATTAAAGGACCATAGTATACTAAACGAACATCAAGTGTCAACATTTAAACTATATAAAAAGTTGTTTGGCACTATTAAAGTGATTTTGGCACTATTTCGAAACAGATTCGGCACGAAATCAAGATTTCCGATTCCCATCACTGTTGCGGATGGATGGATGTAAATGTGTTTGTAGTCGGTATTTGTGCACTATCGTTGCACTAATCATAAGCATCCACTTTTTTTGTTGCTTATAGAAGAGAAACAACAATATATGTGCATATCCATATCTACATATGTATGTATTAATAGAAACAGACCTTAAATATTTTTAGGTTAAGAAGGGGGGTTTGCCAAAAGAGGACACGACGAAAGAGCGTGTGTTGTTTGTTTGATGTTTGTACTCGTGTGTTTGTGTAAACAGTGCGAATAATGCAGCAACAAACATTAACTCTTACAGACACATGCAAGTGCATTCAAGCAATCCGCTGAATAGGCCTGCTTGTGGCGAACTTTTATATGATTTTCTTTTCGGATTTTCGCGCGAACTGCAACAGCAGCATTTTAAGAAACCAGCCTTTCGAACAAAGTTTTATACTCGTACATGCAACACTCAACCTGGCGGTTGAAAAATGAAATTGACGAGTTGTTTGGCTGGTTATTAAGTTTGGTTGATTTTTTTTTATTTTATTCTATTGCAACTTTTTTGCCTTTTGTTTCCCAAAGTCTGCATTTGCAATTCATTTTATTCATCTACCAAGCCAAAGAAATCAGTGAAAATGCACTTTTACTTTTAAGCAAACAAAAAGCAGTCATAAAAATGAACATTTTCCCTCACAGTGCTGCTTCACTGCCTCTCTTGCAAACGTAGGCACGAGTACTTATATCTATATAGTACGTGCATACAAATGTATATCTATTGTTGTTGCATGTGGTGAAAAGAAAATGCAAAAATTTTAAAAGAAAGTCAGTCGTAAACGAAAATCAAATTGAAATTAATTATAAGATTTTTAAGTTTACATACATTTTTCTACTAAAACTTAATTGAACCACAAAATAAATGTGGTTGAAATGGTTGAAAGAAACTTATGTTAAATAAATTTCACTATTGTACTTTTGACTTAACAGTAGCAAAATAATTTTTGTCATTGTTACGACAACTATACTATGCTCTCTGTATTAATGATTAATGATTGCGACAAACAAACTATGTTACTTTGTTTGGTTTTGATTAGGCTAAAGTTCGTATTTTTAGGGAGTCAAATTACATGTCATAATTTTTAGATCACAAACAATACCAAAGTTCTATTATTATCTAATTATAACCTGAGAATATTATTAAAAAGTTAGAGTTTAAAAGAAATTGTTTAAACGAACATAAATGTGTAAAGAGTTTTATGGTTTTTTTACATATATATTTAGCGGCCAGCTGTTATAATATTTGCTTAAATATTATAATTTGTTAATATCATTTAATTATAATTATCTAATTGGATACTATTGCTTGCTTATTTTAATAAAATTTTGACCTTTCAAATATGTTTGTTTTATATCTATTATTATTTCATTTAATTAACTTGTTTTATTTAAGAATTAGTTTTTTTTAACGATTCTCTTGTAGTCAAGAAGTCGAGGATTTTAATACGCATTCTAAAACAAAAACTCATTAAAGTATTGAAGAATTTTTCAATTCACACTTCTTTGATAGAAAAAATCATTGAAATTCGCCACACAAAAAATTAATAAATAAATGCAATAATATTTATTATTTCAGATACAGAAATTCCTATTATCAAGCAATCAACAAGCCCGGGACCTCATTTACAACATCTAGCACCACGTCACCAACAGCAAGCACCTCATTCGCAACAGCAACAACAGGCGTCGCTTGTGACAACACAACAGGCCACAAATCAAACATCTTTTACGGGATCCGGCGCTGTCATTAACATAAAAACAGAACAAAACGTTTTGACCTCTCCGCAACATCAACAGCAACAGCCGCAGTCGCAACATGGTGCCGTCAATTTACAACAAGGCAGCTTAACAGGACCAAGTAGTAATTTGCAGTCACTGAATATACCGCATCGGCCCCTGCTACACAATTTGCTGAGCGGTGGCTCACTGCATGCAACACATCACAGGAGTTACGGCGCAGGTACAACAGGTAGTTATGAAATCTCATCTACATATGTACATACATACATATGTATGTTGTTCCTTTTAGTCTTCATTTTTTGTAAATTCATATGTGTGGCTTAAAAAAATTCAGAAAACACATTCTCCAACCATCCTAAATTCATAACTGTTTCCTTGTTTTGTTTCTTTTCTTTTGTATTTTAAATTTGTGTAATTAACAGGTTCATTTCCTCCAAGCCCGGCTGATAGTGGAGTGTCCGATGTCGATAGTTCTAGTTCAGGTGGTCAACCGTGCAGTGATGAGCTCAAGGCTCGTCTTGGTTTACCACCACACTGTAATACACATACAAGCCATTTAACGTCGGGCACATTTCTGCATCCAAATCTATACCAAAACTCTCAAATAAGGAATATTTGGAATCGTGGTGTTGGAAGTGAGTAGATCTTTCTAAAAATTTCCTGTATATACATAATCCAAAAGGTATTAATATTGTATTTGGTCAGGGGAAGTTCTTCTGGGTTGAGGTTTCAGTGTTTAAAGTGAAAAGCAATTAATTCGCAAATCATATGTAACATATAAGAACAGGTTTTCAGATTCCAACGCGCGTGTACATAAAGCAAACAATACCATATCAATCCCTAATGAAAAACTGAATTGTAAATACAATCTGAGTTTTAGCAAGAGTTGTTTCTAAATCGTATAAACTTAAACAATTATTTACATAAATATAAATATGTATGGATGTCTAAAGATATATCATATCTGCCCCCACTGGAAACACCCTTTTGCGGTAAACTTCAAATGAGAAAGAAGCTCACGTACAAAGTCCCAATTCGACTCACACCTTTACTAACATTTTTTGCAAACTTTTAATTTTTTGTGTGACATTTTTAAATACGAGTACATAATATGTAATACTTAACAAAATTAATTTGTATTATCATAATAATATAATATTTAATTGTTTGTCTATTCGGTTTTGATTGACAGGTCGATTTCGATGTTTGCAACAATTTCAAAAATGTATACTTGTACTTGCACACATAAATACACACATACTTACATATCGAGCCTTATTTTCGATTTAATCGTAAGCGAAAAAAATTAATTTTTCAAAAGAAATTTTATAGAACGTATCTTAAAAGTTATCAACAATTTTGGCATTTTGATAATTCTAAACTATGGGTAGGCCCACAAAATTTTAATTTCAATAAAAAAAGTATATTATCGATAAAATCGAAAAAAAGCTCGATATGTACATACACACATCAATGCATATGTATATGTATTTTTTTTATTGTATTGACGCCACATCAATACAATCAGGACAATCATGAATAAAATTCCGTGAGAAATTTCTCTCTTTTCCAATTAGAATTTTTTGTATTTTCCCTTTTACTTGCTATTGTTTGAGAAGTTATTCGCCGGGAATAATTTGTTGCTGAATTTTATTCATGATTGCATTAATATCAAAAAACAACTTTGTGCTATTGACAGACTATTTCTGTTGCATAAAGTCTAGAAAATAGCATGAGTCTGTCGACAACGGGCAGACAAGTCACAATTTTTTAGTATTGTGTTGACGTGATGTCGATTTTTACAACTGGAATAAGGGTGAATAGTTTATTTTTGCAATGGTTTTGGCTATGTAACTATCAAATGTTCAATTTAAATTAAGATTTTGCGAGAGATTTCGTATTAAAAATTATATATGTATGTAAATATGTGTAAATATTTATTTTGATTTAAATAAAAAAAAAATTAGAGGCTATTGCTCAATTCGTAACCCCTACAGCCGTAGCAATCTGTCCATAAAAATTTTGACAAAAAACACTTGAAGTTCAATTGATTTTTTTTTGGATACGGCCGTTATTGTATAGTTTAATGTTGGATTTGAAAAAAAAATTCAAACCAAATATATCAAAGCAAAACCCTTTTGCAAATAATTTGTAAAAAAATATTATCCAAAATTTAAAAATAACTTCAAACGGGACCAAACCCAAATATTTGCTGCATTTTTAATAAACTATCAAACAAGCTTTCTTTTTCAATCTATTATTCGAGATTCATTGCACTGAAAAAAAATATGTATATATAAAATAAATTACATGCAAAATGTCCATAGAAGAAGTTTAATAAAGATACTGTGCTTAAACTTAGTCCTAGTTTACACTATGCAAGTCTTATTGCTAAGCTGATTAGCTTGTTAGTAGAGAGAGAAACGAAGAAAAAGAAATGTTTCTGTTCCGCTCGTCTCTCTCTCTCTCTCTCTCCTTTAAAGTAATCAGCTTAGCAATAAGAGTTGCATAGTGTAAACTAGGACTTAGGAAGATATTTTAAGTGTGGTTATTAGAGTCATTGTCAAAAGTCCTTATTTATGTTAAATACGTCTGTATGTATAAGCTATGTACAGATGGTTGTCATATCTTGCAATATTGTCAGTAAAATGCATGAATCAAGAAAACAAGATTGCGCACTCAGCCGTACAAGAAAAATGTCTACTGCGCATGTACGTCAACATAGAATATACACGTGTGTTTGTTGTAAAAAGTGTGTGAAAGAGAGAGCACATTCCACAAACAAATTTATGTATTTTGTTTGCAACAAAATTCTACATCTATGTCACAGGCAGAAAATAACATAACGGATCTGCGCAATGCGCAATCTTGTTTTCTTGATTCATGAGTAAAATGTGCTAAAAATTTCCACCAGCAGTATGAACTTGTAATTTTTTTCTGTCATCATTGCCAAGCACTGCCAGTCTATTGCAAGACTAACAGCTGACAACAATTTGTCAGACATCTAACAACCGTGTGAACACATTTCGGTGAAATTGCAAACTTATTGCCATATATATTCAGACATTTTAATATTGTCAGATGCACTAAGTTTATACATATGACAATGGAATCATTGCAAGATAATTCTTCATTTTAAAGGAAAAAGAACATGCAAAGTTTTAATAAAATATATGCAAAATCAACGCAATTTCTTTATGTTTTATGCTTTGAGTCTGGCAACGTATTACAACTGATCTGACAATTTTTACCTATGACAACCGTGTGAAGTGCAATTTTTTGACTGGCAATATTTTGAGATAAATTTATAAATTGTAAGATTAGCTTACAAATTTGATAGAACCGTGTGAACTGACAATCGACCTTGTGCTGGCATTTTTTGATTATCAGTCCCGGTTCACGCACGTCGACTTTTGTGGCTGGTAGAAAAACAAGATATTTGTATATCCTTCTCCGTCTTTCTTACAGCTGAATTGCGAGTTGATCAACAAAAGTTGAAGTTTGTGAACATGGAATCAGTACATTAACAGCACATTTCCAGATCTGACAATCTTCTTTACATAGCTTAAGTTCTCAACTGTATAAAGAGACAAGTAAAAAGGGTCAACTCGAAATTTATCGAAAAAAAATCTCTTTTTTCAATTATATCACAAAAAAGGATGCAGCTGCATTTTTTTGGCCAGAGAGTAAATACAATTGTGTTAGATTTTTATATTGGATAGATGATGATGTTTTCTTGCATGAAGTGAAAATCTTGAAAATTTTGAGTTGATTCCCTTTAAGAAAAAAAGGTATGTTTAACTTAATAGTAGTTCTATGGAAAGGTTAGTAAATTTATATAACACAAAAATTGGGAAATTGTTTATTGCTTAATAATAATCATTAATTATTTGAAACATGTTTAGTTCTTTCCCTCTTGTTAATGTTAATAATTGAATATATGTACCTACTCAGGTTGAGTAATATGATCCGGTGCTAAATTGAACATAAAAATAAGGTGGAAGAAGAAATGAATAACTATACTTATAGTACAAGTAACAAATGCTCGTATTCCATTTGACGAAAAGTTAATGTTAAGCAACTGATCTCTACCACTGATGAAGTTCATGGTGGCACAGAAAATTCCGCATTTCCCCAATCAGTTTAAATTAACTGTTCTTGTCTTCTTAAAGAAAATCATATTAATTAATAAAAACATTTTAATTTTTAATTAGAAAATAATTGCAAATACTGAACTAGAAAGCCTGAAGAGGAAAAATTATTCATTGGATAGTGAATAGAAATTATTATTAAATTTCGTACATACACATCAATATATACTTATGTGCTTAAAAGTATGTACATATATATGAACACAATTGGCTTTTCTTAGAAAAACAAATAACACAGGAGAAGAATAATGACATTGAATTTCTCATATATGTATATACCTATATCTTAAGAAAAACTAGAAACAAATACCAAACTTATGTCTGCAAAAAACGATACGATTACATTAAAATTATAAAAAATTAACACGAAAACGGGAACAGAGAACGGAAACAGACAGATTGTCAAACAAATGTTCAACGTGCATTAAATGCTCCAAATTTATATATAGTAGTTAGCATCTTTTTTTCTTTAGGCCGGGTTTCCATCTGTGTGACATGTGCCACACAAGCGTAAAAAAAGCATAACCACTAATTACTAATGAAAAACTTTTAGATTCAGACATGTATTTATTAAGTTAAATAGTTTCATACATAACTAATAGACAATTTTATAGAATCCAGCATGATTGCAATAATCAAACAATCAATAAATACATGTCTGAATCAAACAGTTTTTCATTAGTAATTATGTAGTTGGTTACGTTTTTTTTGGGCAAATGGCACACAAGAAATGCCAGAAATGTAAACTCAGCCTTATAATTCAATTTTATTGTAAGTGTGTTTCTGGAAGAGTTTCGAATATGTAAACATTGGGAAAAACAACCAACTACAAAAATAAGGACATAAGTATGTATGTATGTATGTATGTACATACATAAATTTGTACATATATGGGCAATAAAATAGGTACGCACATGGACATGTTGAAATTTTTCCTATTCTGCATTTTTTCAAAATTTATTCTGTGAAATTGTCAACACTGTTTTCTTCTGTTACGTTGGCCATTGAAATGGGTACTATTTACTTTAGCTTTTTTATTTACCGAATCAAAATTGAGGCTTTAAGGTTTTTTATCTATAATATAATAGGCATTAATCTAATATTAAAAGGTAAAAAAATAACGTGTGCTGGAAGTGTATGTTAAAACATAATTTCCATACAAAAACCCGGTTTTAACGTCCACTTGATATTAATGATAGATGAACCAAGCAAAGCATTGTACGTCCGAGGAACGAAATCTTGTGCAAAATCTTCGCCAACAAAATAAGAGCTTCAAATTTCTAGATGATGCACTCGGACGATCTAAAATGTTTTCAATAATCTTCGATCCACGAAGGTAACATAAAGACCTGGTGTGGCGTCGTCTATGTGAGATGAATCGTCGAGGAAAAATAGCGCGTAAGGTGTCATTATTAATTAAAAAAGACAAATTGAAGAAAAGGAAAGAGTTCGCAAACCGGCACAAGTCACAGTATGGTTCGTAAGGTATTAAAAAATTGTATAACATTCTCTGGACTTATGAGACCAAAATCAATATGTTTGGGAACGATGGCAGATGTACGAAGGCCTAAAGATCATGAATTCAACCGCCGTTATACAGAAAGATCCAATGGAACAATGATTGGGGTTGTTTTTGTTGGAATGGAGTAGGGCCTATTCACTTGTTTTTAATGATGGTATTCTCCCTTGGAGAGGAGAATATGGCATAACAATCGAGTTTTGATCAAGATAACGACGCCAAACGCTTCTCCCGACTTCTCAATGATTGATTGCGTGATAATATCGTTAGTGTTATGGAGTTGCCAAGCCAATCATCTGATCTTGACCCAATTGAAAATCTTTGGAGAAACTTAAAAAGTCGACTGGGGAGACAAACTGTTCAAAATAAGTTAGTTGGGGCAAAGAGGTCAAAAGATATGGTATGATACACCCGTTGAGGCTTGCTGTAAGACAATCATAGGCGGGATAAAGACATCATTTTTCTGTTAGTTTGGTCTCTCATATCATGCTCCGAATTCCCTGTACATATATATCACACGTATGTATGTATATTTCCCCGTACTTATTTGAGTGACCAAGTGAGATTTGCAATTTTTCTAATTTTATATTTATCTTTCATTACGTTTTATAATGATCACATTTAGCCTTAATTTAATAAATATTAAATGGCATTGAGTTTAACTGTTTAAAAAATCAGAAAATGTTCACTTTCATGATGTACACTGAACCAAAAAGGTACATAAACTCAACGAAAAAGTTCGTTGATTCAACGAATTTATTCCTTATTTTTCACCTAAGGAATATGTTCATTGAATTCAACGTATGCCAATCATTGGCTTGCTGAATTCAACGTACCAGTTCGTTGAAGTTAAGAATCCATACGTTGAAACCTTACGTAAATTCATTAAACCTATATATTTATACTTTGAATTTAATGAAATAGTTCCTCAAATTTAAGGAACCTATTCCTTTACCCAATGAACGCAATCATTGATTTTATGAATATATTCCTTGAATCAACGTATACATACTTTGAATTTAATGAAATAGTTCCTTGAATTTAAAGACCTATTCCTTGATCCAATGAACACATTCATTGGTTTTTCTAAAATTATTCCTTGACCCAATGCACCTATACATTCAAAATTTCACTTTAATAAATATAATAATAGACAAGTTCATATTAAATTGATTATTTTATTTAAAAATTCATATAATAAGAAATGATTTACATGTGTATATACATATATGTAAGTATGTATTTACATAAAAAAATTTGGTTATGATAGTATCTATCATAGTCTACTAAATTATTACTGCCTTATTTGTAAAAATTATTAAAGCTTTATAAAGGGTTAATATGGAAATCTGTTTTATAAACCCTTTATAAAGCCTTAATAATTTTCAGAAATTAGACTGTAAATTTATAATTCATGTATAAATTTAAAAATGCAGTTGTTAGTTTAAAATAAAACAAACTTAAATTTTTAGATGCTCTCCGACTTATCCAAATTATTCAATATTTCTATCAAAGCTTTATCTTTGATGTTGTTATCTTCGCGAATCATTCCGGCCAGTTAAAGAAAACTCCTTCACGTTTCCCAAAAGCAACGCCAAAGTCTTTGTCAATCTGAAATATGGGTATAAATATTTATTTTGCAATAAATACTAAAGTATAAAACAGTAAAGATTTGTATACCCACATATCGAAATCTACTCGGTTTCTTATACTCGGGCCATCTTTTAAAAACTTCAGCTAAAGTGGAAGCTTGGTCTACTTCATTAATTCTGCCTGTCAAGTGCTATTGAATTCCTCTGCACTGGAATTGTCATATCTGAGGCTTCTAACGCAAACCTCTGCGTTGGTTCCGAATCTTTAAAATTAACATACATAAATATGTATAGTATATGTATAAAATTATACTATCTAAATAGCATCCAAAATAATTACTTACATAAAAATTGTTTCAGGAGTGGATGCACCTGGAACTTATTTTCCAGCTTTAGAGTAGTTCAGCAAGTTCCTGATATACGGGATATTATACAGCTATATTTCTTTTTGCAATTGAAATTAATTATAATCACTTCTTACTATTAACTTACTTTTTGGCACTTTTTTATTTTAAATTTCTTTCTTAATTGCTTTCTTAATTATTTGTTCAACGAAGAACAACAACTGATTGCTCTTTGTTTATTTTTTCTTTTCATTATGTTTTTTCCCGTTATAAAACAAGGAACTAGTACGTTGAATTGAACCAAGTAAAACAAAAATTCAAATGGTGGTTCCTTGAATTAAAGTACTCATTCATTGAATAAAACATCTTCTTCTTGTTCTTGAAGTCAAATTCAACGTACATTACTTAAAATCAATGAACAGGTTCCTTGAATCAATGTACACTTTCTTGAAATTTACTAAACTTTTTTCTTTTATTTATATAAGAAAGAACGTGTTCCTTAAATTCAACGTATTATACGTTAAATCAATAAACTAGTTCGTTGTTAAATTCAACGAATAATATTAAGGATTGGTTTCAACGTTCAGTTCATATCTACATAAAATTTTACGTTGAATTTCAAGGAATATTTTTTTGAAACAACGTATAATACGTTGAATTTCAATGAATTTAAATCAATGAATGCGATTTCGTTGAATTTATGTAAAACTGTTTTTTCAGTGTACATACATATGTAGCACTCTAATGTGTCGAAAAAATTCAAAAATCTCGATTTCAAAAAAATAATGAGTTAGGGCCTTTCTATATTAAGGTAACGATATGAATCCATGTGTGTAAATGCATGTACATATGTATGTATTGATTGTGTGCATTTACATACAGAGTACGTTTTTAAACATTCATAAGTACATGTAATTTTGTACATACATAAATATGTACCCTCTAGTCTGCCCAGAACCATATGTCTCTATGTCAACACTCCTTTCTCTAGCGACAATTGCACTAGTTAAAATGTCTACAACGTTCCTTTTATGCGCTACTAGAGATACTTTAGAGACAGCAGTTCTAGTGTATTTCCGGTGACATTGTCAACGAACGCGTCAATAGTTTATTTTCTTATTTTAATATGATGTACAGTCAATAGCAGAGTTGCAAGCCGCTACTGCTTCTGATTAACTGTTTCCATTTTAAACAAATGTTGTTTTAGTATCGAATGAAAACTTTTAATTTCAATGAATATGTTTTAAGCTACAATAGAAAAAAGTATATACTTCAAAAATATTTCGGGCTAAATAATTCAAAAATAATTAAAAATAATAATATATAATATTAAAAATATGCATATATATGTACACCCAGAGAAAAAACAGCTTAAAATCAATAAAAACCATATTGAGTTAATAAGAAACATTTACGAAAGTCTAGTCATGTTGAAATTTCTTATTTCAATGTGGAAAAATATTAATTTACAGTATTAATTTTATTTATTTTTAAGAATCTCAATATACATTTTCTATTATATTGAAAATTATTGAATTAATGTGACGCGTTCTTATTTTTAAGTTGCAGCTTTACCCTGAGTGTATGTGTATAACTTTTTGGTTTAAATATTTTCATATGGTGCTAAAAGAACTACTTCACAATAGTGCTAAAGTCTACTGGTAGACTTTCAATGACAACCCTATGCTATATGTCAATAGGCGATTATATTGGTTGGTGTATACCTGGTCAGTAGTACTATTGACAATGTCACTAGGAAATCACTACAATTTTACTATTGATGTAGAGCGAGGAAATATCGATATTATAGACTAGAGTCCCTAAAATTTACTAGTGAATCTTTGGTGCAAATGTCGCCATGTGGTCCCAAAAGAACTACTTAGCCAGTAGTGCCACAGTCTAGTAGTGGATTCTCAATGACAAGCTAATGGTAAATGTCAATAGATGGTTACATTGGCTTGGGTACACATGGTCAGTAGTACTACTGACAATGGTATGTATCTACCCTGAAGGAAACGTGGGGTTAAGTGTCCCCAAGTCACCACTTTTTTCGAATATACACACAATTATGCTTCTTCTTAATGCTTTATTGGTTTGTTGAAAATAAAAGTGGCATCATGCAAAATTAAAGTGTTTATGAAAATTAGTTTACGAAATCAAATTAAAATGTTAATACCTATAAATGTATTGAACACTTCATATTCATATTGTATGAGAATAAAAAATGTGAAAATTAAACAATTTTAGTGAAAGTGCCAATTATGGAAATTTTTTTGACCCTTTGAAAGATTTTGTACCATCAGTTAAAGAATTGTCAAACTTTCAGATCCATACGTAAGTGTTTGACTTGATTAATTCAGCAAAACATACAATTTAAATTAATCAGTACAGTTTTACTATGAACATTTACCACAGTGTGGAGATATCGTCAATAGTAAGTCAATACAATCTTACTATTGACATTTTCGCCATATGGTCCCACAAGAACTACCTAGTCAGTATTGGCGCAGTCTACTGGTAGATTTCGTAGTACAATCCTGTGTTAAATGTCAATAGTAGATAGCATTAGTTGGAGTATAATTTTACTATTGACATTTCCTGCAGGGCACTTATGTACACACATACATATGTATGTATGTATTTGTCTGGTGTAAATAGAAACTTAAACTTAAAAACTGCACTTAATGTTTGTACATTTATTGTTGCTGTTTGTTGTTTGCTTTGTTATTGAACAATAGATGCATACAGATGTATACGGATGCACACATAAGTATGCATGTACGTGTGCGTTGGCATATTTTAATACTATACATTTGTACGTACATACATACATACATATGTACATACATATGTATGTATATACATATTTATATATATATATGGCTATGTATGTATGAAAGTCAATACATACATTCATATGTCTGTATGGATGTGTGAATCTGTGGTCATCGACACATTGCCTTTGCACAAATTCTGAAGGTCACAACCACATGCATCTTCACATACTCACTGTTGGCTTTGGAGCACGACATACATACATACACAAAAACGGTTGAGAGCAAAACTGGGAGAATGAGTAAAATGTTTTGATGCAAGCAAATATGGTGGCTTAGAAACTGCATTAATATTAACGGTTTGTTTTAGAAGAGATTCTTATCTATAAATTCTCGGAGTGCATTTAGCCAACAAAATGAGTTTGGCCGCTTAGCCCTCTCTTTTATTAATTAATCGTATAGAGTTTATCGTAATGTTAGTGTATAAGTTTTCCAGGTTATTTACATATGTGTTGGTGTATGTATTTGTTCATTAAAACATTTTCTTGCTCTACTCTTCTGCTTCCATTGTTTGTCGTATTTGTTTCGATACGACGAGTGAGTATGCATTCTTGTTTATAGAAGAGAAATACTAACAAGTTTCTTTCTTGCTTTTAAAAAATAAAGTAAAGTTACTCTGTGTTGTTGACGAGAATTGCAAAAACACTTTTATTTTTATTGCAGTATATTTTGTAACATTCCTCGTTAAATTTGACGCCGGATGTAAACCAAGAAAACGAGATACATACATACATTTGTATGTACGTGTGTGTATGTACGTATGAACACATGTTTGTGTACATGTAGAAAAATAATAAACCCATGCATACATAGATACATACTATGTACTATGTATTTGTCTGTATATGTGCATGCATACATACTTACGTGCAAATGCATGCATTTGTTTGAATGACGATGAAAAGCTTGTAAAGTCAGCCATAAGGCGACACATGCTAATCGACAGAGTATATTTGTATAATTATTATTTAAATGTAAAGATGAGTGCGTGATGTGAATCCATAATGTCACGAATAAATCACATTGGTGCTGTCTGAATGGTTTAATCGCAATACATAAATATGTACAACATGCATATGTATGCTTATGTGTATACATACATATGTATGAACACATAAAATCGACCACAAAATACCTAATGCGTGTGTGAAAATAATTCTAAAATTAAAATGGATTCGTGACTACTTATATACATACATATGTACTTCATCGCCAGACTCGCAATCTGGAGTACAAAAATTACGTTTGTCTCCAGTAAAATGTGGAATGATTTTAGTAAATAATTGAGCAGTATTATCGATGACAATTGCATATGTATAGTTATAAGTATGTATGTATGTACGTACATACATACATTCACACATACATATCGTTCATTTACTTCGATAGTGTCACAACTCAAAAAAAACTAGTTTTGCAGAAAACGCGTTTAAAGTTTTCAATTTACATACAACGCAATGAAGACGTGAAAAAATATTCTTCTCTCACGTTATGAAATTTTTACACAAGATAAGATACGAAATAATTTTGCATTAGGGTGCCCCTGTGGCTGAGTGGTAGCGATGCTAGCCTCTGAGTCCAGAGGTCGTGGGTTCGATTCCCACCATAGACCCTGGGTGTTTTTCGCAGATAAACTAATCGCTTTGCTAGTTGTGTTTGTGTTTAATAAAAAAAAAATTAACTCAAAAAACGCATTTTTTGAGTTAGGACACTATTGAAATAAATGAGTGATATGTACATTTGAACTACATATGAATGTACATATGTGCATATGTACATATGTCCGCTATTTAATTCTGCTTGTTTATTAAGCCATAGCTGTCAAATAGACTAGCTCTCAAATCCTCAAATTTTGGAGAAAAATCTTTCATAGTCAGTGTTGCCAAAAAACTGATGACGGGATAAGGCTAAAGGCCGGGGCACAATGAATCCGTCATACGTTATACTTCGCCTTTTTCAACTGACATTATCGCAACGACGGAGAAGGTTGGCACAATGAATACTTTATTGACGGAAGCATTTCAACAGCTTCAATAGGTTAGTTTTTCATATTATTTATTAAATTCAACGTTTTTTTATTTATTTCGTTTTTTTTTTTTGTTTAATTTTATTTTTGATGCCACAAAACACAAAAAAATTAGCCAAAACATACCAAAAAAACCAACCAATATCTGTCAAACTACTCAACGTACGCAAAAAGTTAAAAGTTAAGCAAATTTTGTACTTTGCGTTGACGGACACGTACTGAATGTAACAGACCTCATAAGAAACCATGTATTTCAAACTAGCTGTCAGTTGAAAAAGGCGAAGTTTAACGTATGACGGATTCATTGTGCCCCGGCCTTAAATCGGCCCAAAACTTTTGATAACATTTTGTATTTTAAGTTTCCTTACATGCATATATATTATTTTAGAAGTTTTTTGAAAAACTGGACTACTTTTTACAAAAGAATATGCAATCGAAATTTCCAAAAAAAATCGTCTACAAGAAACCGAAGTTATTTTCAACATAAAAACATACATACATTCATACATAAATATACATATCGGTGGCTTAAGGCTCAATCAGACGTGACATAACCATAGCCATAGAGAACAGCCGTTCGAACCAAACTAATGGGCAACACTATATTCGATTATACGTCATAACTCTCACCATAAAAACCAATTCAATTTTGGTTTGGTTATGGCTTTGGCATTATGGCTATGTCACGTCTAATTTAAGCCTTAGTTGGCAAATATGCTACGTCCTTTTTTTAATTTTTCAGGAAGGGAAAATAACTGTCTAAATTTGATGAAACTAAATGTGTGTGAGGACAAAGAAACTATTAATTTTGTTATTTTAAATTAACCCAAAATAGTTAGCTGTTAAGTAAATGCAAATACACTATATGGAGATTATTTTCCGCTGGACTTAAGAGGTGCTTTTTTATTTCTTCTGGGCTTAGCATATTTGCTTACCACTGCATAACAGCAATAAAAAATAACATAACGACATTTTAATTTTTGGAAATGATGTGTTTTGTGTTACACTAGCATTCTACATTAACAACTCATTTTGCATTAAACGTGGACTTAGCATATTTGCCGACTACGCCAACAATATACATACATACATACATACATATTTCTATTGATTGGTACAATAATTTTGTTAAATTGAGTAATATACAAAGAGAAGGAAACTTCTAAAAAAAACTACATAAATATACATATCGTTACATTAACATAGAAAGGCCCTAACTCATTTTTTATGGAGTTTCTTGTATATTTCGAAAGAAAAACATCTAATTTATCAAAAAATATAAAAAGCTCGGTATCAAAAAAATAATGAGTTAGGGACTTTCTATATTAAGGTAACGATATGTATGTACAATTAATAATTTTAACTACTAACCCAGCTGGAATGATTTCATTTTTAGTAGTTTTTTTCCAAAATCTAAGTTGCATATCATTAAAGTCTTATTTCTGAATGACCGCGAGACAATATGAATACAAATGTTAATGAGTTACATAATTTTTAAGAAAACGATATTTTATTTCCAATAATTTCCTATTTGTAGACGATATCAACAGTATATTAGCCGCTAATTTAAAACATATAGTACATAAAAACTGGGGACGAATCGAAAGATATACATATCAAGCCTTTTCTGCAAATCGTCAACGTCATTTTTTATTTCTAGTTAATAAATATTACAGAAATAATCTTCATATTGTTCTTTATATTCACCTCTTGAGACGAAAATTACGTTCTTTTTTTATCATGAAGTTGTTAGTAAATTGAAAACTTTAAACTCGTTTGCTGTAAATCAAGTTTTTATGTGTTACGACCCTCTTGCAGGAAAGGTTCGATATGCATATTGTTCATGAAAGTTTAACGTCTTATTGCAAAGCTTGTCATTTAAGTTTAGAATTGTCAAATCGTTAAAAAGCCATTTTTATAGACTCAACATCTTCAAATGTGTTTTTTTTTATGCAATCAGTGAAATTATGTCTTCGGAAAAATTAGGCTCGAATCGCCTTCGAAAAATAATTGGGTGATCTTTCTTTCTTTGGATACAAATCGCTCCTTTGTTGCAACATACTCGTATCTCAAAACATGCATATTTGAGAAGAAATTCTCTTAATATGTATCTACATATCGCTCATTTTTTCAAACAACGTCATAAATCAAAAAAACTAATGTGTCAAAAAACGTCTTTATAGGAGAAGAAAATTTTATTTTGGTTTTAAGAGTTGAGCAAACAAGATATATGTATGAAATTTTTACACACGACGAACGATATGAGGATTAATTCTGCATCATGAAATCAAAAATTCCATTTTTTATATATTCATTGAGTTGTATGTAAATTGAAAGCTTTAAGCAAAAGAAGATTTGTTTAAGTTATTACTATGTTGCAATAAAGAAGCAGCATGTGCTTACATACAAAAATTGATGATGATGCGATTTTTTATACAGATTAAATTTTTCATATCAACTCAATAAAAGAAACTTTTACTTAGGATATGTAGAAACAGCCCTGAGAGGATCTACTGTGTAATTCGAAGCGAAAGAAAATGCTTTCTAAATTGTAAATTTATTGCATGTAATTTTGAAAGCATTTTCTTTCGTTTCGAATTACAGAGTATTATTAAATTTTCAATAATGCATGCGGTGGCTACGAAATTAACGGATTAATTCAAACTTAACTCTTGTAGTTTATATGTAGCCACCACAGAATCTACACTTCTGTTCAATTTGTTAAACCCACATAGTTTTTTAGCTTAACATTCCATATATCTTGATATTTTAGGCGTAAAACAAAAATTATATCTACTTCTAGCCTATAGCATATCTAATTGAGCACAAAAGCATATCAAAGAAATTTTTAAAGTAAAATGCAATGATATTTTTTAAATAATTTTTAACTTCCCACTATCACAAATAGGAAGTTACTGATTTCAGTTTGATTATCGGAAATCGGGGTTTCATCAGATCTCCAGATGATTTCCGTATGGATATGTATGTATGTATGTACATAAGTGCGTGTGAGTGTCAGTATGCGGCATTGTAAAAACATTTGAACTTATAAGATTAAGGGCCATTTTCACAACTTACCTTTAGCTAAAGGTAGGATTTTGTCTGCCCTATAAATATTTTTGGATTATTACAACCTAAATTTTTCATTGGTGTTATTATCAATAATAATAATATTTCATGGATAAAAAAATAATAAATGAAATTATTATAATACCAAGCCATTTATCGGGCAGACAAAATCGTGGCTTTAGCTAAAGGCAAGTTGTGAAAATTGCCCTAAGTGATATAATGAACCGATCCGATTCGGTAAATTTTGATTTTGAAAAAAAAAAATCTTTTTCACATGAATTTTAACTATTAAGCCGATCAAATCTCATCAGCTCTTACATCAAAAAAGTATCGTCCATTGATACAAATTGGATTCAAATATTTGGACTTGGCGCGAAAGTTTTGATTTTTTTAATTTACTTATTTCCCAGAGCTTTTAGCTTAAAATGAGCGGGAAGTTTCAGTGATGGCCTGCAACGCTATAAACATTGAAACCACAAATATGCTCCAAAAAAAAATTGTTTTATGCACATTCAATGTGAACTGAAAACTTGAAAATATGCGCTTAAAATTCAAAAAATATACTCCTAAAAACAATATAAATTGATTTATTTGGAAATAAAAACATATATTTTTAATTTTTAATGCTACAACGAATTGATTAAAATGACCACCAATCTTCTCAAAGAAATTATTTTTTCTTAAGTCTAATTTATTGACACTAACCTAAAAATTAAAAAAATATTTCTATAAAGTATCAAAAGACTTCAAATGTGCTGTAAAACTGACATATGCAAAAAAAAATGCTTTAGAGGGTAAAATATGCAGTAACAAGACGATGCCAAAGTTCATAAAATGTTCTGAAACGGGTAAATATCTCATCTTCGAATTAATACTTCACACGAGAAAAAAAACATGCAATTGCATATTTGCGGTTTCATTGGTCAAAAATAATAAAGTTTTATTTATTGTTTATACATATGATTATATCGATTAAACAAAGGTATCCTAAGAACCTGCTTGTCACTGCATGTCTTTCTCCTTCATGTACTTTCAGGGTAAGGCAACCCCAAACATTTTAAATTTTGTTAAGATCAGTGGAATAAGGCGCCTTGAAATAAATTATGTTACTATGGCCTTATATATTGGAACATTACCATACCATTTAGTTCGGTAGGCGCTGATTTTAGCACAGCTTTATAGCTCATCCTACCGCTTAAGAGTTGTAATTCTAAGGTTACATAGTACGTTGCAGCATTCCACACAATAATAATACCATCTCGGACACATCTCTTCTTTTCTGCAACAATGTAAATATACAGGTTGAACTTCTTCTCAACAGTGAAAACCATAAGTTTTCAAGTGTCTATGCCCTCATCACTTGAACTTTCCCACAACAACTGACACAAAAGGGACACTAATGCATATCAGAAAACGCGTAGTGTTGTTATTTAATGACTTTATCGGTTACCGGGCTCGAACCCACGGCCTTCGGTTTTATACTTCAGCCAACAACAAAAACAAAAGAATTGTTGATTAAAATCTTACAAATATGATCAGCTTGTATATTAATGTGCAAGGCAGGACTATTTTACTATTTGCAAAAAAAAAAGCTTTCAAATGCAAATGATATGCTTCTGATCTCAATTAAATATTATCTCCGCTAGAAGTAAAAATTGTCCTTGTGGTCATACAGTTTCAAAAGTTATGGCCTGCTGAATAACATATTTTATGTGCGCCTAATCAATTGAACTGGAAGGAGTGTATAAACAAATACAAATTGAATTAGAAGCCATAATTTTTCAGACCTAAATATGTTGTAAATCTGAATGAAAGTAAATTAAAAACAAATAATTTTCCTTCCTCATTTTTTTTATTTTCTCTATATATTCTTTTCCCCAAAACTGTAAATATAGTGCCCGAAAATTACTATTTACCCTTAACGACAAATGGCGGCAATACATCTAGTAATGGTCCAGTTGGTAATAACAATGTATCCTGCAGTTCTACAGCACCGAATGGTCTAGCCAGTAATGGTTCCTATACGGGTGCGCCCTACTTTACAACACCATCTCCACCTCGTACAAATGTCGGTTTGGCTTCACATCATTCCCTACACCCACATCAACAGCATGCCTTGCATACGCACCAGCAGCATTCCTCCGTGTCAAATCCAACGGTTGGCTCCACCAGCAATGGCGTTCTCACCACGAACGGTGTTTTATCGCATCAACAAAGTGTTATACAACCAGCCACATCAAGTGTTAACTATGATCTCTCTTATATGCTAGAATTGGGCGGTTTTCAGCAGCGCAAAGTTAAAAAGCCCCGAAAACCGAAAATCGAAATGGGTGTGAAGCGGCGCAGTCGCGAAGGTTCCACCACATATCTCTGGGAGTTTCTGCTCAAACTCTTACAAGATCGTGAATATTGTCCACGCTTCATAAAATGGACGAATCGTGAAAAAGGTGTATTCAAGCTGGTCGATTCGAAAGCTGTTTCGCGTCTTTGGGGCATGCACAAGAACAAGCCCGACATGAACTATGAAACAATGGGACGAGCATTGCGCTACTACTATCAAAGAGGCATTTTGGCAAAAGTCGACGGTCAGCGTTTGGTTTATCAATTTGTAGATGTGCCCAAAGATATTGTAGAAATTGATTGCAATGGTGTTTAAATTTGAAAAAATTGCTGACAGATCGATATTAAGAAAAACGCAGGAGAATAAGCAAACTACAACTTTCGGATCATTTACTGAGTAAAAATGTCATCACAGTACAAATTGGTTTACAACAATCAAACCAAAAATCAAATTTTCTAATCGTAACCAATTGTTGGACACGTTCCCTAAAATAGGTGAGTTTCTAGTATAAGATTATCCAATTTTTCTTTTTGTTTTATAAAAGAACACTCATTGCTAATGTAAATTTGATATAAAACTAACTAGCATTTGGGAAACTGACACTCTCGATTTCTGTAGAATGTGCGAGAATGAAGAGGAACCAGAAGCCATTGAACATATTATCTATGATTGCCCGAATCTACAATGCCGTAGGCTTAAATGGATGAGCAGACGTTTCCATTAGTGCATTAGTGATATCGGAAGGTGCAAACTAGAGGATATCATGGGGTTTCAGTGGCTTAATGACAGATAATAGAGGTTTTTCTGGGTACAATTGGGGTTAAAATTTTTATCACAAATCACAATGAACCTAACTGGGTCCCCGAGTTTAAGTGTGTTACAACACCACCCTTTTTAACCTAACCTAACTCTATAATAGCAAGATTTCTTTTTACTCTTTTGATTTTAATAAAATTTGAAGCATACTTGAAAAAATTAGATTGATTCTGTTTAAGGCTTCTCTCCTTCCCAAAGTTGAACATTTAGGCCATTTTTTTATGAAAATAAAAAAAAGATTTCAGGCATTTCATACCTGAACTATGAGATGATACAGAGATGGTAAATCTTCTTGTCGCAAAGTCTTTTAAAGTGATAAAATGTCATTTATGCTCAAATATGTTTACAGACATTTTTTATGGATCAAAAAAAGTATTATGTGTAGTATGTTATTTGAGATCGCATCTACTGTTATTTTTCACTCAGTATTCGAAAACTTACCTTATATTTATAATGTTATTTAGTGTTGTGTACGGTAGAATATTGAACATACAAAGCTAAAGATAAATTCGATGGCTAAAATGCTGAACAAATACGAAATTAAACAAAATATTGCCGGATTAAACTTTTAAGCCATTGCCTGAGTTAGCAATACACGTTTGAAAATTGCATTTGTAGCCAAAAATCGATAAATCGACTTTATGGGTTTTATTAAAAGACTGATTCTTTAGATCATATTTTTGATTTTCCGGCTTATAAGAAAAATATTGAAATTTTAATAAAAAATTTAAGTTATTGAACAAAATTTGAAAGTTCTTTCGCATTTAGAAGAAATAACATTTTTAGTTCCAGGTTCCTACATTTCTGTTGTTGTATTTTTATTTCTCAATAATAAAGTTTTAAATCACTTCTTCAAAAAAGAAATTTAATGAAAACAAATCGTTATTCTATTTTCTAGTAGAAATGAAATGATGAGAAGTCACAATAATAAAACGGATTATTGAATAAATGTAACAACGCTAAAAAATATATATATAAAAATTTGATTTTTACTTAAACTTCTGTGGCAATAAGCAAAAAGTGCTTAAGTCTAATTTAGCAGTTTTTCAGGAGAAGAGCACTTTTGAACGTTACACGATTTTTTTTTAACTATTCCTATTTCTATTAAAGATTTTAATTTCTCAACGGACCATGTTAATTGAAGACACTTAAATATAATAAGGAATTTTGCTGTATCTTTCTTAAAAATCGCATACACTTTTATATTGGGAAACTATGATGTCGTTCGTCATTATCTTGATTGTAGCTTAAGTCGACTTGAGCACTTTTTCCCTTTTGTCACAGAAATCACCAATAAGATCTATTTCCTACATTGTCGATTAATATATATATATATTTTTTTTTATTTGTCTCTTATTATTTTAGAAACTCTCCTATAGTGGGTTCAATCAAGCATCGTGTGGTGTTGCAGTGTCGAAAAATATTTGCGCTTTGTACGTATTTACATCAGAAGAAAAGACTTAAGCGAAATTGTTTTTTTTTTAACATGTTACACATGCGTGTAGATCGAAATTGAATTTTATTTTCAATGATGAACAAATTTTAAATGTAAGAATGCCATCTGAACAGCTGGAATTTTTGGAAGCATTTTAACATTTAAGGACGCCAAATGGAAAACTTAAATTTTCCAGTTTGCATGTCTAGCAAACGATTCAAAAGCTTAACTTCAAATATACAATCTTTTACAAAACGTATGGCCAAAAATTAAATTGGGAAGAAACAAATCTCAACGTTGATAGATTAAGAGCTAAAAGCGTATAGATTTTTTTTTTATTTTTTAAGAAATAATATATAATAGTAGTGAACTACATACACACATATGTATGTATAGTACATATGTCTATATACTATGTACATATACATATGTATATTCGTGTATGTATAATTTAAGAACTTTGCAAAAGTATAAAAAAAATAAATAAATTTGCTATTAAAAGTATAAATTTTTATTGTTTTTGTAAGCTGTGCTATGCTATTGTTTACTATTTAAAAAAAAATATTATAACAGTTATTAATATTAATAATACAGAATGTAATTTTATTAAAAATGATTTAACTTGTAAGAGCAACCAACCAATCAATCAGCATAAAAAATTATTATTAATTATGAAGATTATTGTATTGCAATTGTTAATAGTTTTTAAGATTAATTATATTATTGAAGTAGTTTAAATATTCTATTACGTTGTTAGTTTAAATTTATACATATATGTAAATATTTTAACTACTCCCCCATTTTGTATTTTATTTTCCGGATACTTTAAGTTTTACATATTAAGTTTTCTGAGTGTATTTTGTTTATAATTGATTGAATGTTGAATGTGCGATAAGAATGATGATTTTTATTTAAATAATGTAATTATTATAATTATTATTAATATTTTGTAGATTTTTTGTTTTTGTTGCTTATTTTTATTTAAAAGAAAACGAAATTTTATTATTTCTAATGTTGTTTTATAACTTTTTTATGATATACATATATAAAACACCGTCGTATTTGTTAAACAACTCAATGTTTAGGAAAACAACATGCAATATTTAAAAAAAAAATATTAAGTAAAAAACCAAATTAAAAGAGTAATCTTTTCATTTTGTTAATTTCACAAATTGAGAACAAACTATTTCCACATAACAACAACCGTCTTCCAAACAAGAAACTTCCAAGAACTTGCACATTTTAAGATTAATAATGAAAATCTAATTTAAAAAAATACAAAATCAATTCGGAAAAGTTTAAATCTCAAGTAATTTCAAGGAGCAATTCGAGAAAAGAAAAACCGCTTATTTTTTATCTTTTTAAATTAATGTTTTAAAATTAAATTACCGTATAAACATTCAATCATTCAATAGTAATGTTTCAGTTTTTTGTTACTTAATTGTTTTTAAGGCTTAAAAGCTAAAAGATCTCTCATCTTATATGTATATGTACGATAATTAGTATTGATGTTATATTCAAAGACAAAATGTAAATCTAACGTTGCTGTTGCATATGTACATAAGTATGTACATATGCAAGTATGTATGTTGAATTAATAATTCCTAAATTAGTCCCTGTCCAGACTTGCAATTTTTGTTGCAGCAATTCTTGATTTTATTGTTGAGAGGGGTGAGAAGATTGGGGAGGTGTACACAGTTTCATGTGCTCTGCGATTCTCCTTTGATTTGAAATTCGTAATTGTTAATTTCAAGTTGTTAGTTGTATTTGACGTTTTTTATAATTTTATTTCTTCAGTTGTATGAAAAACAAAAAATATATTAAAAAGTAATAGAAATGTTAAATTTTCATAGAAATTTTTGGTATAATAAATATAATTTTTAAATTCATAATTGCAAAATTTGAATTTCAGAATGTGGACACTTATGCAATTTCAAAGCAAAATTTTAAGGAATTGTAGCAACAAAAATTGCAAGTCTGGACGAGGACTTAGTTCGCTGAGATAGACACACATACACAACAACACGCACACACATGTACATAAACCCAGCCAGCATTATTTGGGTGATAATTTTTTGCATAAATCTCTTATCTGATTCTCCTCAGATCACTTTTGTTGATTTAAAATTATCACTTAGGTGATTGATAAAGGATTTATTTATTATTCATATATATGATCAAATAATGATTTCTTGAAAATAGAAGAACAAAATGCAAAGAAAACGCAAAAAAGTGATATAATGATTTAATATTATCAGAAAATTGCTCAAAAATGAATTAGTCAGTCGTCTCATAAATTATTATTTGGTATGATTCATCTGAAGGGTACCGTTTTCTCACAACGGGAGTATCATTTATGATCGAAAAATGAGTTCATATGCGGTTATTTTTCCCGTCAAGCTGATTCAGAAAAGATTCGATTATGATGCAAGTGGTCTAACTGGCTTCATAAAAGCTCAACTTACTCATTTAAATTATAGAATTATCTACTTTTCATTTTGAAGAAAATTTTATATTATGTGCACGAATGCAAAATAACGTATAATCAAAAAATTCAAAATTGATTTTTTTTAATTGATTACGATTCACTATATCATATTACATACATATGTTTACAAAATTTTGCAGGTATTATATAAAAAATACCAAAGTTATAAGCAAAATTCAAAATAACGTATCATCAAGTGCATGATTTTGTTAAACAATAAAACGAATCACTCGCACGAATTTATAAATCTATAAAACATTTATTTTCCTGTTTTTAATTGAAATAAGCATTGACTGTTTAGTTATTTATATGTATGAATATTAAATTTTCATCTTAGTTTTAGTGCAAATTTGTATCATTGTGAAAATTTTTTCAAAAGTGGAAAGAAAAGCAAAAAAGTGTTGTGAAAAATGTGTAAAATGTGTACGCTTTGGCGTACGATCCAACAGGAGTCATATATTACAAAGCCAATATTAAGGATGACTATCAGCTTCTTCCACAAGGGACTACCAAAAATTCTAGAAGTCAGCAACCTAATCGAATTGCATTTGCAAAGGCTTGTCATTTCCAAAAAGAAATGGCAACATATCCAAGATCTAAAATCTTTGTTACCCTTTTGAGTAACTAGTAAATTAATATCTGATTATCTTATTTTTGTTATCAACTTTGTTTACATTTTATGCATTTTTTTGCTTCTTCTGTAAACTTAAGAAAAGTGATGTTACGTTATTTTGCATTTTCAAAAAATTTTTTATAGCTAAAACTGAATAACTCGTTATTGTTTTCAAGTAAACTTGCTTTGTTCCAAACTCTTTATTATTTAGAAATATATTCCCCCTTATTGTGAATGACGTCGTCGACGTCACATTAGGACGACAGCAAATGTTGTCACGGAAATAATTGGATCTTATTGACAATCTCTTACTAATCTCCAAGGCTTTGTAAATGAATGGATCATGTTAATAGTAGTCAATTGTTATAGACGAAGAGTAGACAAGTGACATATTTTAGTGTCGTCTTGATGTGACGTCGACGACGCCATTCTCCATTTGTTTCATAACGGGTTACCTCCAGTTTCCACAACGCAGACTTGAGTAGAAAAAAGCACATATTTTTTGAGTAATTTTCATACCAATTTTCCAAAAGAATTGACACGCCTTTTTTTTTTGCTCATGAGAAACATATTCGAATAACGAAACGAGCCTATTTTTATCTGTACATTTGCATTTATACGTTTTGTTTACACACATCGAATCATTTAAATAAAAATAATAATTTAATTGGGATAGAAAATTTAATATCGATGGACCAGATGGATGCAGCTTTAAGAGTGGCACTAAGGCATTATTGCATCATGCAAAGGGCCATACCTTTTACCTACCAATACGACAATGCTCCAATACACACTTCCAAAGATCCGTCACAAAGTACACAGAGATGTCACGAGACGGAAGATAAAAGCGAATTCTGGACGTCTCGTTCACACAGTACCCGTGTCTTCTTTAAGCTTATTTCGTAGTTGCGTTGATTTAATGTTTTTGCAATTTATACTTTGTGTCCTTATTCGCTATGCGATTTTTGAAATTAAAAGGTTAATATTAATATTTATGAATGAAAAAGCTTAAAGTTAAATCAGAAATTATCTGAAAACAAATCTTAATCACTTTTTTAATACTAATAATCATTTTCACACTCTGTTTTTTTAATTAAAGACAAAAAATTCCTTAGTTTAATTTTGTACAAATGTTCACTTGTTAAAATGTATTTTCATTTTATTCTTTGTGGTCTCATTCGCTATGTACTTTTTGGAAGTAAATGGTAATAATTTATATTTATTAATGAAAATGCTTAAAATGAACGGTTTAATTCATAAAAAATATTTTAGGTTTATTACAGGTTTATTTGACAAATTTTCCATAGAAATATGTCAAATAAGCGCTTAATAAACCTGAAATATTTATTATGAATAAGGCAGGAAGTCTTTAATTATTTGGAAACTAATTTTAATCACTTTTTTACCACTAATAACCTTTTACACATTGTTTTTTTTTAATTCAACACTTCAAAAACTTTCATTTAAATTTGTAAAAATGTTCTTTTATTCATTTCACGAAGTACACATTTTCTCTTGTTTGTTTGGATTATATTGTTAACAACTTAATAACAAATATACTACAGTTGTCCCTTTCTCGCCGAACCCGTGTCATAGCTGATTTTAGCTTTTTCCATCACTCACTTTCTTCACCTCTGTACAGGCTTGCCATTTTAGCACTTTTAGTGCTAGATTTAGCACTTATTTTCTTAGTTTAGCACTAAAGATTTTATAAAGTAATGCTAAGTGCTAGTTTAGCACTTTCTTAAAACTATTTAGCATTTTTTGCACTTTTTTATTTCATTAATTGCGAGCCAGTTAATATTTTTATTTATCTTCATTAAGTATTTAGTATGACAGGAGTCACATAACTGAACCGATTTGAAATACTAAGTATATTAACAAAACTTATTTTAAGTTTTATTCTGTTTTGAAAACTTATAGTGTAAGTCCCAAATCACACTATGCAAGTCTTATTGCTAAGCTGATTAGTTTTAGGGAGAGATTGACGAGCGGAACAGAAAAGTTTCTTTTCCCCCCGTCTCTCTCTCCTAACAAACACTAATCAGCTTAGCAATAAGACTTGCAAAGTGTAAATTGGGACTTAATAAGGTTATTCATCATCTTAACAAAAAGCACAGTCAAAGCTAAAGTGAGCCCAAGTCTTTAGTTGTCGGTTATATGATTATGTTTCAGTAAAACTATACAACGTGTACAATTGGTATATATTAAATCGATTAATCGGATGTATCTATGATTAAAATTTATTTTTACTTAAATGCTATATTTAACACTTAAAGATTTTTTCTTTCTTGGTATTCCATTCGCAGCTGGATTCAAAATTTATAAATTAAAGATTTCAAGCGGCCTTTACATACAATATTATTGAATATGTTATTGTTCACATCGTTGGGGTTGTGAAAAGGTCAAATCTCGCACAATTTACGCAACACCGTCGATATTATTGTCGCTTTAACCTCTACTATGGAATGATTGATACAAATATTTCAAAAAATATTGCGAAATTTTTCTCACAGTAAAAAACTTAATAAAATACCATATAATTTTGCAACACATTACACAATATAATTCTATATTCTTTGTTATGAAAAAATGTATTGTGCCATCTATGAATATGATATACAGGTTAGCGATTATATAAAATACAAAAAATTCTAAATTTTATTGCAAGTGTAGGGCCGCTTAAAAAATAAGCGAAATTAAAAATTTTAACTGATTTTAGCACTTTCTTGTGCGTGCTGTAGAACATTTTAGCAGTTTTATTTCTGCAATCTAGCACTTTTCCTCTTACATCTTATGGCAACACTGCCTCTGTATACTATGTGGATCCGTATTCTCCGGTTTTAACATAATGGAAAATGTCTGGGGTTGGATTGTAAGAAAAGTATACGACGGCATAGAGCAATTTGTTACAAATGAATTCCTAAAAACGAAATTAATTTATCCATGGAGCTCAATATCTTGGGATTATGTAAGATCGCTTAACCACTCAATTTCTAACCACATTCTTGAACTATTAAGAGCTTTTGCGGGCTCAAATTTTTGTTGAAATTTAAATTAAAACTGATTAATTTTTGTAACATCGCTCAAGTGATGCATAAAAAACTCTTACTGCCAGTTTATAGAAGCCATGTACAAACTCTCGTCTGCCTATTTATATTGAAAACAAAAACAAAACACTCAAATTTGTTTTTGTTTTCAATATAAATAGACAGACGAGAATTTGTACATGGCAGTTAGTTTATTATAGGTAAATAAAAAAATTCTTTAAATGAAAAAAATACATTCACAATGTTCAATAAATTAGTAATAAGAACATGGAGTTTAAAAATTTTGTATTCGCCCTACTACTACTTTCCATACATACTAGTGTCCTGCACAAGACTATTTATAAGACCTTTCAAGACATGAGAGATTTTTTCAAATGCTTTACTACATCGAAATATTCTAAAAGAATCGCTAAGCAACACTGTTGGCAAGTAATTTTTTTCGGTGGTTTGTCTTGCCAACAGTGTTGTTTAGCGATTCTTTTAGAATATTTCGCTGTAGTAAAGCATTGGAAAAAATCTCTCATGTCTTGAAAAGTCTTATAAATACTCTTGTGCAGGACACTAATACATACGTATGTATGGAACAGGCCTTTCCTTTGTACTGAAAATACTCGTAGTTCTTGTTAAAAGAAACCTTTTTAAATTTACACGGAAAATTGCAAAACGTTACAGAAGACTACAAAATTCTATATTTTTGCTTCTTAGTGCCGGTCCAGACTTGAAGTTATTTTGCAGCAATTCTTGAAATATATACTTTTTGTATTCCTCTTTCTCTCTTTTGCACTAAAAAATGAAAAGTTGCTGCAATAAAAATTTCAAGTCTAGACTGGGACTTATGTTTGCATATAATTTTTAAGCACAAGGTCGATTTTTTTAAACAATGAACACTAACAATTGTGCTTTTATTCATTTCAATATTTCGTTACTTCAGGAGTTACATATCGTCGTGGCCCCGACAAAATCAGTTATGTGGTTTTTGCTAAGTTTTCAGGAGAACAAAAAAAAACAGTTTTATTTTGAAACCTTTCAATGTTCAGCTCCAAGAGCATTTCTAATAAATTTTTTTTTACTTTAACACATAACTGGTTTTGTTAAATTTTTTTAATTTCTGATAAATATATAAAGTCTACCATTGCTAACTTCTGAACCAATTAAGTAAGATACATATATTTAAACGATTTGGTGGGTGAATGTATGACACATCAAACTTTATAATGGTGAAATAAAAAATAAATAAAAAATATACACATAACCGATCATGTCAGAGCAACGACAATTATAATTGAATACAAAAATTACAATATAAAAAGTTCAAAAAACATAGAATAAATATTTTTCCTACTTTACAATTGAGAAATGAAGCTTTTAAATATATTTTGTACAAATAGGGAATGTCAATTGCGTGAAATATGGAAAAAGCTTGCAGTCACAAATATACGAGTAGACATATATATCATCAGTTACTTCGATATATGTATGTAAGTGTGTGCCTAAATTCAAGATTATTGTAAAGTTATACTGCCGTATTCATAAAAAAAAACAATTTAGGTTTACAAAACGTTTATTAAACAAACTATCATACAAAATTCGTTTTGTAAAACTGTGTTATTTTTAATGAATACTTTAGTATAACTTTAGAATATTTGACACTGCCATACAAAATATATTCAGGGGTACCAAAGCGAATTAATTTTAGAGTTTTCAACAAATTTAAAATGTTTGTACATAAATACATAACTGAATATACATATGTAAATATAACAACATAAATTATTTAAGCCTTAGAAAACAACGAAAAATTATTTTAAATAAAAATGTGTGTTCCTTTTCCTTAATTTGTTAAAATAACAAAATGTATGTATGCTCTTTTATTTTTGGAGAATACATGATGGCAATAAATAATTATTTTTCTTTAAGTTTTTAACATTATTATTTTTTATAGAGCTATTAGTTTATAAATATAAACAAAGACTTTCGTACTTTGGTAAACTTCAGACCAATTCATTTTGATTTCCCAAACTAATTTTAGCACTGCCCTTATGTTACTTACAAAATTTTCTTCGAATAAATTGTTCTTTACAACTCTTTTAAATGTACATTATAAATGTATAATTATAAAATTCTTTTCTTTTCTTAAAGTAATTAACCAATAAATTTAATTAAATGTTTGTATATTGAAAGAAAAATAAAAAAACTGCCCCACACTGCCCAATTTACACACAATACAAATATTTAAGTGAAAAAAGAAAAACTAAAACTAAAAAGAAAAACATAATTAATTTATGTAAAGTGCAATCTGTTAAGAATTTTAAGTCTATTCACTCTTTTTTTATACCTAAATATTAAATAAAATTGTTCAAAAATATAATTTTAAACTTTTTTTTTTGTTTGTTCTTATTTTCCTTTTTTTATATAGTCTTAATAGTGAGTTGGCTTTAGTTTCTTTTTATTAAATTCTTTTATTTTATTTGTATTTAGTTGAAAGAAACAATAAAAAATAAAATGTTTATATATTTTTAATTGTATAATAAAAAAAATACTTTATATTATTTAAAACATGTCAAATTTGTTTTGCTTTTATTTTATTTTGGTTTGATATTTTTAGTTAAAAACTTTTAAAACAAGGCGTATCTAAAAATTTTGTAGCCCTACTTCATATGATAATTCTTTATTCTTCTTTTTGTTTTGGTAATGGAACAATATTAATTATCCTTTTGACATTCTTTTGTTTTTTTCATAGTCACTTGGCATAATTTAAGATTTCATAAATCAAGAAAGCTAGAGTATGCAGAACCACAAAACTCCTAATTTAAGCTCGGTACGGAATTTTTACAGAATTTCACGAAAATTTCTTCAACAAATTCGCCAACCTGAAGTTTCGTAAATTTCTTTTAAACACACAGTTCTTATGGGAATCTGAATTTTTCGTAAGAACTCACTGCCTGTCATTAAAATGGTAACTATGTTTCCTTTTTGGAAAACTAAAATTTCGGACTTTGTTGCAGTGTTCTTTAATCTTGTGATAGATAGATAGCTTCATAGTCGAAGTCGAAATACGTCAAACGCCATAATGGGCCCCATTTTGTAACTTGCTATTTTACAATAAATACGCCCATCATCTGAAAAATGCAAAACGCTTAAACTGACAAACGTAAACGTTAGAAATTTCGCGAGGCACATGGCGAATTTTTCTGTTCCACCACGCACCTCAGCAGCACCAATGTCCATCTACTTGGACCGAGGTTGACTTTTAACATGAATATTTAATGAAATGGAATATGAGAAATAGATTTATTGTACGTATGTAGGTTGTACAATGTATTTGCATTTGGACCATCACATTTTTTTTCTACTTATCGAATGTACGTAATTCGTTACAAGCCTATACATTGGAACATGATACAATAATATAAAGGTAAAATCGTTCTCTCTTTTCGCCGCCATATTAACCTTCTGACGTTTGTCACGATTATTTTTTACTCTCAAAATTAATTAATTCCTTATTAGTTTATGAAATCCGAGTTTTTGATTAATTGTTTGACTTTGTTGTTTATTTAATTAAAAAAATTTAAAAATATTTAAATTTTTTCATTATAAAAAACAGCAATAAAAAAATACAGCAGCACCAACAAAGGCAGTAGCAAAGATAGAACAGCAAGGAAATGAACAGCTACAAGGAAATTCCTAACTGAACAGCATCTGCTCCACTTCCGAATCATAGGCGGGACTTCGTGTTCGTGCTTCACTCTATTATTGCCTTACATCCAAGGCATATGCACAATGTGAAAACTTTTAAAAAGGAGGTTTTGTGCTTTCGCACCAACAGGAGCAGAAGAGATCGCATCAGCCAATAAGATCTTGACGACAGCAATGCTTATACGGGATTTACACTATCGACCAGGTTCTACATTCCACTACAATATGAAAATGAAAACGTTTTTAATTCCGAAAAGTCGATATCACTGTGTTCTAGAAAAGTAATGAAACTTTTTTTCCACGATGATTTCATTCCCAGTTTATTTCAAATAAATATTTCAAGCAACATAGAAAAAACACATCTTATGCTATAAACACAATTGGAACTAACGGCGAACTTCGCATAGTTCTACGAACTTGCCTTAAAGAATTCGTTGCGAATATTCGTCTTTTAAAGCACAATTAAATTTGACGACCCAATATTTGCATATATATTCACACCAAAAAAAAAATGATTATGAACTTGCAATAAAAATAAATGCAAAAATCTATATCAAGTCTTGAACTTGATTAAAAGTCGAATAAATCACACATCGCGAAAATTTTGAAAATTCGCAATATTGGAAACAAACAATAAACTTAAATTGATTAAACTCGCTAAAACTGCAAGGTTAACTCGGGAGAAAGCGCTAAACATTATGATAATTCGCCAAAGCTTGCAAAAATTTAAATTTTAAGTCCCTAAATATAAATAAGTAAAGTAAGCCAAAAACGTTGCAAAAATTAAAAATAGATAAAGAAAGCCAAAAACGTTGCAAAAACAACATCTTCCGCAAAAATAACAGAAATTTGCGAAAAATTTCAAAATTTTAAAAAAGCCATAATTTTTATTAAAAATTGCTAAAACTTTAAGGAATGCTAAAAATTCGGTAAAAAATCGCGAAAGGCATAATAGCAAAGTCTAATATTGTTTAAAATTCGCGAAAACTCATAGGAAGCAGAACAATTGCAAAATCTTCATTGCGAACAATGCAAAAATTCGCGAGAGGTTGCATAATCGGAAACAAGCCTTGAAATTCATTAGAAGTCGCCAAAGCTTTTAAAAGGAAAATAAACTCGGAAAAAACGCGAAAAATCGCAAGTTCGCTAAAAATTTCTAAACGCATCGAGGAAATCACTTACAAAACCCTTTAGCTAATCGCGGATTTTTTCCACATATTTTAACAACGCCACCTCTTACTGCAGGTTTTTGTTCTTACCCCTTTAAAACACAAATAAAATAAACAATAAAAAGATAATTTATATTAAAATGTTATTTATGTGCTTACATTTTCGTATTTTTGCAATAAATAGTTACAATATTTTATTTTTACCAAAAAGTATTTTCTTTCACAATGTTGTTTGCTGCCGAATTCAAATTACTTTTTTTTGTAGTAAAATTGGATTACAGAACACTTCAATTTCATTTGAAACAAACTGAAAATGAAATTTTACTTTTTAAATCACTTTTACGAAATTGAGAACACAAACCGAGAGAAAATTTCACTTTCATTTCATTTTACGAATGTAGAACCTAGGCGATAATTTTGTACGTCAAATGTCGTTGTACCTTTATATTATTGTATCATGCATTGGAATATACATACATATGTACATTAGGGATATAACTTTTTGAAAAAAATTTAAAATATCTAAATTGGCATAGCACAGTCCGATATAGCATAAAAAAATATAAGGGACGTGTATTTATTTTTTCGCTAAGGTCAAAAAAGTTCACCCACCAACAGCTATGGAGTTTTTTTTTCTTTTTGGTTAAGAAAAATTAATAACATCTTTATTTAAAACAAAAATTAAACGAAAACACCGTATAAAATTATGAATATTCAATTTTGCATTAAGAAAGCCTCGAAATAATTTTAGATTATGTAAAATGCGTGAACTTTTGTGAGAAAAAAATACAAAAGATTATGATTTTCGTGGTTACTAGGACATGGTTGGCTTCATGGTACTATGCCAAAAAAAAATTGGATATACCCCTAATGTGAATATGTATGTGTCTATATATTCACAAGAAATTTAAGAAATTTATTATTTGAAGAAGTTTATTTTAATGTGAAATTATTTGCTGGGTTTTGTATAACTTTCTAAGCCTACTACGCTTATTTCTCTTTTTTGATTTTCAAAAATGTTATTATTTGTGAATTCTCAAATAGTTTTTGAAAGTCTTCGCATAAGATAAGAGGTTTGTGACTGTTCAAAATGTGTGATTGAAGTCTACTGATGATTTGTTACGGCAACAATGAAATGCATATACTATGTAGACAACGCTGAACCTCCAGCAAATAAATTTCAGAATAAAATTCACAAGAAATAGTTTTACGTTCTGAAAAGTAATAAAATTTAAATTCATATTTCCGAACGGCTTTCTTATGACTAATTATTTATGGCGAACAAGGTGACTTTTATAGAAAAATTAAAATCGATGACGCAGAAGCAACAGATCCAATTCAATGTCAAGAAATTAAGAAATTCTGCCATTAGGCAGCCAACGAATAAATCCTTCTATTTCTTACATATTTTTACGGGCTATGGTTACCAACAACCCGACAAGTTCACTTGTGGCATTTATTTTAACTTGCGATATCTGATAAAATGTGTAAAAACCAGGGATCGCAAATAACGATTATTTTCCAAATTTAAACTGAAAAAATTACACTAATAGAGATATGCTACGTGCACAAGGAATACATCAAGATACTTCATGTACATGGACTACCTAATAGATGCATTGGTTTTTATTTGTTTAATTTTTATTTAAAAAAAACTCAGCTTTACCGATTATACTGTGTGACAAATTTTAATTAAATCGAAATGTATGTGACGTGTTACTATTTTTCTGGTAGGTATTGTCGAGCATAACAATAATCTGTAATTGAATACAGACATATATCTGAAGTTTACTGAAACAAAAGGTATTTTCCTCTTCTTTCAAAATCCGTTTATAAATCTAAAATCGGTTGATACTCAACTTAGTTAGAGGTTGACAAGTGCCTACGGGCACGAAACCCCGATTTTTTACCCGTAGCTCAAGATTCTTGGGGCTGTTTGGAAAATTTCAAATACAGATTGTTGTTTGATTTGTTCGTGAATTTACATAATGCATATCGCTCATTTATTTTCAAAAAACCCAGTTTTGCAGAAAACGCGTTTTAAGTTTTTAATTTGCATAAAACTCAATGGAGAAATTAAATAAAATTCTTCTCTCAGGAGGTGATGGTACAAGCTATTTATATGAAATTTTTACACAAGATAAAATACAAAATGCCGCTTCTTTCTGCATTATTAACTCAAAAAACTCATTTTTTGAGTTATGCCACTATTGAAGCAAATGATATGTACATATGTATGCACATATAAGCATGTATGCACGCAGATTTTTTTATACAAAAATATATTTTCTCCTATCGTTTATATTTGTGTCTAGTTTTGTTGAGATATACATATTGTATAGTCGAAAAAACTTGGTGTAAACGGTATAAATTTTTTTAATTAAAACCTACTAGATTTTGTGCAGGTGTGTGTAAATGGCCTATTAAAGTATTTTTGAAATTTTGTAAGTACAACCGTTAACTTAATTTCATGAAGAAATAAGAAAATATTAGTACAACGAATAATAAATATGTATCTTACAAATAAAATCAAATAACTTATACTTACATACATACATACAATATCATTAATATACAAAATATAAAAAAAAAATATATGTAAACTTATAATTACAAAACAAAAACAACCACAAATTACCTTAAAAATAATATAGAATAATCGATATTCATTTGATTTCTTAACCATTTTCCGTCAATTAAACTTTTAAGATTCAAACATAATTACACGCATACATACATACATACATATGTACATACATACATATTTATGCATGTATGTATGTATGCATGTATGTATATGTTATAGGAACAGATGAAAGCGCGAAATTGTAAAGAATAAAAAAATTATATGATTTAAAAGAGCAAAAATTTATAGAAGTTATTATATAATGATATTAAAAGAAAACAAAATATATAAAAAATTAATTATGTACAACATTTGGACCTCATACTAACTACATACATAAATATGTAAAAAGAATTTAAATTATGTAATGCGCAATATTTGAATTTGAAATCCTTACTCAAAACATATATGTGGGACAAACATTAAATACTTAAGACTATAACGGAATAAATTTTGAATGGAAAATTTTAGTTTTTCTCATACATACATAATGTATACAATACATATATGTATATGTACATATCGTCACCTAAAATGCAAAATAACGTAACATTACTTTTCATAAGAGAATAAAAAAACTGCGTCAAATGGAAACTATTAGAGACATTAAGTCGAAATTTTTAAATCATGGTTTAAATAAAACAGGAAATTCATTTTGGATAAAAACTATCCGTTTTTGTTAATAATTGAACACATTTTATGTGTATTTACCTTTGCATATTATGTCGACAATACTAATTAAAAAAAAATTCTTTAACTTTTATAAGTACAAAAGGAAAAAAGTATTTTAATTTATTAAGAGAGAATAAGCTGATAAAAAATAAGATAATCAGCTATTAATTTACTAGTTACTCAAAAGAAATGACAGTCTGGAAGCAAAGATTTTAGATCTTGCATATGTTGCCATTTCTTTTTGGAAATGACAAGCCTTTGCAAATACAATACGCTTAGGTTAATGACTTCCAGAATTTCTGGTAGTCCATTGTGGAAGAAGGTGATAGTCATCCTTAATATTGGCTTTGTAATATGACTCCTGTTGGATCGTACGCCAAAGCGTACACATTTTAATTATTACTTTCACAACACTTTTTTGCTCTTCTTTCCACTTTTGAAAATTTTTTCACAATGATAAAAATTTGTACTAAAACAAAGGTGAAATTAAATTGAATATACATACATAACTAAAAAGTCAATGCTTATTTCAATTAAAAACAGAATAATAAATATTTTGTAGTTTCTTATATTCGTGTTAGTGATGGATGATGATACGTTATATTGTTTAAGAAAATCATGCACTTTATGATACGTTATTTTTAATTTTGCTTATAACTTTGCAAAGTATGGTATTATTTATATAAGATACGTTATTTTGCATTTTAGGTGACGATATATTATACAAAATTTATGTATGTGCGTTACTTTTTTAATTTTTCATTGCTTTTATTTATCGTTGTTACAATACATAATTCTTAAAAGTTGCACACGCTGCAACCAAACAGAAACTCTTATAAAATCACATTGCATATTTTAATGTTTTCCATCATTCATGGAATGTTTTGTTCGCAACTTCTAATGCACGCACATACATATGTACATACATATCGTCAGCTAAAACGCAAACGGCCCTAACTAACAAAAAATCCAAAATAGCTTTTTTGGTTGATTCTGATGCATTGCATCAAAATACACAACCACAAAAAAATTTAGACTCGTCTGACCAAAATGAGCGATTTTATTGACGAAAAACAAACGGCCCTATCTACAAAAGTGTTTATTTGATAAACGCAAAAAGACTTAAGTGATCGTTTATATGGGCAAAAATAAAGAAATAAACATGCCATTTGAATTCGTTAACTTGATTAAAACTGCACGTAAAGAGCCGTTCCCTCTAAAAGTTCACCACTTGAATCACAATTACTTCCTTGATTATGAATCTGTCCCTAAGCGGTATATATCTATAAGACCAGGTACAGTATGAAGTCCATATCTGTAAAATCAACTGAATTTAAAAACTACATTATTTTTAAGGAAAAAATCCGGGGATCCCACTGTCAATATGATACGCGCTTGGCATACGAACAAACAAAAACTATTTATTTTAAAACTAAAATCTATGAAAATTATGCCCAGCTTCCACAAAGAACTGAAAACAAAATCAATACTGTTTTGCTTCCGAAACTGCATAAAGATTGAAAATTTCTAAAAGGAAGTAGCCACTACTACCAAAAGATTGTCATTTTTTCTATGGTAACATACCCTTTGAGAATTAATTCATATTTTCTAAATTCATTCCTCAATTCTTGAAAGTTTTTAAATGAAGTCTTTTTTTGTTTAATTTTAATGAATTATTTAAATTTACTTTTTGTGATGCAATATTAAAATAAATTAATATATAACAAAAATGTTTATAATTAAAATAATTGATAAAACTATTTTGCATTAAAGTGTAGATAGGGCCTTTGATTTCAGAAAATTAAGATACAAAAGGACCTAACTAACATAGCCATTCAAATATCACAAAATTTGATTTTATTCTGTCAAAAATCTATTTGTCACATTCCTTTTAATAATTCTGGTGAAAACCATATATATATATATATATATATATATATATATATATATATATATATATATATATATATATACATATATATATATATATATAAAATTTTTTTTTTTTTTTTTTTTTTTTTTTGTTTAAAACAGTATTTTGCTTCTCCTGTATTATTTCAAAAATGTAAGATAGGGCCTTTTGCGTTTTAGCTGACGATATGTATGTATGTACATATGTATGTACATTACATGTACATATTTGGCATTTATTTTGTTGTCATTAACACCACAATTGTTTTCAAAACCAGTGCAACGCCGTTCACATTATGTTTTTTATATTAATGCAATGCCACACAACGAAAAATATCAGAATCGACAAACTTTGGCGCGATATGTATTTGCAACAAACACCTTTTGTGTAGAAGGCGCACGGCCAAGTTTGACAAAAGCAAATATACTCGTATTACAGCTTTTTTTTATTTTAAATTGATTTATAAAAATTAAAAAGAGCTGTAATATGAGTACATACATATGCTACCACTTAATTGTGTCTCGTTCAATTTTTATATAAGAAAAGGTAAGCAAAAATTAAAAAAAATTACATATATGTTCGTATTTGAAAATCTGATTTGGTAATGCTATGAATAAAAAACCATCGAACAAAATAGCAACGTTGCTTTAAGAGAGATTTAGGAAATTTAATAAGCTTTCTAATACATGTAATTAGGTTCAAACTCGTTAAGAACTGCATGAGTTAGAGGCAAATTACTAAAGCAAGATTTTTTAATTTCTTTGCAAAAAGGAATTTTTCTTAAAAAAACAAACAAACGATTTGAGAGAGCACTTCCGGTTCATCAATATTTGAGTGATACATACCAAAATTCTTGGTTTTTAAAGTGGATTCAGAAAATCGATGTTCATCGAGTTTTTGAAAAAAAATAAAAAGTGAGACGGTCTAATGTACATACATACCGCACATCCAGTTCAATAGTGTCATGACTCAAAAAAACTAGTTTTGCTGAAAACACGTTTAAAGTTTCCAATTTACATACAACTCAATGAAGACATGAACAAATATTCTTCTCTCAGGAGATGATAGTATAAGCTATTTATATTAAAATTTTAATCTACATTATTAACACAAAAAACGAATTTTTTGAGATAGTTCGCTATTGAACTGAATGTGCGCTATGTATACCACAGAATATGATGAGTTTAAAGAGTCAAAACGAGATTTGTATCACTGAAAACTACTTGTTTATTTGTGCAATGTTTTAATAACAAGTATTTCTTTCGTATAAAAATTAATAATTACATCAAATATTTACATTATTTACAATTTATAAAAATTAATAAATTTTTATGGATCCAGCTTTTATAGACAAAATTTTTTAGTTAAACTATTTTATTAAAAACTAGTTTTAATGGTTTCAATAATAAAAGAAAAATAATGACCCCATAAACCTCATTAGTCTTAATTTTTAAGAAACAATAAAATCTTTAAAAAAAAGAATATATATTTTTAAAATCAGAAACAATTAAAGTTTAATACAAGATATGTCTAGATAATTATATTTATAAGTTTTGTTACATGTCTTTAATATTTAGTAATAAAGCAGAATTATGTAAAGAAGATTATTAAAAAATTGTTTTATTTTTTTAGTGATCCCATGATAAAATAGGTATGTACTATAAATAAGAATTGTTGCATTTTATAATTTACAAGTATTCAGGACAAAAATTGGAGCTGGCTTTACTCGAAAATTATTCGAAATTCAAACGAAAAAAGTAATGTTATTTTTTAATTTGGAAAAATTTTAACGGTATTTAAACAAAATCTTGTATATTAATGTTTAATATCACTGTGTGACAAAAAAAATATACTTATTATTTAAATATGCACTCAAAAATACAATTTCGTATTTAATTAGAAGTCAAGAAATGGGCATTAGTCTCTTCTTTCTAAATACATTTATAAATTTAAAATCGCTTGATACTCAACTTACTCGTAGTGAGAGGTTGACAAGTGCATACGGGTACGAAGAACCAGTTTTTTACCCGTACCTCAAGATTTTGGAGGTTTTTGGAAAGTTATATATCGTTAGCTGATATGCATAATCACTTAAATGCACTTTTTGAATTTTATAGACTAGAGAAAAAACTATTAAATAGTGGCTGTAGTAGTTTCTTTATTTTTATTTTTAAGGGTTTGCAAATTTGTAGGGACGGCCCAGAATGTTAACATTTGAACGGTACCAATGTTGTAAAATTATTCAAATTTCCTCTTAAAAGTTGAAAATGCCAATGAGAAGACACGTAGTTCCCTTTGAAAGAGAGTCCATAGCGTAGCAGACTAACCTACAAAAGATTTTCTTGTATGGAAACATTATTGCGTGAAATTACCATTTGAGGATTCTTCAAAATCCCTGTAGATGTTATTCTTAAAATATATATTCGATTCTTTTATTTCATAATTTTAAAATTATAAATCAATAGGCGAAATTTTCAAAAACTTATTAATCGTTTTGTGACGTGTCCTCGTTCTCAACCTACACTCAAATCTCGCCACACTATACACCAAATCTTTAATCCTAGACCTGTTGTCATCATTGCATCAAGAATACAACTCAATGCATTTGTTTTTTTTTTTTTTAAATAAATCAAATCTTTATTAAAATCAATTTAAACATTATTACATTTCTGCTCTGTTTTCTTGGTGGACTGCTCTCGTTTCATCCGAAGTTTTTGGTGATGATTTTATATTCAAGAAAGGTTTATCAATTATTTCAGTTTTAACATCAAGAAATTCATCTTCTTCTGTTTCAGATTCGTACTTCTGTAAAAAAAAATTGTTTTGAATTTTGGATACATATTGAAAAACCATCAGTAGCGTTGAATAAGCGTTAATTCCAAGGTTGGCAAACGGTATCGTAAAAATACCGATACCGATTCAAATACCGTTAAAATTGGGTACCGGTATCAATACCGATACCGAAACTCATTTCGGTTAGAAAATACCGGTATCGACAATACCGTTTATGTCTATACCGGTACGTACCGGTATACCGATTTCCGTAAATAAAAATTACAAAACTTAATTTCAATTAACTTTTTTTGAAATTAATTACAGGAACAAAATTTCTTCCTTTAGACGTTCTTATTCAGCTCTATTCTTACTACTTTTTATCGACAACAAAGTGTAAGCACACCATAATGAAAAACATATGTATAAACTAGAGTTTTTTTCCGGACTTTTTCATTTCCCGGGAAAGCGGGAACGACTTTTCGGCTTCCCGGAAAATTACTGCCCAGTGCAAAACAATACAAAATATTTTCAATTTAATTATTTCAACAAAAAAATAAAAATTATAATTCATGAGATCTATTAAATAAAACGTTTTATAAGCACATTAGTAAAAAAAAATAATACCATTTGAGTTCTTTAAATAATAGTAATGCATATATACCAATATTATATGTAAATGCCAAAAAGAAAATTATTTATTTATTTATTGATACATATTATACAAAAAAAAATTTGTGGTTGAAGTCTACTGATGATTTGGTTCAAGCGCCAATGAAATGCGTATATAGACATGCTAAACTACCAGCAAATAAATTTCAATTATTTTATGTACACTTCTGACAATATGTCAAATAATAAATTTCTTTAAAGTTCATATTATACAAAGTAAATTTGCATAATATGGTGTTGAACAAACATGGGTGGAGTAACTCGACGATATGCCCAGGATGTTATTAAGAGTATTTTAAAAAAGTTTTGTGACTGACAATACACACAAGCCTGACCGCACTTAAAAAAATATATATTATTAAATAAATATTACAAAATATTTCTTTGAAAAAAAGGACTTTAGTACAGAACAGTGTAACATGTAACAAATGTCAATTTTTGATATTCGCGAATACGAATATTTGAAACGATATTCGCGAATACGAATACGAGTATTTAATGTGAAATTTATAGACATTAAATTAGGGTTCTATTTACGCCTGCAATATGAAATATTAAAAAAATTGTTATGAAAAAGAACTGCATACTCCTGTTGGCACACTTTAAAGTTAATGAAACTACCCAAAAATTTTAATGATCGTCAGTAAATAATAGTTCAAAATGAGCGAAAATTTCTATAAAAAATTTAATAGATTCGTACAAACTAATATTTTTGTCCATTTATTTAAATTATTAGGTTTAGGATTTATGCATTTATTTATTTAATTTTTTTGCAAAAATATTCGTATTCGCCTGAATTTGACGAATACGAATGCGAATACGAATATATAAAAATTGCCGAGTATTCGGCGATTCGAATACGAATATTCGTGCATCACTAGTACAGAATAAGCATTAATAGCATCGTTCTTTTTACCAAAGAGAATCTGAAATTATTTTGTAATTTTTCTTTTATTTCCTTGTACATTTTTGTTTTTACTTTTATGAATAGTAGAATAAAATTTTGAACATCGCGTTCTGCTTATGGCAAATAAAGGCCTCTTAGTCTCAGAGCACATGTGTGCCAGATGTAAACTCGGCCTTAATTGTTGTAAAGTTTTAGCTATTGTGCTAGTGCCATGACCTTATTATTGCGCCATCGCTTTCATAAAATGAATAACGACACTCATCAAGTTGCCATAATATCAAAAAAAATCCCGGGAATTCCCGCACATTTTGCGGGAAATCCCGTTTGAAAAACACTAGTATAAATGTTTATAACCAGGCTGCCCAGAGAAGCGTCAGAGTGCCGAAAATCAATCGGCTTTTTATAGAAATGAATACGCATATGCTTATACATTTCTCTCGGTTTTCTCTCTGTGGGCAGCTCTGATCTAAACATACTTATGCATGTATGTATGTTTATACAAACATACAAGTTTACACTGCACTTGTGTAAATAATCTGTGCAAGATATAAAACTTAGTTTTTTTATGTTACTGTTTACTAGACTTTATGTAAAATTACTTACTTTTAACTTAATAAAAAGAGGTTTATTGCTATATACACTGTATGAATTAATAAACTTCACAGTAATAGCGGTATACCGGTATTTTAAAACTCGATAACGGTATGTACCGGTAATACCGATACCGAAATAAAAAAAAAATACCGATACCGATACCGAAATTTTTAAAATAATTGTACCGGCATCAATACCGATACCGTTATTTGTTTCGGTTTCCAACCTTGGTTAATTCGTTACTTAGAATAAATTTCAGCTTGAACAATTTTAAGTAAAACAAAACAAACTTTACCTTTTGTGCATATTGTCTCTTATGTGGTATTGTTAAATGTAAAACGCATGTCGAGTCATCAAAAATGCAAGGTATTGTTTCTTGGCACACGACACCAGACTTTTCTTTTTCACAGGCTTTAAACAGAATTTGCTTCTTATCTTCCAGAATGTGTTTGCGGCAATATTTACAACATGGCAACGATCGGTCTCCACATTTAACACCTCCTTCAGTAAAAATGCATTTCGTAAAACCGGAATTTCTCTGAATGGAATTGGAGTCTCCTGCTCGACCACGTTTTTCCTTAAATTTCTTATATAGAACAGCTTCTGCACCATGCCTTCTATGATACGAATTTAATGCTTTCAATTGCACATACAGAGCACGTTCTCTTGGCGTTTCTTTCAACTGCTCATGAATGCTGCACAAATGTTCTCGCTCCCTTCGTATCGCATGTAGGTAGCGTCGTCTTTTTTCACGTAAAATATGATGCAAACGATTTATTTGATCTATATAAAGTCCTTGAAGTTTTGTTAGTTTAGCCTCCGATAAACGAATAGCTTCTTGTCGGGTATAAATGCCAGCATGTTTGAGCAAATCGTCATCTTGTGAGTCTACACTTTCATTATCTGACTCGTTACACTCATAACCACGTGAAGTAGTATTCATGCAAATTACTTCTTCATCAGATGAACTATCAGAAGCGTAGTCTAAAATACGTCGACGTTTCCGCATAATGCTGACGATATCATTTAAATTATGAATTTGATCATTGTTTACTATAATTTAAAGCAATCAAAGTTTAGGGTATGTTTTTTCAAGTTTTATATTAAATTTCTTACCAAAAGGAGTAACATGTGGTGAAACTACATCAATTTCTTCATCTTGTTCACTGCTTGCTGAATTTCTTCCATACACTTCTTCCACATTAATGTGATGTGACAGACTGTTGAGAAGTACTTCGTTTGTATCCGCATGTTTGAATTTTCCCACAGTTGCGTGCGTTTTTTGTAGTTGCACTTGACGATTATGTTCAAAGCATAATGTCGTTATGTTTGGATCTTTCTTGGTATCATGTTTTGGCAAAGCATTTGGGCATTTTTTACCGTTAAAATATGTATACGAACACTGGCGAAAATTTCCTCTTGGATCTCTTAGAATGTGCCGCATACAAAAATCGTAGCCGTCTATACGTGGAATAGTACATTCGTATGTTGGATTGGAACACGATTTCGATTTGCTTTCTATTTCTTGGTGTAATTGGTCACGCAAATCCTTTTCAACCACACCAATGCCTCCACAATTGGCTACTCCACCGCGTCCACATTGTCGCGGCAACTGTTTGGCCATAATGTTCAATATATTTAATTCGCAAGAATTTATTTCGTAAACTTTTTATTTTATCTACAATTTCCAACAAATAATATCATCACTCATTACTTTAAAAGTATTCAGTACTCTCGTACTCGGTACTGAAAAAAATTCAGTTTTCATTTATGACTGAGCTGCCATATCTTGTTTTAATTATTGTAGACTGGCGAAATAACGATGTGCCTTTTATGCTTGAACTTACAGGCAGGCTTTTTGAGTTTATATGTTGTGTACTTTAGGAGATAGCGGGGTAAAATATTAGGCACAAAATGAAAATTTTAGGAGATTTTTCACATTTATTTCTGCCTTTTCCGTACTCTCAGCATTATATAAATGTCAAAAAAGCATTTCATATAATATATGTATGTACATATATTCATAAATATGTCGTAAAACCATTTTAATTTATACACGGCAAAGCTTATCGAAGAAACTTGAACATATGTATGCATGTATATCTGTGGTCGGATCGAGGCCATACATCCCCACTTTCTTTTAATAAGGGAAAATTAATAACAATATACATTGTCATCAATTACAGCTTTGAACTTCAAATTTATATGTGCAAAATAAACAAAAAAAAATTTATTTAACTATACATAAGTGGTCGCTTTGAGACAACTAAAGGAACTTTACTTTGCTTACAAAACTGCATTATTTATTCAAATTAATTGCTTTATTATAGCAATTTTGTGATGTTTTAGCTCATTCTTATAAGAACAAGCTAGGTCATGTAACGTTATATTAATAAAATCGTGCTTTTCGAAGTTTGCTTTCGGACTTATTTGCTTATTTCTTCTGGCAGCACTATACTACGCATTGTTTACAGCTCTGTTTTGTGCTTTGTCGTTCGGCCATTCCCGTGAGTGAATACATTTTTCTGTGAAGAATTAATTTCTGCATTTTATCTGAAAAAATATTTCATTTGGAACCTATTTTTGCACAAAAAATAAATGTGTTATAATATATGGAACTATAAAGCTCTTATTTGAGATCTAATATTGCATAATTTCTGGTGTTTTCGGGACGGATATAATAGTGTTTTTCCATTTGATGACTTTCTGTGAAGTGTGTACGAGCGTGTATATGTGTACGTTTCGAAATACTCGTGGCTTCATGGCAAACTGAAAAAATTCCGAAATATTTTCTTCCCAATAAACGCGGAGTAAGCGTTTTCTTACCAAAAAGTCCTAAATTAATTGTACACTGATTATTGTGTCGAAAAAATCCGTCGATTTGGTAAACATATTTGTCATTGTTTTGACAAAGAAAACAAGAAACCACTTCTGGCTGACTTTGGATACAAATATAGTGTAGAGTTGAACGCCGCCGACGTTGAAATTTAGCAGTAGCAGAGGCACAAGCAATAATAAATAGAAAAGAAAGCATAGCTGTATATTGCCTGTGAAAAAAAAGGTGGAAGCGGCGAGAATCAAACGACGTAATAGTATACGACCGCCAGCATTCCTTTATTGTAATATGTGTGGCCATCAAAACTGTTTGATATAAGAAAAAATATTATTAATAAGTACTGAAAAATTGCATTTAAAGTGATGTTTTAAATGCTGGCGATTATTTGATTTGATTAGTCTACTCTAAGATATCATTTATTGGTTGTGTCTGTTTTTCTTTTGTCTATTGAGTAAGCATTCTTATTTCTGTATCATTAAAACGATGAGTTGCATGCCAAGTGCATCCCCTGCTCGCATTAATGGTGGCGATAGGGACAAAGATTCCATGTGGTACTTCTCATCGGACGATTTGGCTAATTCACCGAGTCGTAAAGCTGGCATTTCTCCAGACCAGGAGCTTTCTTACCGTCAAATGACAGCGTATCTTATTCAGGAAATGGGCCAAAGACTTCAAGTGTAGGTGGTATAGAATTTAAAACTAAATTTATTACTTACTTCAACACTTTATAGCTCCCAATTATGTATTAACACTGCCATTGTGTATATGCACCGTTTTTATGCATTTCATTCTTTTACGCATTTTCATCGCAATGGCATTGCTGCGGCCAGTCTCTTTCTGGCTGCTAAAGTCGAAGAACAACCGCGCAAATTGGAACACGTTATAAAAGCAGCAAACAAGTGTCTGCATCAGCCAAATACGTCTACTACAGATACTTACTATCTTGAGCAGGCGCAAGATTTAGTGTTCAATGAAAATGTCCTACTGCAAACGCTAGGTTTCGACGTTGCTATTGATCATCCACATACCCATGTTGTAAAAACATGTCAACTGGTTAAAGGTAAAAATATGCCTAGTATGTGATAAATGCATTTCCGATCGGCCTTTTTTTTGACAAAAAATATTTTCAAGAATATTTGCCATTCAATATCATAAATTTGTATTGATTTCAGCTTGCAAAGACCTGGCACAAACTTCATACTTTCTGGCGTCTAACAGTTTGCATTTGACTTCTATGTGTCTGCAATACAAACCGTCGGTTGTGGCATGTTTTTGCATATATTTGGCTTGTAAATGGTCTCGTTGGGAGGTAAATTATATACATATATATGTAGAAATTATTTAAAATTTGTTTTTGCTAAAAAAAAATGGGGATATGTGTATGTATGCATACATATGTATATTGTGGTAACATTAAAATTTTCATAATATTCCTCTTGTTAGATTCCCCAATCCACAGAGGGTAAGCACTGGTTCCATTATGTGGATGAGACGGTGACGATGGATTTACTGAAGAAGTTAACTGATGAATTTATTGCCATTTATGAAAAGAGTCCAGCACGACTAAAATCGAAATTGAACTCAATTAAAGCTCTTGCCCAAGGTGCTGGTAATCGTCAGGGACAAGTTAAAGACAAAAAGGCGGATCAAGACTGGAAGGTCTCGGATATGATGAATATGAAAATGTATCATCCAGCCGAACCAGTTGCAGTAAGTGGCAGTCAATCACAATCTTCATCCCAATACTCCAGTCAAGGATCGGGTGGAGATGGTCTGTCGCAACAACAAAGCGGAACTATAACACAAACCATGTTGCCCCCACCACCTCATCAGCCTCAGCAAATACGCAAACCCGATCTTCATTCTTCCAGTCAGCACCGTTCTCACCACAGTTCTTCTTCATCCTCCTCGTCTTCTCATCATCCTCCAAAAATTGGCTTTCCAGCTGGCGATATGCCTGGTAATAATATCCGTTTTCTTGTTTCTATATTTAAACAGATTTTAATGGTTCTGATTTTAAAGACCACAAACTCAACACAGGACACAGTAAGCAGCCGCAACAACTACAACAGCCTTACAGTGGTAGCAATATAGTTTCAAATCGTCCACAACGCGAGCATAATTCAGCGATGATGGCACCTTCAACAAGTAAATCCTTTAATTCCTCAACGTCGAGATCATCGGTTTCGAGTAGTCTGACAGGTCCTCCACTAAGGCAGTCCTCATCACAAGGCCATCCAATGGAAGTCAGTTACCACAAGTCCAGAGAAAGAAGTTTAGCTGTCCCTCCACCATCGTCTGGCCATAGTATGCCTCCACATAGTATATCCCATAAATTGGCGCAAAAGCAAGATGGCAGTCGTCCCGCATCCTCCAAAGATCATCCAGCTCGTTTAACAGCTGAACAAGGCAATAAGCAAAATAGCAACAGTAGTAGTAGTAGTAATAGTAGTAATAAAATATTCTCTTCTGTATCCGCACAATATGGAAGTAATAATTTACAAATACCGCCGGGAAACAATAATAGCAGCCAAATGTCATCTAAACTAGATACTATGCACGATATAACTCGAAACTTAATACATACATCGAGGAGTGGGTATAACAATCCGCCACCTCAGCCTCTTGCTAGTGGGCCACCAGCACCTTTACTAAACTTTCACCAACAGCAGCAGCAGGGATCACGACATAGTAATAATAATAGCACCAGCAACATCAACAATAGTAGTAGTAGCCTTAAGCATGAACAATCAAAACAAGTTTCCGTCCATATGCAGCAACAGTCGCAAGCTGGAGCGCACCACCATAAAAATCAACAGTCCCTACCTACAGATCAATCGTTTAGCTGTTTAAGCGGTACTCACGATTTGCACCAACAGTCCCATGTCGCTTCCTCTCTTAACAATAATTACACTAAAATCGAACCTCAGCAGCATACCGACGAAGCCTCTAATTCTAGTAATCAATATAGTCAAGAAGCTCCAAATCATGCTGCAAAAGCTTCTAATTCAATGTTTAGCCCCGAGTGGAGTGACAAGCTTCAAGGCCAACAAATGGAAGCTCAACTATCTCAACAGGTACAACCTCCACCGCTGCCTGGTTGTAGTTTCAATAACTTCATAAACGGTTCTGGAAACTTAACGCAGAACAACGAGGCATATCCAGCCAGTGGCTACAAAATTCCTTCCAGCTCTGTAAATAATAAGGAAAGTAGTCCCCCAAAGATAAAAATCGAACGGGACACTACTTCGAAGAAGGATAAAAATCGTTCAAATTTGACAAATCCAGACAGTGGACGGTCAGCTAGTGGACATGTTTCAGCACAGCAACCAATAATTAAAAGTTCCATACCTAAAAAACTTGAATCATTAACAGTAACAGGTCTTAACGAACTTGCTGGTACAAGTAATATGGCAACGGTTGGCGGCATTAAGAGACCCAATGAATTAGTGACCATTAAACAGGAAGACGATATTCTATTCCGCGATAGCAAAATACGTAAAATTGACACAGTTACCTGCAATGACGTTAATATGCATCAAGTTGTTAATGGAATTGAAACTAATCCTGATTTGGTGCGAAATCTTCTAAAAGAAAGTTTGTGCAGCACAAGCGGTTTATTGAAGACAGAACCTTCTATTATAACACCAAGTTTACAGCCCCCTGCCGAATTATTTGAACCTTCTGCGACTACCTCATTAAGCAATCAACACAACACCTCCACAACATCTGTTAGCAATAATGTGTTATCAAGCAACTCGGACATTTCCGCCATGGAAACTGAAGATCATAGCACAGCAGGTAGCAAATCGGAGAAGAAGAAGAAAAAAGACAAACATAAACACAAAGAAAAGGACAAATCGAAAGATCGAGAAGAAAGAAAAAAGCACAAAAAAGATAAAGACCGCCATAAAGATAAGGAACGTGATCGGGACAACGACAACGGAAATTCAATTGTCGCCGGAGCTGCAGAACACGTTAAAATAAAGATTTCCAAAGAAAAGCTGGAAGCTGCTGGTGAACCTATCGGATTCAAAATTAAAATACCTAAAGATCGTATTATGGGTGATATTAGTTCAGGATCTTCCGGTCAAACAAATGCAGAGTCTTCATCCTCGCATGCTCCGCCTGTCTTAAAAATAAAAATATCCAAGGATAAACTGGAAAGCTATAATAGCGAATCAACGGAATTAGCAAGTGGCTTGACTACGGCAACTCATCCGTCGTATACACACGGTCAACCTGCTGCATTTTCTTCCTATAGTGCCCTAGGTTCACAATCGAATCCCTCAACGACGACACATAGCGGCAGCAGTACCAAGAAAAAAGACCGTGATCGCGAAAAGGACCGTGAGCGAGATAAAGACAAGAAACGTTCTCATGATTCCACTTCGTCAAGATCAAGTAGCGGTAGCGGTGGTGTTCACAGCAATTTGATAACTGCTGGAATAGTAGGTTCAAACACAGCAAGCGGTTCAATTGCTGGACAAACTCACTCTATCTCTAACAACAGCGGCAATAGTACAACGCAAAAATATTCGAGCAAGGTATAGTAACTTGTTAATGTTTTTCCAAACTTAAAAAATATATAACATATATGCAAATAAATATCTTTTATATACATACATGGTTATAATAAATATACAAGCACTAACTTCCCTACTTATGAAATTCCTTAATTCATGCAAAAGAATTATGTTATCATATTCATGCATAATTTTCATCATTTTACCTTACCCATTACTTTTAACATTTTATAGTTTTTTTTTTAGTATAAATATATGCATATATTAAAAAATTAAATCGGGAACGTTTAACCGGGAACGATTAGCTTAAAGCAGATTCTCAGCGCAATGCACTTTTTATCAAGGTAACACAAACATTGTATAGTTGGCTTAAATGAAAAAGCGTTTAACTATAAAAAAAATTAAAGTTTATTATTCCGCATTATGTCAAAATTATTATTACTCACAAGTTTTAAACATCGTGCTTAAAAAATGACACGATTATAAAAAAAAATTAAAACACCGCGTAAATGATTATTAAAGTTTTTCTCTCTCCTGTAAATAAAAGTTACATTGTTTTCGTTCAAGCCAGCGGTATGTAATATTGTTCAGATATTTTCTTTATATACAGGGTGTACCATGATTCAATGTCAAGTCGAAAGTGGGCGATAGGACACATGGAAACTGTTTGTTCACAGAAAATTTAGAAACAATATATTTCATGCACATACGTACATATTTAGAAAGTTGTTAGTATTCGAAAAAATATCTCAATTTTGAAAACTTTTCTATTCTTTATTATTTTATTGCAAGTACATACTATCAAATTTTGACAAACTACACATCAAAGGTTGGTGCGTTAACAGTAATTCCTAAATGATATATGTATTAACATTTATTAGATTAAATTTTAAACTGCAAAAAAGTCCGCGAAATATGTTTTATTAAAACATATATATATATATATTTTTTTTTTTTTTTTTGTAAGTAAATGTTTAATTCCAGGCATATTCATTCCTTGTTTTAACTGAAGTAACTGAGTATTATTTTATTTATTATTTCTTATTTAATAAAAAATAGCAACCGATCTTATGTAGAAAAAAATCGCATTAAATAATAACTATTCAAACGAGCTTTAGTTAAATTATTTATTTAGAACTCGGAGGTAATTATTTCTTAAAAATACATTGGAATTGAATTGAAATTGAGGGGTATTCATATGCGCATTTCATCAGGGAACCTTTACCCATAAAAAAAAGAAGAAATATTAAAAACAGGAATGACTGCAACCGTCGAAACAAGCTGCATGTATTTTTTAATTTTTCTAGAAATGGTCTCCACATGCTCTATCACCCACTATGGTCCAAATTATGCACTGCTTTGACCTTATTAATGGTCCTTTATCTGATAATTGAAAATTTTCTTTTCTTTAAACTGAATAAATAATTGAGGATATCAGCGCAGAAGTGGTGGAACCCACATTGGTTGGCGTTCTGGTGATAAACACATAATTTACGTTACCAACTATCAAACAAAATTAGAGTAAACAGCATTTTGGTATTCTAGAGAAAATAGAGCTGAGAAATCGTTTTTGCACAAATCATAATATTGCAAATTAAAGCAATTGTTTACAAAACTAGATTTGGGTTACACCACTTCTGCACTGGTGGCCTCAATTATGCATATGGGTAATATTTTCTATTACTATTATGAAATCATTGAAAGTGTTTTAAATTTTATGAATTATAAATGTAAAAAATACAATATTTACTCTAATCTCTTATATTAACTCACATAAATAAATATGTATATTTTATATATCTATTTTGAAAAATGTTCGCTTCATGAAACCGGTTATTTCAAAATTGCTCTATCTATCTATTAAAAGAAGTCTGCTGTGCTGTTTAAATACTCTAATCGTACTACACACCTATATGTCCTCGTACATATGTACAAATAATCTCTTTTTAGCTATAAAATATGACTTTTCCTTTATGAATTGAACGCAAATAAATAGACTGAAAAAACGCTGAACTTGTTTATTTATTAATGACTTTTGATAGCATGATATAAATATAGAATGTACCATGATATAAATATAGAAGGTACTTCCATTCTCTCTTTGTTTTAAAAAATAAGTATTTTTGAAGTTTGTTTGTTGAAATAAAGAAAAATGTTCCCATATAGTAAAAAATTTAAAACTTCCCCTAGAAATTTTTTTACAAAAATGTGTAATATTCTTAACAAAAATTTGGGAATAAATAAAGTAATATACATAACTACATATTTCTGAAGTTTAAAAAGTGATTATGTAATAACTTATCTCATATTTTTAAGTTTTCTGCTTAATACAAATCTTTTAACTATATTTTCATCTAAATTTGGCGCTGAGAAACCAAATCGATTGATGATTTGGATTATTTGACAACGAAATTATTATACAAAAGTTTGAAAAATAAAGGCAAAATTAGTTTTTACTTTCTGTTCTGTTACGAATCAGCTGACTCTTTTTTGTTATAGAAATCTAATACAAGTAATTAGTTTTTCTATTTCGTTCTGTTCTGTTTCGGTTCAACCTGTGAAAATCAAAAAATTGTTAAGTATTTGTAAGTGACAGCGTAAAATAATGATAAAAATATTTTGAAATAATTAAAAAAATTAATTTTTAAAAGAAAAATAAAACTATCTTGAACTTCAACAATAGACGATGCAAAACTCATCGCTTTAGTGGAAAACTGCGACCCTTCTGGTCAGAAACAGTTAATAAATTGCTACAGAAAAAGTAAGTACTCAAATTTAGAACCAGAACGGCACAGCACAGAACAGCAACAGAAAGTAAAGACTAAATAAGCCTTAAGCATTAAACACATACACCACAGCAAGCTACCGACTACCAAATGTCAAGGATAGAATACACATGTTTATATGAGAATGATTCTTTTGAAGTCAGCAAGGCAACATGGCGACAGGTTGTTGTCTATGCTGATTTTGCCGTTGTAGTCCAATTAAACTAATTTCTATTTCTTTGGCTACAATGAGAAAATTCAGTATTGCCAGTACAATACAAAACGTTGAATGAATGATTTTGTACAATTATTTCATATTATTTAACAGAAATAATATGCAAAAATTGATGAAGGAATAAATTGATTCATTTTTGTACTTTTACGTGAAATAAGTATACATTAAAAGAGTAATTAATTTTTATAAATGCAAAATATATAAAAGTGGCAATACTGAACTATGTATTTGTACTTGAATATCAGCTGCAGATGGTGTTGCTGCCGTCTCCAAAATAATTAAGTAGCCGGCTACGAGGCGACAAATGCTGCTAGCGGCATTTGAAGTCGTGTGTTCGTGTAGCTTGCTGTGGTGAATGTGTTTAATGCATTAAAGGAAAAAATATGTGTTGGATATAATGTTTGGAACAAAATCATAAAGCAAATACACGAACCTTCTAGCATAGACAATAAATAATAATTGTTTTAAAGATTCTGCTTCTTTTTTTCGTCCATAGACAAGACGATACAATCGTCGAACAGAATTTGGGCATTAATTGTTTAATTTATACATTCTGTATTTTACAAAAACAATTTTGAAATAATTTTTGAATAAAATTTTCAAACAAACAGGAAACAGAGGGGGAAATATTAAATTAATACGGTAGCACGATTTTACCGGAAACTTCACAATACTTATACCTGTCAGATGGTGAATGTCAAGAAAAATTGAGAGAATGGAAGTACCTTCTATATTTATATCATCGTCAATTTCGTCATTTCCCAGAAAAAAAAGTGAGGAAAAAGAAGTAGAAAAAGCACCACATCTACTGAATCAAACCACTTCAAATTTAGGTAAAAAACCTATACTCAATAAAAATCACGTTTTCGGTGCTATAAAAATCCGAAATTCGGGAGTGAAAATAATTCACTTCACAAAAGTAGTTAAAAAGTGCTTTTTATTCAGTGATTAAAATCACTTGTATATGGTTTGAAAATAATAAAGGTTAAATTATTTAATTTTTTGTTATTCTATTCCATTGTTATTTTTAATAATGCAAATTTTTTTATTTGAAAAGCCTTAAATGTAATAAAAAACACTTTTATTTGGCTTGAGTCAAAACAGTAATAAATTTGCTGAAAACAAAGTAGTGATTGAAAATTCTATTTGATATGTGGTTAAAAATTACTTCTTTAACATTAGATACTTTCGAAGTAATTTAAAAGTGGTTCGTAAGGAAGTACTCCTTTTATTTTTTGCTGGGTTATACTAACTTCATGCCAGTGTTTCTTTCTTATAAATAAGGCTATTAAATTATTGTTGTACATTTTGCCACGCATTAAATAAAAATAAAATATGTAACAAATATTAATAAGAATAATAAAGAAATTTAGTGGGAGAGAGACTGAGAGGGAGAAAGATTAAAGTATACACATAATCCGTTAAAAGTTGTCCTCTCGATTAGTTTCATGTAATGCACCTTTTTCAGTATTATCGCATTTTAACTTTAAATATTCGTTATGAAATTTTTTAGGAGTCGCATTTTTGTAACAAAGAGCTTTTAAATCTTATTGAAATGTTTAAGGAATTGTTATACAAAGGTAGAGGTCCATTAGCTATATATATGTCTATACAATGGTCAATATATGTATCCATAGGATACATCGCTTGAGAAAACGCCATCCAGTTTTCAAAGTCTTAATGATTAGTATGATACTTCTGTAACCGTCTGGATTAGTACTTGCATTAGTGATCATAGTAAACCATTCACTTGGAAACCAATATGTTTTATAGCGTACAAAAAGGCTCAATGGTGCTACGAGTAGACTCAACAGACGTTATCGTGTGGCCAGGAACAAATACATACGTAATTTGTATGCCCTGAAAAAAATTAGAATTATCATGAAAAATATTCAGTGGTCGGCACAACTGTCGCAGTAAAGACTGATTGAAGACTGCGTTTTCCTCTGATCTAATAGTTTCCGTCACCACAGTAAAAACTTTTAGCAATTCAATTAATTTTTATCATATTTTTTCTCAGGGCTTTATTTTGTAAAAAGCAATTTTAATTTTTTCCATAGAAAATTTATCAACCCTCAGCGTTGCGTTTTATAAAATTAGGCCCTTAATTTCTCGAAGAAAATTTTGTCGTAAGTGCTTCTTTGCTTTGCTGTTACAAAATTTATAGAAAAAAACCAAACATTTTAATGGTTTTTGGCATCGATTTTACCAGATGATGGGTGGGAATGATTGAATATTATCGATATTATCGATTGATTGGGTGGTAATAATTGAATATTATCGAGAACGAAAATCGTATTTTGGTCGATCACGTCTGTTTTGCGGTTACAACTCGGTGTATATATATTTGTTTTATTTATAAATAAAAATGTGGCGCTATGTGCAAAATTAGTTATGCATTTTTACACATCTTACCATCGTAGCCATAGTGAAACTCCTTATATTAATTGCATATTAATTAGAGCTTCCTTCAAAAACATTATATATTGAATATTCAAAATTAGAAAAAAAATTTAGCTACATACATACATATATAAATAACATATCTATTTAAATAGCGTGTTATAAAGTAACAAAATATTGGGATAAATTACTAAATGAAATAATCTGCAATTACATACATACATAATTATGAAACAACATACATTTTTGTATATAACATACATACATACATATGTTTAAATTCAATAACAAAATTAATTAATAATTAAAAAAATATATATAAAATCTTTTATGTTTTGTTGTGCTGGTTTTGGTTTTAATTTTTTTTTACTTTTTGATCTCACCGTTTTTTTATGGTTATGGATTTATGCAAAAAAAAACTAAATTGTGGTTTTACAAGGAATTTAAAATCGCTTCTATACATATTATTTTGTTTAATAGTTTTAATCTCGTCAATATTATACAAACATGTGTATACATATTTAATTACCAGCATCAGGGATATGATTGTACATAATATAATTTATTTACTACCACCATATTTTGATTAGTATTAGACTCTAGAGTATAGTTCTGGTTTCATTCATAAAAATTACACAATATAGTTTTTGAAGTTTTAGTATTCCCTACTCTTTCTTTTCTTCGTTGCTCAATATTTCAGATGCATCATCAAAATAGTATGAGCCTACTATTTGGAGAATCGAATGAATCAAATGACGACGATGATGATTATAATGTTCGCTTCTAGAAATTTTGTAATAATGCTCCCAAAAATCACTTATTTTCTCCTATTTTTGCCTGTAGTTTATTAGCCGCCTTACAAACATTTAAATTTATATATTGTACTACATAAAAAAATACTTGTATGTGTTACATTAAAAACTGAACCCGCAAGAAAAGTTGTAGAACAGAAACACTTGTTTATTAGATTTTTATTATTATTTTTAATTAATTTTTTTAGTTCTTAAAAAATACTAACTGTCTAATCAAAAAAAAAAAAAAAAAAAACGTGAAAAACTTCCGTCGTAAGTTTATAAATACTGAAAAAAAAAATTGTATATTATTGTTTTAAATATGAATTCTCGGCTGGAAATATAACGTTTTAAAGAATCAGGCAGTAAATAACCTTGAGAGAGTTCAATGAACTTTTAAAAATTTGCTTAAGAAATATTAAAATTAAATTAAATAACCCACAGTTTTTTTTATACAGACATTTAAAATTAAATTCTTGATTAATTAAAGATAAGAAAGTAGAATAATTTAGATAAATTGTAATAGTATTTATTAGAAATTAGAAATAAAAGTGTTTGTTTTCGTTTGACATTATAAATGTGGGAAACACAAAGAAGAGTTGTGTGTAATTTATTATTTTTTTTTGTTGAAGTCTAAAAAAAAGAAACATTATCTCATGTTTTTTGATGGTAAAGAAAAAAGAATGATTTTACATTATGAAAATCGTTTTCAGTGTCGTTGAAAATATAATAAGAACATTAATAACACTGGTTTACAGCCAAAAAAAAAAAAATACCAAGAACGTCACATGCCTAGATAAGTTAATTGGGACCTTCTGAACAGGGAAAACGCTGTAATTTTTTTTTCTAAGTACCGATAAGTAAGATAACGGTACTTTTGTGTTTTTCGATGTATGGTTCCACTCAAACCCTTGTGAACCCCAACCGAAATGTCCGATCGAGATATATGACATATCGTTGGAAAGGTAATTGAATGCCTTTTTCGTCGATATGCTGCAAATTTCTAGCTGACAAGAAATGGCTGAGTTATGGAACCTCAAAGTTCAAAATTTTCCTATTTTTTATGTTTCAAAATTTTTCATTTTTATTTCATTTTTTTTCTACGTTATAGTAAAGATCTGGAATGTTGCATTTTTTTACCAAATAGTTTATTTAATTACCAACATTTTAAGCGTAATTTAAAAAAAATGGATGAAAAATAAAGTTTTTATTAAGGATTTTGTGGAACGACAATATTTTCATATTCATTGCTCACACACTATATTCGGCGTAAATTAAAAAAATTTAAATTAAAATGACGAGCGACTTGAACTTTTGTGTTTTATTTTTGGATGGATCTTCGCGAATGAGGAACCAACAATAGCCCGCCATCATTTGTTCATCCCACCAGCCTTTGTAACGTCTCTCGATTTCTTCCATTTCCTGGTGAAATCTTTCACCTTGTTCATCACATTCCAGGACATCGTTCACAACTTTTTGGGAAACTACAGAAGTCCTGATTACGCTGAGAAGATCGATACATTACTGCAAAAATTCAATGCCATTTGTAAGCGTTGAGTGAAGCATGTATATCAAAAAGGCCGTTATCATTTGAAAATTTATTCTTTTTAACTTTTAGGTTCAAATATGACACCTAAATTACACTTCTTAATTAAATTTTTAGCTTTTTAATTTTTACTACATATTAACTTTTAGCGATGAAGGGGTTTTATTTAAAGTTATATATGTACATACTTATAATTTCATAAAAATTTTGTTATTTTGTTAATAATAAGTCGTTTAGATTTTATAAAATTTATGATAAATTTTTGCAGATAATGTTATTATTTTTTTATATAAATTATCACTTATTATATAATTCTGTGTACATGATTTGATATATATATATGTATATATATATATATATATATATATATATATATATATATATATATATATATATATATATATATATATATATATATATGGTAAAATTGAGCTTACAATACAAAAAAGCTTTCAGCAAATTGAAATACGATGAATCAAAACAATTCACATATTCCATTTGCAATAAAATGCTAAGTATATAAAGCAGAAATCTACATCAACTGACACCACACACAGTGGACCAAGCACAAAAGAACGCTGATGATGAAGGTTTAGTGGCCTTCGAAAACGGCTGGCTGTTCCGTTCAACTATGTGTTGTTAGTCAGAATATTTACAACAGACTTTGGTGTTATTTGTTCATTAATAATTATCACATGTAATTTGGCTTAAAAAGCGATACGAACTTTAGCCCGTTCAAATCACAAATATAGAAACAAATGGAATTCGAATAATAATTAAAATTAACTAAAAAATAACTTAAGTCGTTTGACAGACAGACAACAACGAGCAAATCAGTTAACATTTATAAAAAACCAAACTAATCTTTGTAAAATTTTGTTACTAAAGCGACCTTCTTTATTTATGTAAAATTCGTATTTTCCTTTTTCCTATTTAATTTTCAGGCTTTCAAGGTCATTTGGGTCTTTTTCCATGTAAATAAAAGATTATTGATTCATTTTTAAATCCTACGTTTCATTGGTATTTTCCAACTTCTTCAGGGATTCTTTATTAAAATCTGGCAACCACAAACATATAAAAGTAAAATAAATTACATATAAGTAATACTGCAACCTTATTTTTTGTAATAGTTAACTTACATATGAATAATCTTTTATAAAAAATTTTACATTTTTAAAATATCACAGAATTTATATATGTAAAGGGTACGAATCAGAAACACAAAATTTAATAATTAAAAAATGTAAAATTACAAACTAAAAAATATCACAGCAGTTTTATTGTTCTTTAAATCGTCGTTATTAAACTAATATTATACTGTAGATAGAACTAGCATTGTCTTTGTCTTCTTTGGTGTTTATTGCATCTGATAATCTTTGTTGTATCCGTAAACTCTCTAATGTGTATCTCTTATTAACTTTTTTCTCTTTGTCCAATATCTTCACTTCTTCAAAATTTGGTTTATGTCCATTATCAACACAATGCTGCGCGAGGGCAGTTGATTGTTTTCCTTTTCTTATGTCCGCTTTGTGTTCATCTATTCTTACTCCTAAATTTCTCTTAGTTGTACCAACGTATACTTTAGCGCACCCCTCCTCATCATTTCCAATGCATTTAATTTCATAAACCACATTACTTTGATCTCTTTTCTCAATTTTAGTTTTTGTTTGTGTAAAAATATGTTTTATTGTTTTATTGGGTTTGTGTGCAATTGTTATATTTTCGTCTTTAATTATATCTTTAAGGGCCATTTTCACAACTTACCTTTAGCTAAAGGCAGGATTTTGTCTGCCCGATAAATGGCTTTGTATTATAATATTTTCCTTTATTATTCTTTTATCCATTAAATATCATAAGTATTGATAATAATACCAATAAAAAATTTTAGTTGTAATAATGCAAAAATATTTATCGGACAGACAAAATCCTACCTTTAGCTAAAGGCAAGTTGTGAAAATAGCCCTAAGTTTGTTGTCTGTTAGTTTTGGAATAAATGGCATACCGTAGTATTTGGTGTTACCAGATGAATTTTTTGTTTGATTATCCCGTGTGTTTATGTTGTTTATTACTTTGTGGATTAAATTGTTTGTGACGTTTTTTGGAAAATTGTTTTTAATTAAAATATCTTTTATAATATTTATATTTTTAGACTTAAATTTACTGTCGCTAAGTTTTAATACTCTATTTATTAAATTATTAGCTGTATTTATTTTTTGTTTCATTGGCTGTGTTGAATCATAATTCATTAACCGCCCTGATGCTATTGATTTTGAATACCAATCAGTGATTAGTTTGCCGTTTTCTCTATATATCTTCACGTCTAAATATGGAATAGCATTGTGTTCTTCTCTTTCTATTGTAAATTTTAGTTTAGTGTGATAGTTGTTAAATTTTTTTTGCATAATTTCTTCATCTTTTTGTTTAACAATAGCGAACAAATCGTCAACGTACTTTGTTACAAATTTGATATGAATATCGGCCTTACGCAATCGTTAATACTTTGGTCCAGAAGAGTATCTAGAATTATATCCGCGATTGTTTGATTGTTCCATACGTTTGGTTGAATATCTTTTCCCCATATATAAAATAATTATTTTCGTTAAGGCAAAACTTCAATATTTCCAGAAATTTATTCTTGGGTATTTTTGTGTATGTTTGCAGTAAATTCCATTTTGTCATAATATTATTAATTGCTAAGTGAATAGGTATGTTTGTAAATAACGATACAACGTCCAGGGATATTAGAATTTCGTCTTCGGCCAAAGTAATGTCTTTTAGCTTTTCTTTAAGTTCTACTGAGTTTTTAATATTGTATTCTTTATTTATAATATTTTTTAATATGTTTCCGATATGTTTAGATAGGCCGTAACAAGGTACACCTATTGAAGATGAAATTGGCCTGAGTGGTACATTTGACTTATGTATTTTAGGAAGGCCATATAGTCTAGGAGCCGTTGCAGAGGTGGAGATTAATTTTATTTTTTCATGTTTCTCTATATAGCCATTTTTGTACAAGTTGTTATTATTCTGTTATTTTTTCGCTGAAGTTTTTGTGTTGGGTCTGTTCTAGTAGATTTATATGTGTTTTTGTCATCTAAGAGTTTATTCATTTCTTTTTCATAATCCGTTTTATAAATAACCCGTTTTATTTCCTTTATCTGATTTTGTAACAATAATTTCATCCTTATATCTTTTTAAAAATTCTTTTGTGTCTTCACAGATACTCAGTATAAGTTTTTATTTTTGATTATTTTTAAACGTTCTTTTGTGTGTCATTATTCTGTTAGCGATTTTTGATCTTGTTCTTTCTTTTTCTCCTTCATCGCTCAAATTCTGTACCCACTGCTCTAGATCAGCTATTAAATTGATTGTTGAAACATTCTTATTATTTGTTGGTAAAGCGAATTTTGGTCCCAGAGAGAGCAGCCATTTTATATCTTCCGGAAATCGTACATTTAAAATTATATTTTTCCGTTTGCCTTTTCTTTAAAATTTTTATCTTGGAAATGGAGACAAAATATAAATACGTGCAAATGTTTAAAACTTTCAATATCATTGAGTTTTACCATAAAACCTAAGGACCTACGGCCCTATGCTCCTTGTAGGAGTTAAAAGGAAGAAATATACATATATATATAATCAACAAGTCCTTGAATTCATTTACAGAATCATGCCCATCTACAACTCTTATAAAATATTAAATACATTTTAAAATGTTTTGTTGTTTATTTTGTTAAATATGTATGTATGTATGTGTTTATTTTCCTTTTGTTAAATTTCAACATCAAAAACAGTGATGCCAACTTTTTTGGCTATAAGAGCACATCAACATTTAAAAAAAGCACTAAAAAGCGTAATTTTGAGATCTAAAAAGCGTAAAAAGCACTAACGTGAAAAAAGAATGAAAATTCAAACGAGTGAAGTTTAACAATGTTTAATATTCTCTAAGCTTTTCTCTATTTCGGCAATATTATCATATTTAATGAGATATATCAGATGAAAAAGGTAGGCTTTGCACTGAAAAAATAAATACACCAAGTTTTTGTTAAAGTAATTTTAAGAAATACACAAATTTCTTAAAAGCACTAAATAGTGCTTTTTCTTAGTTTGGCACTAACTCTCAAAATTTATCGTTTTGAGTCTTCAAAAAGCACTAAAAATAGTGCCAAAAGCACCAAGTTGGCATCGCTGATCAAAAATGTATGTATGTATGCAGTTATATACAATATGTATATTTATTAATCTCTTTTATCATCCAGGAACTTTTGCCATGTGAGTGAGCATTTTGTCTAATTAATTTTTTCACTTAATTGTATTTACAGTTTTAAATTTAACAGTTTTCAAAGGATTAAAATAAAACTAGTTTCTCGAACAGATACCTTTTTCTGTCACTATCACATACTCTCACGGACGTACACTTAGTGAGTGTCCTCGGCTCAAAGAGAAAATTTAGAAGCTTTACGTGGGTGTACTAAAATTAATCCTTATTATTTATATAAACAAACACGTGGAAATGTTAAATATCGTTAGATATCGTTAAATTGCATTCATATTCAAAAATATAATTCAATACATATTTATTAAATAATATAATTTTAACAAATTTAAAAAGAAAAGAATTAGGGAAGCAAATGACTACATTCGATAAGCAACGAAGTTTAAATTTCTGAGATGTTTTGAAATTTGATGGTTATCGAATGCCGTGATTCTTGCCCAGAATTTGGGGGAAAAAAATTAAAACTAAAACAAATACGCAGTTTTTCTTAATTTACAATTAGTATTTTGAACATGATAATGATACTTACCACATCAACAAAAGTATAAAATAAAATAAAAATTAAAACTCATAAATGAAAAATATAATGTTGAATGTGCATTTTTGTTGGTTATAAAAAGTTGATGTTATTATTAATTTTTTTTTAATCGAATTGAAAACGATTATGGAATATAAACAATGATATGACATAAATAAATATGTCACAATAACAAAAACAAAAATTAATTGCTTTATTATTATTACATAATATTAATCAAATTAAAAATAAACAAAAATATTAAGGAAGCTAATTAAAGCAAAATATTTACATAAGTGAAAGAGTAAAATAGGAAAACTTGAAAAAAAATAAAGACGAAGAGTATTGTAATCAAATAAAATGCTAAATAATTATTGAAAATAAAATAAACTATCCTTAATAAAATAATTGAAATTTATTTGCTGGTAGTTTAGCAATAAATATAAATAAGAAAAAGAAGCAAATATCTTCCTTCCGTTTCGTTAAAATGGATAACATAATAATTTTTATCACTAAGTTACTTTAGAAATTTAAAAAATTTAGAAATAAAAGAAAAACAAACAAAAAATAAAAATGGAATGGCAATTTTCATCGAAAAACTAAATACTATTGAAAAATATAATATGTATGTACAACCAAGTATTTACATACGTACATTTGTATGTATACATACATACATATGTACATATGTATGTATGAAAACGTACACGAATTTTTGATAATTTTTTATTTGACTATTTTTAAGAAAAATTAAATAAATTGGGAGTGTCTGAAATTATTTTAACTCTTCTTTATAAATACATTGAACTAAAAATAGTTTATTCACAAAATAAACTAAAAAAAATTGATGTTTTGTTTTTAAACTCTGTGCCTGGTTTCTGTAGCTTGTGAGAAGTTCTCGCATAAAGAAAAATTAATTATATTGGTTGTTCTATTTTACACTGCGTTATTCATATAAAAAGTTAAATAAAATTACAAAAATTGTCAACAAATACATATACATAGTTTTTTTTCTTACTCATCCAGCGTTTCACAGGATGATAAAAAAATTTTTCGACTCGAAAAGTTCTCATAATTCTTACTGAAACAAGGCACTGGTTATTACATAAACCTACCGATACGATTTTCGTTTTGGTATTGTAAAAGGTTGAACTTTTACTTTCAAAATCAGTTTATTTAAGGCAAAAAATCGCCATGCGAGCATCAGGACGGACCTCATTGCATAAAAAAGGCTTGATGCACTTTAGAGCCCGAAGCTGCAAATGCGGTTACATTGTTACAATACTTGCCTCTTTCCATCGTTACCAGAGCATAGTTTTCACTCTATGTATATACACCAGCAGGAATCAACTATATTCTACTTGAATACTTGCATGAAGCGGGCAGACACTTAAACCAAGCCATATAGTATACCAGCAGGACAAAACAAGTATATTCTATAGCTCCACAACATCATAACAGTTCCTGTTCCTGTTTTTTTTTGTGCTTGAGTTTTATTGAAACCTACTTACTTCCGTGAATTAGCCGCAAGGGTTTGTCTTTAAATTAATCATAATCCCGCATAATATGATGAGTAGTCTGCAATGTGCTTGTTTTTTTTTAACTTACTCATCCATTGCATCAATAATTTTTTTATTGTACTGCAGTGTTATATTTTCTCCAATATAGGATTCAATGATAGATAGCATTATTTTCGTTTGCAAACATGCTGCACATAATATGATGCCAAATAAGGACCCATAAAAGATTTCAAACATCTAGTTAAAAAGCGAAATGCGTTTTCATAAGAGACCTGCTGTATAATATACCTTTACAATTTGTTACTATTAATTACGTATGCATTATACATACATATACATATAATTAGACTGGTTAATTGATTTTTTGTCGCCTTTATATATGTATATAGCTTTCAATAGACTTACTCCTTTGTTCGGTTCGAAAATTGAATTTACATACTTATTGAAATCCGAGTCATTCAATCATTTGTATACCAAACATTTTGTCATTATAATACATTTTCTGTTACGGTAAAAATTTACCGTTAGAAGCGGCTCTTCTCAAGACTGTTTACTTGTATAACAGAAAAGTTTCGTTTCTCCATCATTTCTTTTAGATATGTATATTAGTTTATCAAACTGTTGAGATTCTTTATTATACTCGTATATCTAATTCCCTCTCATAGGTTGTTTTAATACTTTAGCTTACATTTGCTCATTACGATGGTACGACTGGAACAAATGCATATTTTTCTTTCTTTAGTCTTTTCAAATTAATTTATATCGTGAAACACAATACTGATTGGTAAATTATAAAAAAATTAAAAGTTTTGAAATTCTTGGGAATTAAAAAATCAACAGAGCTATGAAAAGCTATCTGAAAGAAAAATTACAAAATTTCTTGCTTCCAAATCAGAACCACTTTGTAGGAGTGTGCCGGATATTTTCCATAAAAGATGATGTTTAATTTAACTTGCCTGGGCAATAATTTTTCGACCAAATGATATACATAAATATATAGGGCCTCTACCAAATGATGAAGAAATAAAATTATGATAATTTTTAGATTTTCTTTTTTACAAAATGTATTTCTTTATTAAATTGAAAAAATATATACACAATTAATTCTAAAAATACTATATACGTGTACATATGTAATTTGCATGTATGTCTAATATTAAATCTTATTTTACAGTTGCAAGCACTAAGAAAACGTTTTCTAAAATACTTTCCTGGTCGAAAATTCAATCTTAAGTAAATTCTAAATTTCAACATTGTTAAAAATTGTTTAAATAAAATATATAAAATAGTGAATTAAAAAATTTTTGAATATTAAAAACTTTGTAAATCCAAAAAATCAGTTGTAAGAAAGAAGAATGTGGGCAGCGCTGGTAACGAATATTGTAACAAAAAAAAAAGTTTTAATATTTATTTTAAAAACTAATAATATAAACTGTAACATCTCTGTTGTTCTTTACTTTTTATAAATAAAAATAAATATTTAAATTGAAATCTTAAAAACGAATATTTTCATTGTAAATATTTAAACCATATATTGACATTAATTTATATACTTCATAAATAAATAAATAAATAAAAATAAACGTGAAACAAATGAGATTTAATGATTAAACCACTACAAATTCCTATAAACAAGTACGAAATTAAATAGAAATAAATTCTAACAATTTTTGAATTTGAAAAAAAATAATCAGGCATGTTATGGAGGAGAACTACATACATATACATATATGTGTATATCGTCGGGTAGTTATTGGTTTGCCACAGTAATAATGTATTTTAAATATACTGTTCGGCAAACCAGTAACCACCCGACGATATGTACTTATATTTTGAAAAGCTGTGATAAATTTCGAAAATTTCTTTTTGAGCACGCTTTTGACTTTCAAAAAGCAGATCCTTTGTCGGTTCGTTTTTAAATTCGATTTCTATCACATGCTTGAATATGAAATAAAGTTTATAAAAATTACCAGAGAAAGTTATAAAAAATGCAAATGTTAGAATAAGAAGCAAAACATAATAATCATAAATACATATAATTAATATACAGATACAAAAAAAATAGAATTTTGTTTTATTATTGAAATTTATTTCCTGGTGGTTAAGCATTGTCTATATGCATTTTATTGGTGCTTTGCCAAATCATCACTAGACTTCAACCACACATTTTGAACAGTCACAACCCTCTTATCTTATTCACAGACTTTCAAAACCCATTTGAGAATCCACAAACAATATTTTTGAAAATCAAAAAAGAAAAATAAGCGTAATAGGCTGAGAAACTTATACAAAACCCAGCAAAGATTATTCGGCATATTTGCATAAGTTTATTTTAATTGAAATTTATTTATTTACTAGCTGACCCGGGCAAACGTTGTTTTGCCTTCAAATTTTATTTTCACTGCAAGTCTGGTTTCGTTGCAGTCATTGCGGATTGATATTTCGGAGAAGAATGAAAGGTGCACTAAATCGACATAGCAATTATTGTTCAAATACCGTTTACCCAAGCAGAAATAATGGATTTATTTATTTTTGATAGCTGGGCCCGGTCCGCGTTGCTGGCCCCAAATTTTTCTTTTATTTTGAACTGCCTCTAGAAGAAAATCAAAATCAGTGTTTTTTTTAGTTATTTATAATAGAAAAAAATGTTTTATTCAAAAATCAAAATTGTAATAACACACACAGTTTATGTTTTTTTTTTAACCCCCGACTAAAAAAGGGGTGTTATTTGTTTGGAGTGTGTCTGTGTGTCTGTCCGTGTCCGCGTACAAGCCAAACGGCTGGACCGATTTTCATTTAGTTTTTTCTGTTTGAAAGATGACTTGATCGAGAGGGTTCTTAGCTATGTGAAGAAAATCGGTCCGGCCGTTTAGAAGATATAACATATTTTCTGAAAAAAGTCGGGGGTTTTTAAAGTTTTTAATTTTTGTTATATTTTTTTTTAATTTTAAAAATTTAAATTTTTATAATTATAAATTATGTTTTACATATTTTATTTAAATTATAACTATATATTAGGTCCGTTTGTTTACTTTTCCAGTAAAATCCAGTGGTTGAGTGATTTTGGGTAATTTGAAAATTTTGCTCTCAGGAATGTCTTGCACAAAAAAGTACGCGAACAGAAAAAGTGCAAAAATTTGCAGGTTAATCAAAACATCTGATAATATTGTTGTATTTTTTTGTTGTTTTTGAAACCCATCAAATACATATTTTTGGTAATTGATGCATACATTTTTATAATTATAAATTTTGAAGCGATATATACATACATATTTCTAAAATAGAAGTTGTGTGAAAGCTTTAGCTTGTATTTGGTTTTAAGTTTTATTTTTTCTGTGTAAATGGCATATGAAATTACATCAATATTTGATTTCTGATACTCGGTACCCTGAATAGTATGCAGAAATAAGTATTCACATATACATAAACCTTACATCTCTAAAAAAACTAAAGTAAATAACACAATTAAATTAAATTTGAAAACGGATATATTTAACGATTATTATTCTTTAATTTGTTTCATCTTGAACATAAAAATTTTTAGATTTGTTTTGTTAAACTTTAATTCAACTTTTCTTGTTTTAAATGTTTTTATTAAAAAAAATTATACTTGGTATTTGCTTACTTTTGTTTATTTTATTGAATCATATGTTTTTCTCGTCTACTGGATTTTACTGGCAAAAATTTGTCCAGTAAAAATTTGCAGACTCTCAGTCAACAACTGTCAATTTACTCTCTCAATTGACACTCCCTTTTGCAATTTTTGTGTGTAAACGAACGCATTTCAGTAAAATCCAGTACAAATTTGCACAAAATTGCAAAAAATTTTTGGTAAACAAGCGGACCTATTCACTGCAATGCTTTTTGATAAACTACGTTTTTGGTTTTGTCTTCATTAGCGAATACGAATAATGATGATGGGTTACAAACACGTGAGCATCCAACGTATAGTTGTCCATGTGAGAACCATGGTGTTTCAAGATTCAATCCACATACTTGCAGCGATTGACCCTGGGATTTATTTATGGTAATAGCAAATGCCAGACGTACTGGAAATTGTATGCGTTTAAATGAAAACGGCATATCTGCGGGCATTATTGGTATACGTGGAATCAATACGACTTCACCTTTGTACTTACCAGTTAATATAGTTGCTTCTATAATGTTATTTAATAATTTTCTATAGCTAATCTTGTTCCATTATAAAGCCGTGGTGGATTTAAATTGCGTAATAGAATTACTAGTACACCAACTTTTAACTGCAGCATGTGAGGTGTAGTTCCTGACAAAAATAGTGATATTTGTTTACTTTATTTTTTAATTTATTTTTTTTCACGAAAAGATGTTAGGTTTGAGTCGGTATCGGGCTAATTAACGCCACTACACGCTGATTAAGGACCCAACGCCTTCAGCGAAACACAGCATAGGCTTATCGCGCTAATCTCTATCGGGCAAAACACGAAAAAACTAAATATTGCGCCATCTGTCGGACGAACTTCAAACTACACAGAAACACTCCTCACGCCCCGTAGAGCATGCATATAATGTTTGGTCAAAATCGGTTCAGTAGTTTTTGAGTTTAGCGATCACGAACATACACGTAATTTTTATATATTTACATATGTAGAGATTTATTTTATTATGGTGGGTTACATCGTTTCTGGTTTCATAAAGTGATATTTTTAAATTGAAAATATTTTTAGCTTATGGCATTTTAAAATAAAAGTAACAAATAACTATCCGCGATTTTTCTTAGCATTACTAAAATTCTTTTGATTCTGCGATGCGAAACAAAATTAAATTTTTTATGAAGATTTGTGTGCTTATAACGAACATTTCTTTCAAGCTCTGTAAATAAAAATGCATGGAAATTTATACGTGTGCTATTCCGAAATAGCTGATCTCTTAGTTCAAAACACAATTTTGGTTTTAAACTGAAGTGCCTGTTAATTTTAAATCGGTTTCTTAAATATAATAAAATATAAATTAAAAAAATTTATTTGTTGTTGGTTAAGTACGTCTAGATGCATTTCGTTGCTGCTTGAGCAACTCATCAGTAGGCTTCAGCCAGAATCCAAGAAGTCTTACAAAAACCCAATGCTTATGGAGTTAGGAGTTGCTTAAGCAACAACTAAACTTTTTTGTATGCATTATTTTGTTTATGTCTAATTATTATTATTATTTTTTTTTTGTAATACATTACTTTGTGTAGTTATATTTTTATTTTTTTTTTTTTGTAGAAATCATTTGCTCCGGTTAAAGCGAACTTCGCGCTAACGAACAAAATAGGCTAGTTCCTTCCACACTGCCTTTTTTTGTAATTTATATAAAATAAGAGCATATTTTAAATTTAAATGTGGCAAGTAAACTTTTTATTAAAATCCAAATATTTATGGCTAAAATAGAATAGCTTATAACAAAAATAAAAAATTTTTAAAACCCCCAAAATATCTAGAAAAGATGTAATATTTTCTAAACTGCTGGACCGTTTTTCTTAAAACATAGCTAGATAAGAACTAGGGTGATCTACTCGGTTCTTAAACCGGTTTTAAAACCCGGTTTTTTCACCATACGGTTGTCGGTTTTTTCAAAGTGTTGATTTTTCGAATGTCGAATAGTCTGATTTTTTTACAATTTAAAAACCGGCTGAGTCGAATACTTTATGATGTATATTTTGCAATAAAATTAGTTTTTACTATGTTAAAACTTAAACCAACGTGTTCTGTTGATTCTCCTAAGTATTTTTTTTCAGTATAAAGGTTTTAAGCGTTTTTTGAGTATGGCAACACTTACTGAAGCATGAAATTGAAGCGAAATTATTTTATGAGGTCTTATGGTGGGCAATGGATGTCAAAATCCATTTGCAAAAAGTGTTTTTTAGTTTTTTTAACATTTTGCTTCATATTTTATAAACAGGTCATCGTGAACATATTAGCTTATTTTGGGCCAAATTTAGCTTATTTTTTTGGATTTAGCTTCAAAATTTTCATTTAGCTCTTAGCTTATTTTTTAGCTTTTTTATAATAATAAATGCTGTGGTACTATAAGCGAAGCACGATGGATGTATTGGTGTACGTGTATATCAGTGTTAACAAGCGATGTCGCCAAGACAGCTTGTTTGTAACAAACACTCAAAAGAAGTACTGTTGATTAGTGTATGCTTGTTATTTTTCATATTGTACGTTTGAGTTTGTGTGTAATATGTAGATGGTAAGCTATTATGTGATTAACCTCATACAACTAATGTTAATGCATGTGTGTGTCTTTGCATGTGCTCAGAAAAATAAAAGATCATACACACATACATGCATGACGTTTGTACACGCTCTCATGCGTAGAAAGAAGCAAGTATAACAAATTCTTCCGTCACGAAGTGTTTTCTTCTTTACTCTTATACCTACAATACTCAAACAAATTTCTTGCAAACAGTGTTGTTAACGTTTGTTTTATAAGATTTCGCTGCAGTAAAGCATTTGAAAAATCCCTCATGTCTTGAAAGTTCCTATAAGATGTCTTATGCAGGACACTACTTTTTTAAAAACGCATAAAAAAGTTACAAGAATGGTAATTTTTTACTGCCATATTCATAAAAAATATTTCAGGATTATTAAGCGACTATTTGACATATTTCTATGAGAAATGTTAACTCTTTTTTTCTAATAAAGCAATTTAAAATCAAAACTTTTGTATAATAATTTTCTTACCGGTTGACCGGTTTTTCCTGAATTGTAAAAACCGAAACCGGGTTTTTTATAATTTCAAATATTCGAACTACATATTCGAAAACTGGTTTCTGGAAAAAGTCGAATAATCGATCACCCTAATAAGAACCCTCTCGATCAAGTCACCTTTCAAACAGAAGAAACTAAATCAAAATCGGTCCAGCCGTTTGGTCTGTACGTGGACACGGACAGACACACACTACATACAAACTTATAACACCCCTTTTTTTAGTCGGGAGTTAAAAATACGATATTTGCAAGACAAAATCCAGCTGCGTACTTTCTAAAATTGGAAACAAAAACATACTCTATGTATCTAACAATATATTGCATACATACTGCTGTATATTCGGCGCAAATCGTCGGGTGGTTACTGGTTTGCCGCTAAGTATATTAAGAATACATTTATTTATTTTATTTTATTTTATATATATTAGACCTGCACAACAAGACTATGTCTTATAAATTACAGTACAGGCCCTGATTACAAATCATTGGTTAACAAGTTAAATACATACATATATAATTAAACGAACTATAGCAAAGATAATGGCACGAAAATTTGCGAATAATATTGAAAACAAATTGAAAGATAAATTAAAATGATAAAAAAAAATAATATTAAAAACAGTTAATTCAATAGCAAATATAATGATTTTTTACTGCGACAAACCAATATCCACCCGACGAAACATAAATCATAAAAATTTGTAACACAATAGTAAGTATTAATTAATTTGAAATATATTTTATGTATTATCACTTTTTAATGTTTTAGGTTTTATTTTTGTATCATACATCATTAGTTTTATCCACCTGCCTGTTGTATATTGTTTACAAATCTAGAAACAATAAATTCAGGATCATGTTAGTCCCGGTCCATAATTGTAATTTTTGTTGCAGCTCCTTTTTATTTTTTAGTGCAGAAGAGCGAGATAAATATAAAAAATATATATTTTTATTTCAACACTCTCACACATATTCAAGAATTGCTGCAACAAAAATTACAAGTCTGGACCGGGGCTTAAGTACTACACTCAAAATATTATGTAGGTAAATTCAAATGAAAAATCATTTAAAACAATAGTATTATCAGTTAAAAACCGGATTACTAACATTTCATTTGAATCAAAAGATTTTTTCAGTTATTTTTGAATGTAGTGTAGTGTTGTTAATTAAATTGAATGAATGAATGAATGAAATTTCATGATTTTTTTCTTGTTTGAACTTTTGTTCGAATATTCGAACGAACAAAGAATAATTTTTTTTTCGAATAATTTTAAAAAAGTTTGCAAAAACCGACACGCATATGTATTAGTTTTATTTTATTTATTAACAAACCAAAAATAGTTCCTTATACAACAAAAGCATATACAGTTTGTGTAATCTCTTCTTTGATGTTTCTAAATATTTTTCCCAGCGGGAAAACAAAAGATGCGTTTATCGAAAATATACAAAGAAACAAACACAAGTATTTATAATTTGACCACTTAACATCCTATTATTAACAAATTAAAAAATTATGAAATGTAAAATACTTTTCATACAAAGTAATTAAGGAAAATGTTCGAATATTCGACAAAAAATTTTCGAATAATTTGTTATTCTAAATTGAAAATTTTGGTTCGTTCGAACAAAAATGAAAAAAAAACTGTTCGAATATTCGAATAATTTGTATTCGAATGACAACACTATTATATGCATACATAAGTGGCGGACAACCAAACACAAACTTGTGTTTCGCAATTCCTTGATATTTGGCATAACTATACTCGTACTTCTAGTAGAATTAAAACTTAAAATAAAAAATTGTCTGATCTTTTAAAAAAAATATTATTGCCTCATTTTGTACAACGCAACGATAAACGACACTTTTTATATGGAAAAAAGTTAAATAAGAAAAGCAAAATACATACATAATAAATTTGTCACTATTTAGCGTTGCGTTTTACAAAATTAAGCCCTAAAATTTTTCTAACTTCGGCATTTCTTATTTTATATTTTTTTTATCAAAAAAGCCTAGGAAGTTTTTATTATACTTTTAAAGTTTGATAATGGTATCTCCAAAACTTTATGAGTTATGCAAATTTCTTTACACACGTAAAGCACTTTAAGGCCGGAAGTGATTATTTGAATTCCAGTTTTTTTAACTTTGTCCCAATTTTTATTTTATTTTATTCTAAAATACTCATAATAATAGATGTGTTTTTATTTTATTTTGTTCTAAAATATTCATAATAATAATAGACGTGTTTTAAGGTGAGATATACATTAGTTTAAAATATACATAAATAACTGTGTGTAGTTGTCGCATTACGAAACCGGAAGTAACCATTTCAATAAAAAACAATCTAACGAAAATATCTTACTATTGAATAAACAGATACTTTTTGGAGAAGAAATGAAAATTTGCCTTAGAGTTGTAACTTGTTTGAAAAATTGTAATTACAATCGAAATGGATACACTCATCTTATTATATTACTTCACGATAGTGACGTACTTTGTATATTTTAAATCTTGTATGAGATAAATGAATAATGCACGTTTAATGCGCCTCTTTTGCTCTAACCCCCGTATTTCTACGACCTTTAGAACGCATGATATACAATCCAATAATCGATCTCTTTCAAATTTTTCCTCAATTTCTATTTGACAAAACAACAACTTCTTTCAGGGAGTTTAAAATATGTAATTTGAAAATTCAAACAAAAAATAAAAAAAAGATAGTAGCTTTTTAATGTAGAGCACCATTCAGTACTTTGTAGAAAGACTGACATGTAATCAATGTTAACTAGTCCTTGAAACTTTGCTACAATTTCTTACACGGGTAAAAACACACTATATGTTTGTTAGATATTCCACTCATATTATATCACATGAAAACATAAAATGTTAAAGATATATTTCATATGTTTCTCCCAAAATGAACAGAGTACTACTTCTGCAAAAAAAAATTCATGAACAATCCATTCCAATTTTTCTTAATATGACAGCATTTCACATACAATGTTGAACAGAGTATCAGGCTTTAGAGCCAAAGTACGACTGGGTTGATTGTCTAACATTTTGTAAATTTATTTTTAATTATGTGTTATTTATACTTATTTTAATATGATTTCATATATGTATCTCTCTTTTTTAAGAATTTGTACTTTTAATAAATTAATAATCGGCCATGTTCTGTAAACCCAATTCTAGTAAATTTCTCGTTTTTTCAAAATAAATAAATAAATAATGGTCCCATTGGTGTGTTTTAAATCATACATATGTTAGCTTTCATAATGTCATTTACTATTTTTATTGTATACCTTTTGCATTTAGCCCATCTGGCAATATTGTTTTACATATAGATACTAACGAAGAAGAGAATAGAAGGAGGCAAGAAGTGAATAGACACGTGAATTAATAATCTATATGAAATTGTGCTCATGTAATATTATTTTTTTAAACAAACATTAAATACTTAAAATAAACTTTTAACACATACTAAATTAATTTCAGATATAATATTTCAAGCTGTAAAAAATAGAAAAATACAAAAAGTCTGAAAAAAATTCGCTGTCAGTGGATTTAATTTTTCTAAATCGAGCGTTTTTAAATCGGTTCGATTTACAGAACAGGCAGGAATAGAAATGAATGTTTGTTTGTATGTCATTTATGCGAGGCCAAACCGCTCATCTGATCGCGATGAAATTTTGTGCACTTAGTCTGAGCAACTCCGGTATTACATTATGAAATTTAGAACATAGATAGACCTGCCAAAACCAGGATCAGGAGGGCGATAGGGGGGAAAATTTTCCCTTCATTAAGAAGAAGACTAGGCTATATACATAATTTCTGCACCTCCTACACTTTCAAATCGATGTAAATGAAATTTAAAAGACGATGGGTGTACATTTTAAAAACGATCGGGGTAGCGATGCACACCGTGTGTAGTAAATTAATAAATATTTGCTCAATTCAAGACAATTTAAATAAAATGTAATATGTAGTATGTATGTATGTATACAACACAACTTCATGTTCTTATAAAAATTTATTTTCATGTGATTTTCAAGTATGTATTCGCTTTCGCAGAAATTAAAAGGTATTATTCGCTTTAGCATTCGCATTCGCTAAACTGGTATTCGTTACATCCTGCTTGTAAAAGCGTTATTTTTTACACTATTGCAATAAATTTTTGTGACGAGGTGTATTTGTGTGAAATGTTTTGGAGTCACTGAAAAACTCAATTTCGTGGAGGGCTCTTCTACTTGTGTGTGTATGTATGTAAGTGCATGTGTGTAAGCAATGTCACCCCTGCAGGAAGTGCTAATAGTGAAAATGTACTGATTCGCTTTTGACTTTGTCACCAGTACTACTCTACAATTATTCCCCATACAATACTTTATGCTATAGACATTTAGCATGTGCTTGTCATTGAAAATCTACTAGTAACACTAAAACAATTGACTAGGTAGTGAATTCATAGTTCTTATGGGAACATGGAGACATACCAACCAGACATTTACTGGTACATTTCTATACATTACGTACATACAAATTTATGTATATTGACAAGTTGTTGCAAAATCCACCAGAAATGCACCACATCTGTTTTCTCTATTTCTTTTATACTGACGAATAGAAGAGAAATTGTAGACAATGTAACTACTATTAGAATTTTAGTGTTGACATAGGGACACTTGGCCCCAGTCTGACTGCAGGGACCGTTGTGTTCCAAGTGAAATTCAAAAATACAGATGTACAAAAAATATATATTTAGCAGCTATATACACACATACATACATATGCACATATACACTCATAGTCGGGCCGTTGTCATAGCCCTAGAGTCCTTACTCCAACAATAACTGTCGAATGGTGTGACGAAATGACAGAGCAGTCTAATATTAGGATATGTGGATCTCCAGACATTTTCAGGAAATTTGTAGGGCTCTACCTACTTACCTTTGCTGTGGTGTAAGCTCAAATTTATGCCGAGTACACATCTGGCATTTCTTGTTGGCATTTTGTGGTGTCATTTTCAAATTGTTATATGGAAAGCAATGCCACACAGCGAAAATGACAGACATTGCCACTAGTACACACTATTGCGATGTCACAAAATATAATATTGTGTACTCGGTATGACGTAGAAAGAAACAAAAAGAAGGTAGGCCAAGAGAAACGACTTCTCCACGACTGTCTCATAAACAGGCTTGCCTAGAGGTTAAGGGTTGAATACAATGACTTTTATGCAAATCGTCGGGTGGTTACTGGTTTGCTGCAGTAATAATGTATTCTTAATATGCTGTGCGGAAAACCAGTAACCACCCGACGAAATGTAATTCTACGCACATTCATTAAAATAATTACATAAATATTTCAACCTATATATGTACATATGTATGTATCAGTGGTATGTTTTATTTAAACTTGAACTTCTTATTTATCTTACAGCTGTTTCCTTCAATATTTGTTTTAATAAATAGCTTAACTAAAAGGACGTAAATTACTGATAATTAATTATAATATTTTGAAACAGATACATGCACACACACATACGATTACGTATGTATGTAAGTATTTATTTGCAAAAAAAACTAATTAAATTTTATACAGGAAACTGATATACTGAGAATGCACCTGTTCGTTTTCATTTTAGAAATTTTGATTTCTTGATATGTGGCACCCTATAGTACGCATGAAGATCGAAAAAGGAGTGTAAAATTAATCGAAAAACAAGTATGAATTCGTAATCAAACACTAACAACTTTATTAATCCAAGTAAGAAAAAATCCAGACAACTCATAAAACTGAGACCTTTTGATCTGGAAATGCCGAGATTCGCGCTAATATTCTGTGAATGAAACATAATCTTGATAATTTTCTGTGAATTTGACATCGACTTGTCTTTTTGAGTTGTTTTCTATTTTGAAACAATTTCATTGGCCAATGAACATGACGTTATGTTAAGAAAAAGTCTTTGTCATGTTTTTCTTGGGTTTCTGTGTGTATGTGTGTGTGTGTAAACTATAGTACATTTGAGGCGTATAGTTTCAAGGGTTGTAATTTTTCTTTTTTTTAATGATCGTATCTGAAAGTGACATCTAGTTGTATTTGATTGATACTATTGATCAGCGAATTTGGTAGTACCAAGATACATAATATAATACTCAACAAGGGTAGTACTGTTTTGAATTAATAAATGACTCACCATTACTGAAATTTTCAATTAACAATATTTAAGTTTCAAATAGGTTGATTAAAATCAAAGCGAAATTTTATTTCCTATAAATATAACTTAGTCACTATAATTTATTTCAAGGTGATTCAAATAATGTAATGTCTATATTTGATTATTTAATTAATTAGAGCAAACATAGCAAACTTCAATTTCCTTGTTATAGTTAGCTTCTTTATATATTTATAGTATTAATCTTACTGAATAGAAAAACATACATACAGAAGCTATTGTATAAAACTGGAGATTGTATCGATTAAAGTAGAACTCTTTATTACCTCACAAACACAAATAAAATATCAGGACGAGAAACAGACCAGAATCTTCCAAAAAATTGTGGAATCGGTATAGAAAAAAATTGTTCTGAAAAAAATAAGTTATAAAGTTTCGAAATTATTACTTTGACTCTCAAGAATGAATAACTGATTTTAAAATATAGTACTGGATGTATTATAGACATGCAAAGTATTTAGCAAATAATGCAAAAAATATATAAACTGAAAGATATATATATATGTATATGTGTACATACATACATATGTATGTATGGGCAAACATATTATAAATAAAATAAGAAAATACGACAATATGCAAAAAAACTTCAAAAATATAACTTTTTTAGACATGATCCATCTCATGAACGGTAATCGCTAAAACCACTCAAATGTTTGGGAGTCTTCATTAAAAAGACCGATCTTTAATTTGAGATGGGTAATAAAGTCGCGGATTTCACCTGCATAGAACGTGTATCGCTCCAATGTACATACATATGCCAGTATATACTGGCATATAATTACTATGTCGTACAAACCCATTTATTTTAAATAGCAGAGTGTATCTCAAAAATTAGAACCAATTTAAAAATCCTCTTGAAGAATGTGAGCAGTATGTATGTAAGTATGTATGCACTTGTTTTTCAATTTACGCCTTGTTCGAACAACTTTCTTATATTCTTATTGTGCTATACGATTTTCCAAACAATTAAGCTCAACCATGTGTACACATTCAAAATAAACCGTGAGTTTCCAGAATTGAAATATTTTAGAGCTTATCTTAAAGCATATTGCAGTCGAGTTCAATGAGTTAAAAGTTGGTTAGCATTTGCAATCGTATTTTAACTTGATTTGCATTTTGGAGAGAAATTGTTTCCGCATTATATGTAAGCAAGTTTGTGCTCAATTTTATGTTAATAACCTTATTAAAAAAATTATTTGGTTAAATATTAAGTAAATATACATATGTACATATTATGTATGTATGTATTGCTCTTTGTTTATTTAATTATACAATTACTTTCTATTCCTATACATACATATGTATGCATTTATGTAAGTATGTATATGTTCATATTTAAGATGCTTATGTGCTTCGATTTGATGAGTAAGCAGGGGTTACCCGTAACAAAAATACTTTATTCGACTCAATACGTATGACGTAAAAATAAAAAGGTATAATTAATTTGAATGAACATTCTAAAGGTAGTTTTAATACAAAAAGTTATTTGGAAAATTTTAAATTTTGCTTTTAAATCATAGTAATTTCTATAACTAATAATTTGTATACTACAGTGTGACAATGAAAAAATGCTTTGTTCCACTTAAGCAGAACATTTTTCTATTCTTAAAAATTCATTTACACCCTAAAAATTGCAAGTTGTGGATAAAATACGACTTTAATGTACTCTGCGAATAAAAATATTTTTAACTACACTTTGTTTGAAAATATTACTTCTCTTTTAGCTTATTATCGCTTTTGTGTTCGGTAGTCGGCGAAACGCCGGTTGGTATTATCCAACAACATGTTTGTCTATGTGAAAGCAAAGAAAAAAAAAAGAAGAGAGAATTCCTGATGTTTTTCTTCTAATATTTAGAATCTAAATGTTCAACAGCCTAAACTCGGACATGTTGCTCCGTTCTGCTACTTTTTGCCAGAATAATTTACAATTATCTTCAGTGCAATTTGTTCCTTAAAAATTATCTCATGTAATTTGGCTGATAGAAATGATACGAACTTGAGACTAATCGAATCATAAACAGAGAAACAAATAAATCTCGAACAAAAATAATTAAACTAGAATACTCGTGTATGTTTATTTTTCAATACTTGACATTGCGTAGCTTCTTCAGGAATATTTCAGCAGTAAGCCGTATTTGAATTCTCATATAATTCTTTTAGCTTATATTTATTTAACGTTGTAAGATCAGAAATCCAAGGGTTAATTTTTATTGAGCTTAGTATGTATATGCTCCTTTATGTTACTAGATGCATAGATGAACTTTTTCTAAAATGTTATCTTTTTTCTACACTCCTGGTTTCTTTTCAGTTAAAATAAGACATATTTTTTAAATTTTAAATCGATTCAGGTATGGAAAATAAAGAGTTTTCAATACAAAGCAAATTGCTTGAAGTTAGAATGTTTTCACATTACTTTCCCAATAAATCGATAAAAATTTAGAGAGCTTGAGACAGAAAGATAACAGAGACAGAGATAGAGAGAGATGAAGATAGTTCCGAAATGTGAGATCCTTTTCGAACACGCAAAGCTTCCCAGCAAAAATAGTTGTGAAAAAAAGTAGAAATAGCACCACAACTCCGAGCAAGAAGTAGTGAATTTTACATTAGCATGCCATTGTGGACATGTGGTGCTTATTCACTTATTTATTAACCCAATTGGAAGCTATTTAATTCCTAAAAGTATTCTAATCATTAAAATAATTGTCTCAGAAGAAAAAATAAGGGAAATCTGTTCTAGCTTTCGTTCATTTCTGAAGTTGAAGAATTGGTACTTTTAAGCATTTAAATCAATCAGTCAATTTATTAGCTTACGGGCTTGCTCGGAGTTTGAAGTGGTTCGTTCGTATCAGTAGTTGTGGTGCTTTTTCTCCTTTTTTTCATCACTTTTTTACTGGGTTTTTACTTTAGAGGATAATAATAATAAAATAGGTGATTTGTCATTACTTTAGATATGTGATTAAAGATTACTTCATTAAACCAGAATAAAATGCATAACCTATTTTGGAAGTAATTTAGAAGTACTTTCTAAAGAAGTACTCATTTTATTTTTTGCTGGGTTACTTTGTCACTGTTCGCCCAATGAAATTTTTCTTTCAGAAAATCTGAGTTTATAGGGGAGAGACGAGATAATAACGGGGTGCGTAACATAATTTCATGTAAATACTTGGAAATTATTTTTTGTTCTTTAAGTAGTAGTAGTAAACATGAAATTTATTGAATTTTTATTAAGTTTAACATTTTTTTTTATTAAACTTTTGTTAAAACATATAGGTAAAATTTCACCAACCCTTTTTAAATATCAATTCATATATAAATGTCTTTTAAATATGAATTGATATTTAAATAAGTTGGTAAAATTGGCTATTAGTTTTTGCTTTGGAAATTTTCGAAAAAAGAAAAATAACTTCAAAGTAAAAATGTAAAAAAATAGAGTCTCCTTAGAATAGTTGCTTCGAGATATAGATCAAATTTATCAAACTAAACTTTGCATGTACAATACATAAGTGCAACAAAGCTTAAGAGAAAATTTAAAACACCTTGCCAAATAAACTTTGCGTGTACAAAGGAGCTCACAAACATTTCATTATGCCTCTGATATTTGTAGGTCGTGCAAGGATGAGTTGGCTTAATCTAATTTTGGGTTCAAGATTAGAGATTAAATTAACCTTAAACTTCATTTATGATTTTTGGGTAGTCGATTATATGTGTTTACTTGCTAGTTTAAGCGGGCAATCTTGGTGGTTTAATCATGCATTAATATTGACAACATACACTTGTGAATCATAACTTTTTGTAAAAATTATATGATAAAATAATTTAAAAACACATAAATAAATATATTTGTATATTTTATATTATTTATCTATTTCCTTTAACACGCGCAATATTTTACTTGTAAATAATAAAACAAAGCAGTTTCTTCTTCTTCCCACAAAAAAATCAAATTGTTTTGATAACATGTATGACTTTTACACGGAAAATGTTGCCACTATTTTGTTTATCAGTATGGTAATACTACACATAATAAGAAGTTTAAACTACCACTCAAAAATATCAAACTGAATTAATTTGAGATTAAGTTAATTTTCGGATTAGATAATTAGAGAAATAAACTAATCTTAATCTCGAACCCAAAAAGTCGCCCTTAGTGTTTAAATAAAGAGTGCTGAAAGATCAGGTGTTACCTCAATCTAAACTGATCTATGCGTAAATGTAGTGAGTTGCAATTCGAAATTTGCTTATATTCGTAGCTTTTATTTTCAAGTAACAAAAGTATTTTAGTTATGCAATAGTTTGGTTTAACCAATTTTTAAAATTTGAAGTTTTACATACATACATATAAATCTAGTTTTAATTACATACTAGACTGGCTATTCTTATTTAATACAAACTGGTTTTTCTTCATGATAGCTTTAATTCAAAAATACAGAAATTATATTGAAAATAATCTCACTAAAACATAATTTGGTTTAAAATGTTCTTAGTACTAAAGTTAAGAACTATGTATTTTAATTACAAACAACTTAAACGAACAACTGCAACAATGCTTAAGCCACAAAATCGTTAACTTAAACTTGTGAGATAAAGAGTCGTTTTTAATAATTAGTATTTGCTAAAGAAAAAAAAAATACTATAAAAAGATTTATCGTACAAGCATTCACTTCAGTATTATAAGTGTAATCGGCATGAAGAATTTGTTAAGCTTAACTCTCAATATTGTAAAGTGATACGTTAGAATTTAAACGACTGTGTTGGATATAAATTTTGTTAAATTAAAAAAATATTTGAGACACAAAACGATGTTGCAAAATTTATACAAAACTATGTACATGAAAAAAATAAATTAAATAATCGAAACAAAGATCAAGTGTTTTCTAATTGTCATTATAAAAATTACTTGGTGCTGATTTTGCAATTATTATTTTACAAAATATAAAAATAAAAGTTCTGTAATTATGACACTAACTAATCAGGGTCAATCGAAGGATACAACAAATTCGTTTGTGAATACAACATTTGTTCATGACGACAATGGATTTGAAACGGTTTTTCGCCGCAAAAGTGGTAACTCTCACAGTTTGCAGTTAGAAGGAAACAACGCAGAAGCTACAAACAGTAATAATGCTGTCGCTGCTACATCAAACTCTATAGACTTTGACGATCTTTTGCCCATGATCGGCGAGTTTGGAAAATATCAAAAAATCTTATTTCTCTGCATGATTCCATTCACATTCTTTGTAGCGTTTGTTTATTTTTCACAAATTTTCTTAACCCTGATACCGGAACAATATTGGTGTACAGTTCCAGAACTAGATGCACTACCAACAGAAGAAAAGTAAGTTGAGAATATATTGTAGTTGTACTTCAATAAGATAATTTTTCATTGTTCTTTTAAAATTATATAATGATCATTGTTTGGTTAGGGGTTTTAACAAACTAATTTAATTTAAAACTCATATTAATTTAATTTAAATTTCATATGACTAAAGTTTTACTACACAGAAAATATTATTGTAATTTTAAATAAGTGATTGCTTAGAAAAAAAATTTTGATTAATATTTTAATTAAATTTAAACTTATTTTATTTGAATTTACTGCAATATCAAAAAAGTGTTATAAACAGAGTTTAACTCAAAATATTATGAAATCGTAAATAATTTTTACATATTAATTATCAGGGCAATTATGAATAAAATTGCACGAGAAATTTCTCCCGGCCAACAGTTTCCAGCAATAGCAAGTAATAGAAAAACAAAAAAATTCTAATGAGAAAAGTGAGAAATCTCACGCCCCAGCTAAAAAAAATGTATATGGAGGATATATGATATCCCATATATGATTTGAATCCGACAAATGAAGGCAATGTACCAATGTACGTGTAAAAAAGAGCGGCCTTTGCTTATCTTTGGTATCATATATATATATATATATTCTCTATATAGTATGCAAAGTTCATATTCATACTATCTATGGAATCAAAAAAGCACACTGCTGTGCAATAAATTAAATTACTAAAATCACTTTTTTCAAGAGTTTGAACAGGGAGGTTGTATTAAATGAAACATTTATTTGGACAAAATAATTAAAAACCAACTAAAATACATTTTATTAATCATTTTAAGAGAAAAGGTGAATCGATTATTTAAGAAACACAAAACTCATCCATATTCGTATATAACATTTAATTTAAGAAATCAGATTAAAACCCAATGCAATTATAAAATAAAAATTAATCCGTTTTTATTTATACTAACACTAGTTTTCAATATAATTGTTTGTAGTAATATGAACTTTGTTTCTTAAAAATAACTAGAGCAAAAAATTAGATGGTAATATCTGAACTACTTGCCATATAATAATGACTTACTTTTTTGATTGCTAAATTGAAGTACTCGCTTACAAATCACATTACGTAAAATTTTAAAAATAGGAAGCAGAAGTTGTGTTTTTTAAGATTACGTGAAAATATTGCCAAAATATTTACATCCAGAGAAAAAATTATTTAAAATTAATAAAAACCACATTGATTCAATAAAAAACATTAACGAAAGTCTAGTCATGATGAACATTTTTATTTCAATATTAAACAATATAAATTTTTTTGATAATTTTAATATTGAATTGAATATAGAAATAATATTGAAATCTTATGGATCAATATTGTCGTGTTATTGATATGATATGGTTTACACATCCATTTAAAGTGGCGTCCTTTAGGTTTTAATACTCGTATGTTTCTTATTAATTCAATATTTTTCAATTTAAATTTCAACTTAACTGACAGTTTAATGAAATAAAAGCCTTAAAATAATATGGTTAGACTTTAAAATGTAATTCAATAAATAAATCGAATCAACATTAACTCGATGTTGAAAGTTATTGATTTAAAGTATTTTAATATAATTTTCTATTATATTGAAATTTACTGAATTAATATGACGACGCGTTCTCAGTGTAGTTATTTTTTTTATTTTATATATATTTCTAAATTGTCTACTTATTTGTTTTAAACTAAAAAATAAGTACTTACGTTTTGGAAAATTATTATTTAAATATAAGTAGTTCCAAATATTTTTTTTTTCATTTTCAGAGTTGTAACAGAATGAAGCATTTCTCTATCTTTTCCTTCACCATCTGTCTTCTCTATCACTATCCCAATTAAATAAAAGTTCATCAATCAAAACAGTTGAAAATTTTCTAAATATAGTATTTATAAGTAAAAATACAGGCACGGATACGAATAAAATATAACCCACTTCAATTGAGTTTATAAAATAAATTCTACAAAATTGTGTATTTCGTAGTAAAACAATAGTTTTTTTTAATTTATTTATTTTTTTCTTAAAAAGTTATTACTCGTATTTGAAGCACAGCCGCGAATAATGTTGTAAAAGACAATTTTCACAATAACAATTTTTTTTCAAAGATTACCGTTAACATTACTCTCTTGCGTTGTTAAAACATCAAACCATCCAAAATTATGCATATTATCGCCGCCAAAATATAATTACAAACAGTCAGTCTGTGGAAAAAGTTTGAAAGTAAATCCTCGTAACAAAATCATGCAAAAGGAAATTGTCGAAAATTATTGATAAATGTAACAGAGATACAAAAAGAAAAGTTAATGCTAATATTATCATTATTTTTGATAAGCAAATTAAACGAAAGAAAGAAAGAAAATTAAACGAAAAAAAAACATTTTGTTTTAAAATACGGTTTTTGGCTCTCGTTAAAAATTATTATTTTGTCATTTACAACGTTATTCGCGGCTAAACTACGTTTTATTTGATCAAACTGAGGTTTTAATCAAGATATTCCATTTGCTCAAACAACGGCATATAAAAAAAGTATTTTTTTTCGGCTAAAAAAAGTAGTTTCATCAAGAAAAAATAACTATTTCCCACAACGAAAAAAATAATTATTCCCTACAATAAACAACATCACTACTTCTCAAGAATCGATTATTTTAGTCTCACGCCTTGTTAAAATCATTAAGTTGGTAATCCAGTAAGGAACAGCTTCCACCAAAAATGCTTAACTCGAAACTCGATTACCTTTTATGAAATTTTTTGCTGGGTTTCTATCAAATTAATGACTGAATTATCCTTTTGATTACTTGATTTATTAAATAGGACCACAATGTATAAAATAGTACAAAATTTTTTTTATTATAAAAGTTTTTCTTGCCTAAACATGGAGGCTGTACGCATATAAACTTTGCATGCTGCATGTATTTTCTAATAGATTTCCAATTCACCAGTGATAAAAAAGATATAAAAAGATCGAGTTAATAAAATGCAAGCTTTTTTGATTGCAAAAACGATCTTATGTGAGATATCATGCATGCATACATTTTTATATGGCTCCATATATATTACATCTGCTACCTTAATATAGAAAGGCCCTAACTCATGATTTTTTTGAAATCGAGATTTTTATATGTTTCGATAGAAGAACATCTAATGTATCGAAAAATGCAAAATTCTAGAATTCAAAAAAATAATGACTTGTGCCTTTTGTATATTAAGGTATCGATATATGGATCCACATATGAAGAACTTCATAATTAACACTGCAATTACACTTTTAAGTGATTACTTGTAAGTTGTTTTTACCTATTATCAATGAAAATTTCGAAGAAATAACCGAAAGTCTTGCAACTTACTTGAGAGTTTACACAGTCAGTTGTAAGTTCAATTTTCAAACTTTTTTGAAGCGTACACGTCTTATGAAAATTTATTTGCTTTTGAATGAAAAAACTATGTTTATTTCAAAAATATATGAATCCAGTATTGCCGTATTGCCAAAATCATAAATTGCTGAAATCAATATTTTTTTCTACAACTTTTTTGTAAAAATGCATAAAATGCATATGTAAAAACATAATCAAGATGCATTGTTGCATAGTTTTGTTCGTTTTTAAATATTATTTTCTTATACATATGCAAGAAATCTGCAATAAATATTACTTTTATAATAAGAAGTACTAATAAATTTATATAAATTTCATTCTCGGTAACTCTGTTTCTTCATTTGTCATTTTACTTACAAAAATTACTTACAAGAAAATTATGTTGTAAGCTGAGCAGTAAGTACAAAAAATGTTATTGTATTAGTAAAAAAATTTCAATGTATTGAGTTTTTCGAACTTGCACTTACATGTGTAAATGCTAAGTAAATTTAAATATATGAGTTCATATATTATTATAATCAGGGCAAGTTTTTTGTGGCACGAGGGACGGTTCAAAATGGCTAGCAAAAAACTCGACATATAAAAATTTCTTCTACGTTGCAAAAAGGTGAAGTGGACTAATAATGGCTTTTTATGTCAATGATTGAAGGAATGGCTAATATGACAAAAGTGGCATATGCCACAAAAAACTTGCCCTGATTATAATACATTTCATTTATTAGTCAATATATCAATTCATACATATTAGAAGCCTGCGTAAACAGTCTTGAAATGTAAATACCTCTTCTTTTTAAATGTATTCTCGTAGCATGTATTATAATTAACCAATAATAAGTGCTTGAGAAATCCTTCATGTTTTTAAAGTTCTTTTAAATTGTCTTTTGCGGTGGTCTAATACATATATAATACTTTTGCCATATATAATCCCATACATTTCCATACATGAATTCATGTATATGTATATATACATAGATATTTATATACATTCATATATCAAAAATGTATGGATCATACATAGTTTTTAAGATGGGGCGGATTTTTATTCATAATTGCTCTGTATATGTAAATATGTTTGTATGAATGTGTAAAATCATGCAAGGTTTTGGAGTATGCTCATTGTCTTGAAAAAATATTTTCAATATTTTACCTTTCAATCGGCTTTGATATTTTAAATGCGAGTAAAACACTAAAGCTCCAACAAAAATAATTAAACCACCGCCTAAATATTTCAATTAATTTTTTAATTTAATCTCTAAAAATATTTCAATTATTTGATTTAATGAATGTTTAAAAACATTTCAATTTAATTGTAATTGAATCTAAAAAATATTTATTAAATTTTTAGTTAATGTAATATTGTTTGAATTGAAATAAATAAAAAAAATCAATTAAAACGTTTGACTTAATACTATAATTTTGGTGATTAATTGACAAGCCAATTAATTTTTTATTTGCATCTTCAGTTTTGTTAATTAAATATTTATTTTTGCTGTGTGGGAATAAATCAATAAAGACAACATTAAAGACTACATTAGTTATTTTGTTTTGAAAAAAAATTTGAACATTCGTTTATATAAACATATCACACATGTTCATCTAAAGGGGTCAACCGAAAATTTAGAGTAGAGCAAAAAAAATTTTTTCTTTTAACATATTCTTACACACATATATTACAACTGTATTTTTTTGCCAAATAGTAATAGTAATATCCTTACAGCGGGCAAATTTAAATTTTCTGGTTTTAACAATCAAATATTTTTCGAGCATTAACCAACTTTTTAATAATTTTCCACCCTCTACTAAAAACATTTAAACATGTAAAATTATGTTGTACGTAATACACCTATGTACTTATATGTTTGTATATGTATATGTACATACCCTCTAGTCAGCCTAGAACCATATGTCTCTATATCAATACTCTTTCTCCAGCGACAATTGCACTAGCTAAAATGTCGACAACTTTCCTTTTATGCGCGAGTAGAGATACGTTAGAGACAACAGTTCTAGTGTATTTCTGGTGATATTGTCAATGAACGCGTCAATAGTTTCTTTTTTATTATGCTATGCAATAATATTAAATAAACATATCTAGACGAGGGTCACTAAAAACTACTAGTGAATCCTTGGTTCAAATATCTCCATATGGTCCCAAAAGAACTACTTAGTCAGTAGTGCTACAGTCTATTGGTGGATTTTCAATGACAAGCTAATGTTAAATGTCAATAGATATTACCACTGGCTGGTGTACACCTGGTCAGTAGTACTATTGACAACGTCACTAGTAAATCACCACAATTTCACTATTCGCACTTTCTGCAGGGTACTCACATATGAATATTCGTATATGTACTTATAATTTTAAGTTATTTCATAGTATAATATTCTTTCTTTGTTTTCGTTTCACTTTTACTGCCAGTTTATAGAAGACATGTAAAAATTCTCGTCTGTATACTTAGATTGAAAACAAAAACAAAACACTCAAATTTGTTTTTATTTTCAATATAAAATATAAAAAGACAGGCGAGAATTTTTACATGGCTTCTATAAACTGGGAGTTAATATTTGTTTTCATAACAAAAAAAACTCAATCTATTGATAGCATGAATAAATTTGTTGAAATTCTGACCTTATGCACATAATGAAACATTGATCCTACTTTTTCATCATTACAGTGCTTCCATAAAATAATAGTAAACTAAATGTAGTTATTTTTCTACGATTAAAGCAAACATCCATATGTGTGTACCTGCAACTACACACATACATATACACACATTAATTTATAATAAATTATTATTATTATCTCATGGTCAACTGAAAATAAAAAATAATAAATTGCTTAAGTGCAATTAAAGAAAAATATAAAATCACTTTTAACAATTACTTGAATTAAAATCAAGAATTTAATAAATTTAGTTGACTTTTTGGACGAGCCAACGAACCATTTGACAACATGTGACAGGTTGGGCAAAAACCAATCTGCATGCTCATACATACATATATACATATGTATGTATATATACAGAAATACAAACTTATATTTGCAATTGTTTGGCACACTCCATTATGTAATGTTTGTATAGAAAAAACAAAGACGAACGATATACATTCATACATATGTATGTACATACGTGCACACATAGTTTGTATCAACATGTTGAAGGCCTTCATGGCTAAAATTTTTGACAAAGAACTTAATCGGGCTGGTTATTCAATAATTGTTATTTCATGTATAGAAATTAGTTAGTAAATCAAGTTTTTCAAATATAAGTCTTTTGAAATGCTTATTTAACTCCACATATTTCGAATTAATGACGCTGAATGCTGCAGATATGAGAGTTGGTACGATAGAGTGATTGTAAACTCATTTCTAACCATATATTAATTATCAAGGACATGCTGCTATTGACCGTAGCTAACAATTTAGAAATCTAATATTTCGCAATCGTTGAACAACAATTAAAAATAAAATAACAAAAATATTATTTAAAGTAATAAAAAATAAGCTATAAAAATTCAAATTAATGTCGAAGCACTCTTTCCTTTACTACACTTATTACTTCCTAACAAAAAAAGTTCACTATAAAAGTGCATTTTCATATTACCTGGGCAGTGTTGCCATTTTAACATAAATTTATTTGCTCAATATGATTTGAGCAGATTTGAATAAAACAATACATATATGTGTTAATTTTTTATTTGATTAAATGAAACAAATATTATCTTTCACTTACAAAAGATTCCAGTATCAAATCTACAAAAAAGTTATTTTAACAATGCTGATACATACATACATATGTACATACTAATTTTTGCAGTGTTGTATTTTAATTTCAAATGCACCAGGCTGTTTGATGTGCTTTTTAAAAGTCTATTTGGTGCGAATTCAATATTTCTACCATGTTTGAAAAGTATATTTTACACGAACAAATTTGGGCAATTCCACAGAATGTCACGATGTCTATTAGGCTTATATTTCAGATCAATGCGGTTAGATTTTTCCTTCATTAAATTTTGTCTGAAATACAAACTTAATTGATTGATCAACGTACGTGACATCGTACGTGACATTCTCTAGAATTGCCCATTTGTTAATGTAAAACGTATCGCCTAAACTTGCATTTTAGATACAACATAACGAAAGTTTGGTTCTTAAGTCTTTTGTTTTTGCTAAACATACATATATACATGTCTACATATCAGAAAAGCGCGATGAGTAGTGAAAAAGTAAGTAGAGTTGAATCATGATTTATAATTTCTTGTACTTATGCGCACTCATACTTATTGCAATGTTCTCTATGAATCATACTCACTCGAAATTTTGAAGTGCACATCGAATTCATACTTAGCAATATTTATGACGTTGTTGATTTCCACTCTCCTTAACCCAATGTCTATGGACGATTCAAAATAAGTATGATTCGCAATACGAATATTTAAGTTCTTATTATGAGGTTGTGTTTGATCTGTTGCTATTTTTTTTTTTTTTTTTTTTTTTTGTAGAAATTGAAAAACAACCCTATTTACTACTATTGTATACTACTTGCACACTCTTTAATGACTAAAACATTAAATAAACATACATTCATGAGTTGAATGAGTTGAATCAACATGAGTAGTATAAATATTTTCCTCAAATTGTAAGTCAAACTGAGGTGATTTATGAGTGTGAGTGTGGATGACTTTGATGTTGACGTCGCATTCATATTTATTTCAACCTATACTTATAAATCAATTTCATGGTGAGTATGAGTAAATCAGAATAGTTGATTTGAAATGATGTCTACTCACTTACATTTAAAATTTTATGAGTCAGTATGAATAGCGAAAACATTACTCATTGCGCTTCTCTGATACATATACTTTGAAGAAGGTTATTCCCTCAGACGATCGTAGCCCAGCTAGCATTTGGGTGATCATTTTTTCCAAAAATATCTTATATGATTCTCCTCAGATCACTTTTGATGATTAAAAACTGATTTATCACTTGGGTGACTGAAAAGGATTCACCTATGATTCATCTGTATGATAAAATAATGATTTCTTGAAAATAGAGGAACGAAAAGCAAAGAAGCAACAAAAATAAACCCAATGATTTAAATACTACCAGAAACTTTCTCAACAATGAATCAGCAAATCGTATCAAAAATGATTCTTTGGTATGATTCATATGTAGGGTACCATTTTCTCACAACGGGAGTATCATTTATGATCGAAAAATAAGCTCATATGCGGTTATTTTTTCCATCAAGCTGATTCGGAACATATGGCTAGGAGCAACAATGTAGCGGTAAATGAAGATATGAGAGTTTTTATTTTCGTACTGCTTTTAAGATGTAAATGTATGTGATGTACATAATTATATGGATTTTTAAAAGCTTTTATTTAACCTGCAATCTTTGTTTGTTTGCCCAAATCAAATCTTGCGACAGCTTTTCCTAGTGGTTCTTTACACATAGAAAAATGAGGCGGAAGCACGCTCGACTTACATACATATATTTTCGAAAAATTTTGTAGGTGGGTACCCGCAAAAAAATCTAAAATTGCATTGTAAGCGATTCGACTCAAGCAATTCTATTAAAATATTATACACACACATGAGACTTTAATTACTGAAAGGAATTGTCATTCGAAAAGTAGGCGGTTATACGGTGATAAAAAATATATTGCACTTTATGTACTTTTTATTCTATTTAAAATTTATAAATACATTATAATTCTATCATAAAAAATATGCATTAATTGAAATTGTCTGACTCAGAAGACTTATTCATGTCCAGTAAAAACTGAAGAAAAATTTAAATAGAGTAAACACAACATTTTTAAATAAACTTTTATTTAAATATTATAAGGGAAGAAAATAACCTTTGACTTGAGTAAAGCACACCAATTTATTTCATTATACAATTTATTTGTTATCAAAGCTAATCGCGATTGACATTTTTATATATTTAAATATACATATGGACATACGTATGGATATACGTATATATATATATATATATATATATATATATATATATATATATATATATATATATATATATGCATATGTATGTGAATGTATATGTATATCTGTGGCAATAATAGGGAAAAGTGCCTAAGTCATATTTTACAGTTTTGTAGGATAGCACTTTTAAACTTTCAAGTCGATTTTCAGAATTTTGTTTATTTTACAATTATATTGGGAGCTTCTGTATTCATTTAATTTTTTTTAGAAAAATCTTGGTCTAAACACTATAAATAATATATACATTCAATTTGAAATATGTCAAAGTATAAGCTAAATTAAGCCAAAATTGCATATGGTATTATAAGACGAAAAAAGATAAGCAGCTTGAAATAACTGAGATTTTGCCCAGATGTACTTTTGCATATGAAGATGACAGGAATATCAGTAACTTAAAATAAGCTTATCTCGACTTAAGAATTTTTTTCTTTTTGCCACAGGTACGATTATATAGAAGGGTAAATGAAAAATATTCAAACATGGACTGCAAATGTATGTTAGAAAGAACTGTAAAAGAATGAAGGGATGAAATATCAACTTAAGCTTGGTAAGATCAAGAATCTTATATTATCGGCTGTTAAGTCAAATAAATAATTACTTTTGAAGTAACTATTAGAGGGTATTAACTCAAAATTTTAAAATTTTCAAGTAGAGATGAAAAACGGCGTATGGTTGCATTAACAATTTGATTATCTTTAACGCGAATAAAGGCTTAAATCAAAGTAATGAAATTTTTATGAAAACACGATACATTTCAATTTCCACTTTTGTAATAACTCCAAATAATACCTATTTGGTGATATAAAGGTATCACGAAAATGGTCTCCAATGTGGTTTTAGAGTTGAAAGAGTAATTGGAATTCTTTAAAAAAGTGAAATTTTGAGTTAATACCCTCTTGTTGATCAAGTGCGATTTGTATGTATATTAAAGTGACTTTTACTTTGGAACTTTTTAAGTTATATTTTATGTTGTTAAAAAAAATATGGAATTTTTCGCAATATAGTGAATTCTTAATAAATAAAGATTTCAAATGATACATATTATTTAAAATTAAAATTATTTTTATTTAGTTGTGGTAAGAAATTTTTGGGGTGAATTTCCTTTATGATCAGCATTAGGAACAGTGAAATAAGCATAGAAACTAGTTGTATTGATCAATAATCAATTTCCACATATGTACTTAAATAAAACAAATAAATATTTTAGAGAATGAGTAGAATTTTAATTTTAAACTTAATTCCTATAATTCACAAAAGGCCACCCAATTATTTCTATTTCCGCTTTTTTCCTAATCTACATTTTTTTTAATACAACATCCCAGTTTCATATTGACCAACTGTATACATATTATATATCTTGCTACTGGTTGTTAATACATCGTTGCAGAAAATTCAAGACGCCCAATTTTATATTTTGAAAAATTTTCAGCGGAAGCATAAATGCTTGTTTAACAAATAAATGATAGCAACAATTAAAAATTTTAAAACCCCCGAATATATTTAGAAAAGATGTGATATCTTGTAAGCGACTGGACCGTTTTTCTTAAAACCCTCTCGATCAAGTCAAACAGAAAAAACTAAATCAAATTCGGTCCAGCCGTTTGGTCTGTACGGGGACACTGACGCGGGGTTAAAAACAAAAAAACTTTTTCATAAGATACAAAGAAATGTACATATGTATTTTGACTTACCAGATCCCTACTTTTTTAATTTTTAGTAACGATGTGTATATATCTTATAATTATTTATATTTACTATTGTTCATTGTTTCTAATATAATACTTCATTTATATACTTTAGATTGGCTCTTTCAATACCTCGTATGAAGAATGGCGACTATGACAATTGTTTAATGTACAATGTCAATTATACTGAAATACTGTCGAAAGGAATAAAAATGGCGGACCCTTCTTGGCCGATAATACCCTGTCGTTATGGATGGTCGTATAACTTTAGCGAGATTCCCTATTCAACGGTGGCTACTGAAGAAAATTGGGTGTGTGACAAGGCCGCTTTACCTACATATGCTCAGTCGATATTTTTTTTAGGTGCCATTTTTGGTGGTCTCTTGTTCGGTTGGATTGCAGATAAATTTGGACGTGTTCCGTCTTTAATCGGTTGTAATTTGGTGGGTTTTGTTGCTGGTGTAGCCACAGCGTTTGTATCACACTTTTGGCAATTTGCCTTAATGCGATTCTTTGTCGGATTTGCATTCGATAATTGTTTTACCATGATGTATATATTAGGTAAGAACACAATACATATTATAGAAACATGCTTACATTCAAACATACATATAAACTTACATCAACATACTAACACATACTTACAAAAAACACGGTCGTTAAACGTTGGTAATGGTGGGAATTCATTGAAATAATATATTCATTAAAGTAACATATACATACATGTACCTATTATTCATATACATGCCCTCCCTGTCGGAGAATGTGCGGTTGACTACAAAAATAATTAACGTATAGTTAACTTTTTTTGGGGCCAAATTTACAGTCATTAGTTAATTATTAGTGAACTAAAGTGATAACTATTGTTTAACTAATACTTCATATACACAGTGCATTGTTTAACTAAAGTTCTTAACATGAGCAAAGAATGGTAACCCTATCAAACAATTAAGTTTCACTATTGGCAGCTTTACTATAGCATATTATTTCTTAAAATTAGTGCTCGCTCGTCAAACTTTAACGTGCAAGATATTGAAATTGGTTCGAAAAACCCAAAATATAATAGAAAATGAAATAAAAAGAATGTGTTGAAACCAGGCATTTTTTTAAATTTACTGACTACCAGGTGACTTAAAAAAATCAACTTAAAGTTAGTTGAAAAGTAATGCAGAGTGAAATAATTGACTATCGCCTAGGACATCGCAATGTTAATATATTCAGTTGATTATTAATCCAGGTGTGAGCTAGTACTAGCTGTGAAATAGTTAGCTTAAACTTAGTTTACAGTTAACGGAATTTCCAACAGGGTGTGCACATATGTATGTACATAAATACATATGTGTGTACATATGCATGTGCTTGTTACTGCAGTAAAAAATCTTTTTTACTGAAAAAATTGCAGTTTTCAGTAAAATTTTATATATGGACTGCCTAAAATTCATAAAGAGGGGTTTCCTCTAAGGCCTATATGCTCCTTGATCGATGCACCTTCAATGAATCGTCGCTATCGAAATATTATTCACTCATATTTTTTCTTTGAATAAAATTGTTGAAGTTTGTAGTTTAAAAAAAATTTGAGCCTACTTAGTATTATTTTCTTTCTTGAAGTTTTCACTTTATTATTAGCAGCAGTGCAGATGTGTTTGTTTAAGCGAAGTGTTTCGATTACTTATGTTTTGTGTTATTCGAATTTGTTTGATATTATTCTTTTTTGGTATTTGTTACAATTTAAGCAAAGCGTGTATTTTTGCTGTTGGTTGCTTCGACTTATAATAACTCTATAAGAGTCACGCTGCAGTATTTAAACATTTACTGGTTACTGCTATTTTTTCAGTAACCAGTAAAATACTGCAACAAAATTTCATTTCAGTAAAAATTTACTGGTTACTGCTTTTTTCAGTATTTTTTTTTTTTTTTTTTTTAGAAAAGAGAAGAAACACTCAGGCAATTAGTACCTACTACTATTACTAGGTGTTACCTTCTTTCGGAAAGGGATAGTGATAGAAGACAGGTGGTGAAAGAAGAGATAGAAGAAAGCTCCATTCTTCATTCATTTTTTGTAATAATGCAGTGTTGCAGCGCCTTCTGGTGTCAAATTAGGCGTATTAAATTTTGAAACTGTGCTTAGTAGCCATTTTATTAGTTATTTTACTTCGCCGATGATTCTGCTACACAATACCGACGAAGGAGGGCGCTCTGATGTTACATTAGGATTAGTATCTGTTGAACTCGGTATAGTTCAGTGACCAGTGACTATGCCTTCATCACTTGAACTTTCCTACAACAACTGATACAAAGGGACACTAATGCACATCAGAAAAATGCGCTGTGTTGTTATTTAATGACTGTCGGATACAGGGATTGAACCCAGGATATTCGGTTTTGTAGTCAACGTGCTAACTACTTCAGCCAACGCCAGTAAAATTTTACTGAATACTGCAAATTTTTCAGTAAGCAGTAAAATTTTACTGAATACTGCAAATTTTTGCAGTAACCAGTAAAATTTTACTGCTTACTGCTTTTTTACTGCAGTAAATATTTACTGCAGTATGCCCATGTCTGCTATAAACATTATATGCAGTACAGAAAATGTATAACTAATAAAAATATGTACTATTTGTATGTATGTATGTATTTATATTAAAAACTTTTTTTTTAATATTCACAATATTTAAGCTTATGCTTTTCAATACTAAATTGCTAATGTATGTACCTGTTCCTCTGAGGAGGGTTAACTGAAAATTTTGCAATTTTTACTTTTTGCAAGAAAACGATATACATACATACGATATTTTTTACATACATACGATATTTTTGCATATGATGTTCTTCTATCGAAATATACAAAAAACTCGATTTCAAAAAAATAATAAGTTAGGGCCTTTCTATATTAAGCTAACGATATGTATATAAATAACTCTACTAAAAAATTTTTATATTTCGGATCTTATCTCATATAATAAAATTTCTTCACCCTTATATTTTATAGTTTTAGAATATGTTGGCCCGCGCTATCGCACCTTTGTGGCGAATATGTCGATTGCTATTTTCTTTACTTTGGCTGCTTGCTTACTTCCTTGGATAGCTTATTATTTAGCTAATTGGAAATTATTAGCTTTAGCCACATCAGCACCATTACTGTTGGCCGTATTAACCCCTTTATTTGTTCCAGAGTCCGCAAGGTTAGTAAGGTTTTTTATGTGTTTTAAATTTCTGGAATTGATTCTAACACTGATTCTAAATTCTAACACTTTTTTTTAGGTGGCTAGTTTCACAAGGAAAAGTCAATAAAGCAGTATCTATTTTGAAGAGATTGGAAAAAGTAAATGGCAAAAATATACCAGCCGAAACATACCAAAATTTCATTGACAGCTGCAATAGATTACGGCAAGATGAAACGAAAAATAATTCCTATTCTATATTGGATATGTTTAGAACACCACGCTTGAGAAGAACTACTATATTTTTGATTATTATTTGGATGGCGATTTCATTAGTCTTTGATGGTCATGTTCGTAATGTGGGTACATTGGGCTTGGACATATTCTTTACATTTACCGTAGCTTGTTTCACTGAATTCCCAGCCGATTCTTTGTTGACTGTTACTTTAGATAAATTTGGCAGAAGATGGTTGGCCTGTGGTAGTATGGTGTTAAGTGGGCTCTTTAGTCTTTTAGCTACTCTTGCACCAGTTGGAGTGTATTCCGCCAGCTTGGCTATTATGGGTAGGTTCTTTGTAAATATTTCATATAGTATAGGCTTGCAATATGCAGCAGAAATATTGCCCACTGTAGTACGGGCTCAAGGTGTAGCGTTTATTCATATAATGGGCTATGTGGCTTCAATTATTGCGCCGTTCGTCGTTTATTTAAGTTATATCTCAGCTATGTTGCCACTTATAATATTGGGAATATTGGGTATAGCAGGTGGCTTAATGTGTCTCTTATTACCTGAAACCTTAGATCACGATTTGCCACAAACCTTAATCGATGGCGAAGAATTTGGTAGAGGTCAAAGTATTTGGGACTTTCCTTGCTTAACAAAGAAGATTGACGAAGTAGCTGATGTGGAAGTAAGAAATTCACATTTTGTTAGATCCACACAAAGTGGCGCATCATTGAGAGCATCTACAACAGGTGAATTACGTTCAAGCATGTTGCAACGATCCGTGAGGTCACGATATTCTTCAAAGTTATAAGTTCGAAAATAACATCTAACTGGTGGGCAGTTAATAATTACTGTATCAACTTGCTACCCAGTTTTTTTTTTGTTCCGTTTTTTTAAAAGAAAAAAATAAATAAAAAATATGTTGCATTTCATTTTTTCATCGATAGTTAAGTTAAAATACGTATATTTTTAGTTAGTAGTTTTGAATATTTGATAACTTAATGCAACTCAAACTGTGCATTGAAACATTTAGAAAGAATACAATCGTACTTGGCTGAGTCTCTACTATTGTACTTCTTTTGGTTAAACTTTGTACAATTGTGATATTAGTTTTAATGTATACGAATATTATTTATAAAATTTTTAAATAAAGAAAATAAAGACGATTAAAAAAAATAATATCCATTTTGTATTTTATATTATTGTAAAGTAATATTAATGTAATTGTTATGTAGATATGAATTTACAATTTCGAAAAAGAGACTCATAATGCATTTTTTTTACTCACAATGGCGGATATTCGAATAAAAAATATATATCAAATATAAAATTTAGAGGCATTTATGTATACATGTCTGCAAAATTAAAGAATTAAAATTAAATTTTAACGCCCATACGTTCCTCAAAGTGAAAAATCACCTATGTATGTATAAGTTTTACTGATCTTTCATATTGCAATTTTGGTGCTTGTACCCGAAACTTTATTAAATACCCGTTTCAGATGAATGGATATTTATAGTGCTTTTTACAATTTCTCGCAGTGCTTCCCAGCAAAAAATTAGACATTACCATCTGAACTACTTGCCATATAATGACTTACTTTTTAGATTGCCAAATTGAAGTACTCGCTTACAAAACACATTACGCAAAATTTTAAAAATAGGAAGCAGAAGTTGAACATATTCTTTGGGGTTTAAAAGAAGACGTAAAAATATTGCCAAAATAAGTAGTTATTTTAAATAAATTATAAATATTTCTAAATTGCCTACTTATTTATTTTAAACTAAAAAATAAGTACTTACATTTTGGAAAATAATTATTTAAATATAAGTAGTTCTAAATAACTTTTTTTTTCATTTACGGTTTTAATAAAAATTCATCAATGAAAACAATTGAAATTTTTCTAAATATAGTATTTATAAGTAACAATAGAAGCACTGATACGAATAAAATATAACCCACTTCAATTGAGTTTATAAAACAAATTTTACAAAATGGTAGTAAAACAATAAGTTTTTTTAAATTATTTAAATTTTTCTTAAAAGTTATTATATGTATATTTAATCAAACTGAGTTTTTAACCAAGACCTTCCATTTACTCAAACAACGGCATATTTAAAAAAAATTTAGTTCAATCAAGAAAAAAATAACTATTTCCCACAACGGAAAATATAATTAATTCCTACAATAAACAACATAACTACTTCTCAAGAATCGATTATTTTAATCTCACGCCTTGTTAAAATCATTAAGTTGGTAATCCAGTAAGGAACAGCTTCCACCAAAAATGCTTAATTCCAAACTCGATTACCTTTTTTGAAATTTTTTGCTGGGTTTTTAGTACTTTTTCACTAATCAAAATTTCTTCAACTTAAACAAAGCAAAGAAGCAAACGCTTTGACTTTTTACAATAAATTTTTTTGATTCCTTATAAGTAGGGAAAGTATTTACATGCATTTAAAATCACGTTTTATGTACATAAAATATGCAGTAAAAACATAAAAATATGTATTTAAAACAAGTAAAATACATATGTATGCATTTATCATATCAACACATATACATTTAATAACATTAAAAACTTTAGAAAAGAAGCTTCATTGCTTTCATAACAAACATTTTGTTATTAAAAACTTAAAAAAACATAAAAAGCTCAGCTTATATGCCTTCTTAATAAATATTTTGTCAAATCATATGGAATACAAAATAAATGTTTATTTACGTTCATGAATGAATACAACGAACGTTCCACGTCAGAAGAAGTTGTTAGTGCGCATTTAAATGATGCTATTTTATTTTTGGAAGATTTAGTTTCTAAATTTTAGTTCGAACTATAAACTATTGATGCAATTTGTTCCATATTTTTTAAGTCCATAATTTGTTTGCATAACTATTTCTAATTAAATTTTAGATCATAAATTTTTTTTAACGAATTTTCAATTAATTCAAATTCAGGTGTTAAAGTAACAAAAGAATCTAATTGGGCTATATTAAGTTTTATTTTTATTTTTATTAAGTTTTTTTGACTTAAAAATTTCTTTAATTTTGTTAAAAGAAATACATATAGTATCCGACACCCTTTTGCCACGTTCCCCATCTAGTTACTATAGGATGTATCCATATCGTATCAATGGATATTTTTCATTAAAGGCTGCAACACGCAAAGGGGCCTACAAAAGCAATTTATATCCACATGAAATTAATGCGGAAAAATTAAACAAGCATTTTTGGGTTTAAAGGGGCTATTATTCCATGCTCTGTTTTTTTTTAATTTTCAATGGTATTGGTATTCTTGACTTAAGCCAATGTATTGAAAATATACATTTATAATGAAATATGCAAAAATATGTATTTATTATAAAATATACAAAAATATGCATTAACAAATCGATGCCATTTTGTCGCAAATTTGTTGATTCCCAAAGATATTTTATTTACGTTGATTTACGACCAACTACAAAAAACATGTATTTACATGAAAATCCTTTCCCTACTTATAAGAAATGTTTTTATTCATTTGTTAAGTAACGATTTTACTATTTTAAATTGTATGCGTGAACACAGTTAAACAACGTGGATTTGTCATTTGCGCAAATTAAAAAAAAATTAAAAATTTTTCTTAAAAGTAAGTTTTGCATTAATATTTTGTTAAATCTTATTGACTTATTATGATCCATTGCATACTCATGTTTTAGACTCGGCAGTTTTTCTTGAAGCAAGTCTGAGTTTATGAGAGAGAGAGGAAAGAAGAAAGAAGAGGGGTACTGACTTGCTTGTACAGAAAAGTTACTTCAATTCTCTTTTGTTATTTCATTCGCAGCATTAAAACAATAGGAAAATTGAACAAGAAACCGTCTGAGTGTAAGCAACCGAGCAGTTTTAAAAGAGAATTGAAGACAACTGCTTCAAGAAAAACTGCCAAGTCTAAAACACGACTAACGTAAACAAAGTAAAAGCTTCGGCCCAGTTGTAGAGCTGTGTATTTCTGTTTCCAAAACGTCAAAGATTTAGCAAACAGCTTTTTCCTGTTTTTGATAATACATGCATACAACACACACACAAACATACATACATACTTATATGCATGTAGTTTACGATAACAAAATGCTTTGTTTCTTCATAATTGCATTTATCATGGGGACGGGTTTATCGTGTTAGGTACTTTAAATTTCAAATGAAAGCTTGAATAAAGAAGTTAATACGAATGCATATCCATTCAGATAACTTGATATTATTTGCAGGTTTTTATTAAATTTTCTTGGGAAACCTTCATTTTTATCTGTTTTGTGGACGGTAGTTGTTAAGATAACTGAAAATAAAATGCGGTAGCACTGGAGATATACTTCTTTATATATGTATGTATGTATGTATAAAAGTGAATGTTCGGTTGTCTGTATGTTTGAAAGCGGAAATTACGTTAACTTTAAACTAACTTTAAGCTAACTATTTCGCAACTAGTACTGACTGGCACTTGAATTAATGTAATCAACTGACTATTTTAACATTGCGATGTCCTAGGCGATAGTCAATTGTCTCACTCTGCATTACTTTCAGCTAACTTAAAGTTATTTTTTTTAAATCACGTCAGTAAATTAAAAAAAATTGGGGTTCGCGCTACCACTCAGCTACCGTTCCATCTAAAATAACAACAGCAAAATGTTAATATAAAACTGAAATGAGTTTCAAAGTAGCTGAGAATAAATTTGATGGCTCTCATCAAATTCGATTACGTACTCAACTTAAGAATTAATTTTGGGTTTGTTCTGGATGACATTGCAATTAGCTTTTAGTCACTCTAAGAAAATTTAACTATTTTTGTAGTCAACCACACATTCTCCGACAAGTTATGGACTTCTAAGAAAGTAAAACAGTATATTAATAATGGTCTATAAGGAATATGCTATATTTTTTTAATATTTCTTCCCATATATTTTTAAATAAAAGATTGCGCCATATTAGTACAAAGTATCGTAGGAATCAAACATTAAACATAATTTTAAATTTTAAGGGACGTGCCCCCCCCCCTAATTTTAACAAAATCTTGTGTCACTTTAAAAAAAAGCCAAAGTGTGTGCCAAATTTCCTAAAAATCTAATAAGTAAATGTACATGAATTTTAATCATAAATTTTAATTGATGTGAGTCTGCCCATTTATTATTAGTTCATTTTAAGAGCATGCAAAGTAGAAATTAGTTGGATAAAACAAATTGCAGTGGCCATGGCCCAACTCAACTACAACAACTATACCATTGTCTGCAATAATAATAGTATAATAGTTTTTGAGATCAATAAATGCCCCAATAGTAAAGTAACACATAGGTATAAAAAAAATAAAACCGAGAGATCCTCCTCCTTCTTTGAAGTCGATTAAACATATATAATAAGACGTACACATTTAAAATATTGAACATTTTAATATACACCCAGAGAAGATGCAGCTTAAAATCAATGAAAACTCTATTGAATTAATAAGATACATTAACGAAAGTCTAGTCATGTTGAAATTTTTTATTTCAATATGGAAAGCAATTAATTTACAGTATTAATTTATTAATTTTATTTATTTTTAAGTGTCTCAATATACATTTTCTATTATATTAAAAATTTTTGAATTAATGTGACACGTTCTTATTTTTAAGTTGCAGCTTTTCCCTGAGTGTACATATATGTGGGGGTAAATAAAATTCAGCACAAATAATTACATACACATATCTATGTACAGATTTACATATGTACTCGTATATCTGTCTGTATATCTCGAGCTCGTTCAAGTTGTTTTTCCACTTGTCATAGTTCCAGTATGATTTCAATAGCCAACTCTCAGATGAAAAGTGAAAAATTTTATATTAGAGACGATTTCACTTTTAACTATTAAATCAGACGAAAACTTAGATAGTCTAACAAACCCTTCAGTATCAAATCGATTTCCTTATTTTCCTGTTCCTGTTTAAAACAATGCGTTGTTGTATTGAATTATTTAATACAAAATTCTTTTGAATCCCTCAATGTAAATAAATATAGGTTTTTATTCGACAAAAACTTGAGTCGAATAATTTACAACCATAATTAAAAAGCTTTTGACTGCTTGAATTAATTAATGTTGGATTTATTTATAACTTTGTATTTGTAAGTTTCCTAAATGCTTGCTCTCCACAAAAGTCCACAGTCGAAACCAAGTAAACCACACACACAATAAAGTTATTTATTTATTGAGAGTTGATTTAGTTGCGAAATATTTCATTTAATATTGAGGAAGATTGGTGCGGATGAGTTAAATTTAACGCCACTAAACTAAAAATAACAACACGAACAAAAAGAGCTACTATTCCTATTACTCACATTTTTTATTATAAATTAAAATGTTTAAACATAAAATTGACGTGTTTTTTGTTTTCATTGTTTTATTCTCCATAATATCACTGGGCAGTTTGCAAGTTCAACAAGTATGCAATATTTAATTAATTCCGCTTTTTTCATATATTATTCCATAAAACTTTTAGTTCTTATGGGCCGATGATAACAGTCACTTCAATAAAACCTTGGAAAATATAATGCAACCGCGAGTTGTGGGATCTGCAGGTCATACAAAAGTTCGTAACTTTATAACGAGGTAAGTAAATTAATACATACTCGTATTCATGTATCTACACACGTGCATACTTATGTACTCGTATGTATTTATATTGCCCAAAACTAACGGCGCCACCACGTACATAATCCAGAGCGCTCATTTACTTCATTAGTGCCATAACTCAATAAAAGTTTTCATGCGATTATTACACAATTTTCTAATTTTTGTGCATATTTCTCAGACCCGGAACTTAAATCATTAAATATTTTCGCATGCTAAAATATGCAAACTTATGGTTTCAGGATAAAAAAAGGTACATTGCAAGAAATTGCACTTATAAGTTTTATATGTATATCTATGGTCACAAGCAATAACAGCGCAAGTCGAAAAACATAGTTTCGAAAAAAACCACTTTTAATGTATGGACGTTCTTTCGAAAAATTCAAGATAATTTTATCGTAAGGTAAATAATTTGGCGCTTGGTATAAATTTTACTGGATTCGTTTAAGACTTAAGACAATATTGTTTAGTTTATATCTTTATAATAAACTTCGATAAAGACAGGGTTTTCATGTGAATATGAAGCTCCGTTTGTAGAATTTCGTGGCATATATAAACCGACTTCATCTTAAGTCGACTTAAACTGTTATCGCTTTTAATTACAGATACTTGTATGTATATGTACATATATAACAAACCTTTGCCCCAAAAAACGTAATTTTGGAGTTAAAAATGCAGAATTAATCGTCATACCGTTCTTCATTTCATACAATTAATTATCTTGTATACTTAACTCTTGAGAGAAGAATAAAGTTTTCCTTTTCCATTAATAAATTCAAAACTTCAAACTCGTTTTTTACAGATTTTTTTTTTTTTGAGCTATGACTCTTTTGCCGCAAAGGCCCGATATGTTAGCACGCACATGCTTTGTAATTTCAACAGACATAAACTTAACGTTCCAGTTAAGTTTATATACTATGTTTACATATCTTGTATATGTATATACATACATACTTACATATGTATGCAGTTTTATAAAATTTGCAAAATATTTTCAGGAAATTTGTTACAAATATTTAAAGTAGGAATAGTTTTACATATGTACTTACATATATGCATGTACATAATTGTTTAGAATTACCTTTATTTTCGATAGCTCATTATAAATAATTAAATTTCAATATTTAACAAACAAATATTACCCACATACATGTGTATAAAATATTTATTTTTTTAGAGAGTTGCAATCGCTGGGTTTTATTACCGAAATAGACGAATTCCCCGAACAAGTGCCTATATTTGGGAATGTGACATTTTCAACTGTAGTTGGTGTTTTGAATCCCGAAGCAACTGGCTTTTTAGCTTTATCCTGCCATTATGACAGTAAATATTTTCCAAATGATCCAACATTCGTAGGCGCAATCGATTCTGCAGTCCCTTGTGCCATATTGCTTAACACTGCTAAAACTTTGCAAACTTATTTACAACAAAATAAAGCTCGTAAGGATTTAGGATTAATGGTATGTAACTTAATGTATGTACACATGTTTGTACAAACCGACGCACAAATGTAAATCCTCATTTTTATATATCGTCAGCTGAAATGCAAAACATGTCCATATAAATTTTCAAACCTTTATTACAACAATCAGCCGAATTAAATGTTAATAATAATTATTATTATTAGTCAGTGGAATAATTTATTCTTAGTTTTTTCTCTCCCCTATAAAGTTTGGAAAAGTGCATTGGTGTAGCTAGATTTTTTTAGGGGGCATTATAACTGGTGATTTTCATGAGTAATATAAAAATATATAATTACATACAATTTGTAATAATTCTAGGGGACAACAGAATTTTTTTTTGGCTACGCCTATGAAAAAGTGTATCTATAAGATATTATGCCACCAAACTCCGGCGTTCGTTTGACAATCGACATTCGAGAAAATTTTAACCGAATATTACGAAACACGGAACTTTAGGAAAAGTTTTCCAGTTAAAATTTTTTTTTAAATTAAAATGTATCTTTATTACAATGTTATGAACTTTTAGGAAAAATTATCGAAAAACCTTTTACCAACTTTAAAACTGTTATAAAGAACTTTGACAAAACAAACAGTAGCAAGATTCTAAATTTTCCAAGTTTTTAGACCAAGAGAATTAAAAGTTATATAAGATTTATGGAAACCCCAATTCTTTAAGGGACATTATTACAACTTAAAGTTAGCTAAAAGTAGGATTTTATCGGACGTATGAAAAGCTTTCCATTATTGCAAATTGGATTTAACTTACCAGGTAGGATAAATTTGTCTGTAATATGTCGCTCACTTTAGGTTAAAGTAAAATTTTGCAAATGGTAAAGTTTTTATACGTCCGATAAAATCCTACTTTTAACTATCTTTAAGTTGTAATAATGGCCCTAAGATTATTAATTAAAACTTTATTCGAGAAATAAATTTCAAAGGATCAAAATAACCTTTTCGCCCGCACTTGTAATACTATTTCCTTAAGTCGGAATATACAATTCAGAATCAAGTTGAAAAATCTAGACATGCCAACATTTTTTCTTTAATCTAGGACCAAAATTAGTACATAGTATGTATTTGAATTCGAAATACGCCAACTAATAACTATTTTTGAAATATAAAACGAATAAATTAAAATATAATAAAGTAGACTTAACTGTATATTAAGAATCGATAAAGGGGGAACATATTTTGGACAAATAAATGATCATTTCTATCAGCACCAGCATAGCAGAAAGTAATGTACATATGTATGTATATTAAAACAATGTATAATTACATATCTACATTGTATATTCGAAACATGTGCAGTTTTTTTTACTAAAAACTATACATTATACATTATAAGTTTTATTTATTCTATTATTTTCCAGCTTATATTCTTTGATGGCGAGGAAGCTTTTAAAGAGTGGACAAATACAGATTCCCTTTACGGTTCTAGGCACTTGGCGAGGAAACTTTCGAACTCTAAGTCTAAAACATCACCAAATATACGTCAGATCGATAGAATTGTGAGTACTTACAAACATAATTTCTTCAAAAAGTACCTTTACCGAAAAGTAGTTTTGACTAATAAAGTATCTCTTCCAAAATGTAAAAAAAAACTTTCAAAAACTAACTTTTCAAAACATATTGATCTTTTTTTTTTAAGCGCGCGTTAAAACAACGGTAAATTACGTTTACCGAATTTAGAAGAAAACAACTTTTAAATGGACGATTTTAAACTTTTAGATTGGTTTGGTCTCACTTTAGGTAAAAAATCTCGTATTCTTTTCACTTGTTAACATAACAGTCTTGTGAAGAGAATACGAGTGTTTTTGCCCAAATTGGAAACGAAAAACTAAAAAAATTTAAAATCGTCCATTTCCAAATTGTTTTCATCTAAATCCGGATGCTAGAACACATTCTATTACTTTGTAGTTTCTAAATTTCAACTTAAACAGGTTTAGCATGAGTTCTAACATCCGATCTCATAAGAAAACATGTGAAAACGATGTGGAAGCCAGAACATAGACAGACGCTTGTTACCTTTTTTGGTACCTGTTTGTGCCCTTTAAACTCCGTAAATTTAATTTAATTAAATAGGAAAAATACCAAAATGAGGTACCACTTTTATCCTTTATTTTGTTGGAATTTACTATAAATCAAAAATGTTGGAGATTTTTTAATGCATCGTTCATTTACACAAACAACTTCGTAACTAGGGTTTGGGAAACGGGAATTCCCGGGCGGGAAATCCCAGGAAATGTCTGCCTGATATTCCCGGGAAATTTTTTAGATTTTCCCGGGAAAACGGAAAATTAAAAGTACACGTTATTTCATAAATATATACCCCCATATGCAAAAAAATTAACGTATGCTTGAAGTGTGTGTTAAAACGAAATTTTCATACAAAACCCGGTTTTAACGTACACTTGAAGCACGCGTTATTTTTTGGCATATAGGGGATAGACTTTTGTGACACTATAAAATGGCCCAAGTGACAGTAACATTTTTTTTCATTCATATAAAAACTTTGTTTTATAAACCTGTTTTAATTTAATATCAACATTTTCATTGTTTTTTTATTACAAAAGTTCGTTTAAACTTACACGATGAAATTGTTTAAGTTATCTTTTAAATTTGATACTGATATTTAAATATTAATACCCTGTTTATCGATGTGGAAGGAAATTTTTTATTGAGCGCATTCATAAGACGTAGCTGTTAAGCTAAACACTTGTGAAACTGTTGACAACTGTTGGCCCCAACAGTTACGTCTTAGAAACGGCTTGATGGATAAAATTTATTTAGCTATTTTTTTATTTAAAGAATAAATTTTAAGATTAGATTTAATTTGAGAGCACTAGCAACATTGGATAAAATTTAATTTTATGTCTTTATTTCGTTTCTTCATCGCATTTGTAATGTAAAATTTAACAAATATTTTCTCCTGCCACCTAACAAAGCATAGAAAAGGCATAACTCTATTCGATCTGCTGCTTATGCTGAGCACAACATGTTGACTATAGGAAGCGAAAAAATTTATTCGAAAACTACGAGTACATGCAAGATGCATTTAGTAAAGGCCGATTCTGTGCTATAATACAAGTATTAATACTTTTGTTGGAAATGAAACTCTGACATGTTGAGTTGTTTTTTGTTGAGATTTTTTAAAGAGAAATTAAATCAGGGAGGTATTTTCGTCAAAAGTATTATTACTTGTATTAGCGTCTGAAACAGCCTTAAAATGACTATCTTTTAATCACTATAACATAAGAAAGTAGAATACTTTGTATAAGTATCAATGATTGCAATGATCAAATCGTTTCCTTAAGAAAATAATTCGATGTCAAACAAACTTGACGTAATTTTTCGGGGATTAGTGAACATATGTTGGAGTGTAGTGAAAATTCTAAATCATAGAAGCTGTAAAAATTCTGAGTTGACAATAATTAAATTTATTATAAGTGGACGCTATTACTAAAACCCTGAAGGAAATATCTTAGGAGAAATAAAATTATTAAAATTAGAAACATTTAGACAGACTGTGGCTCAGGGTATTTAAAATTCAGAGCAGCTGAGTATAGTACTGTAACTTGCTGGTATAGTACTTAACACCGAATATAAAATAGTCTATGGTACTTAACGATAAGAATCCTCCTGGAAATTTTTCCAGAATAATGAGAAACAAGCAAGGAAAATTCTTAATAAAATTGATTTGGGAGCCTTATTATAAAATGTTTTACTAATTGCGGTAATACTGTGTAATAGCTATATATATATATGTATTCTATTTGCTTGAATTCACTTAAAATTTTTTTACAAATTTATCTTAGAAATTCTTTTGTATTAACTTTTATTTAAAAAGAATGCTTACACTAATAAAACAATCGAAATTTCGTTTAATAAATCGTCAGCCCATTATTGGTTTGGAGCATATGCCAAAAAGTCAAAATGGAGAAAAACGACAAAGAATGTTTACATGAAGTTTTCTCAAGGTATACCGGATAGAATTTTTGTATTTTCACCATTGTTTCCGACATATGTTTAGAAGAAATGTGAAAATTTTTGTGAACTTTCATGAATAAAGTTAGAAGTTAATATTACTTTATTGAAAGAGAAAAATACTGTTTTATGCTGTATATTGAGAAACTTGTTGTTGAGAAGAAAATTTATGCTTCAAATTTATTTTTCTTGCTGTCCGTAGAAATAAGTCGATCGGTTTAACGATGACCTCAAAATTAAACAAAACCCCTTACCAGACATTGTAATTTCTGCGATGTTAGCAATTTTTTTGCAATTGATTTAATTTTCTGAGGTTTTTTTTTATTCCTTGCAGTGTAAGTAATTTCTAAAATTCATTTAGGAATTTTTCGCTAACATGAGATTTTTCGCGTTCTTTTCGACTTTATTTTTTTAACATTTTTAGCGATTTCTAATCAATTTTAGGGCTTGTTTCCGATTTTACAATTTCTCGCGAATTTTTGCAATGTTCCCGATGAAAGCGAGTTTTTGCAAGAATTCTTAAGTCCCAATTTACACTATGCAAGTCTTATTGCTAAGCTGATTAGTTTGTTAGGGGAGAGAGACGGTGGGAAAAGAAACGTTGCTGTTCCCCTCGTCTCTCTCTCCCTGAAACGAATCAGCTTAGCAATAAGACTTGCATAGTGTGATTTGGGACTAATTTTAATTAATTTTAATTTTTGACAATATTAGACTTTGCTTTTGCATATGCTGCTGTTGGCAAGTTTTCGCGAATTTTCGCCATTTTCGCGTTTTTATGGAATTTTTAGCATTCCTTATAGTTTTAGCGATTTGTAATAAAAATTATGGACGTTTTAAAATTTTGCAATTTTTCGCGAATTTCTGTTTTTTTTTGCGAAATACTTTTTCCAAAGTTTTTGGGTTTCCTTATTGAGTTTTATTTAGGGACTTAAAATTTAAAAAATTTTGTAAGCTTATTTTGAATCTTCATAATGTTAATGACTCAATTTTAGTTTTGGGCTTGTTTTCAACATTGCGAATTTTTAAGATTTTCGTGTGGTGTGATTTATTCCAAATTTCTGCCTTTTTATAGTTTAAGAGACTTTTATTTATTTCAAGACTTGATATCGATTTTTGCATTAATTTTTATTTCAAGTATACAATCCAATTTTTTTCCATACTATGCAAGTAATTTTTGCCGCATTTAATATTTGCATGACTTAGTATCCATACACTACAAATATATCCATAGCAAGGCAGAGATTTGGAGTGGATCGAATTCTTGAAGGCAAGTTCATCGAACTATGCGAAGTTCATCGGTTGTTTTTAAAACCAGAGTTAAATTTATTTTGTACGTTTTTGTATGAATAATTTAACGCAATAGCCATATCGAGCTTTATTTTTGATTTTAGCGTAAGCGACAAAAATTTAATTTTTCAAAAGATTTTTTTTTAATTTCCAAATATGTTTTTGTACGTAAAATGTCGCTTACGATAAAATTTTACAGCCCGTATCTTAAAAATTATCAACAATTTTGACATTTTGATAGTTCTAAACTATGGGTAAGCCCGTAAAATTTTAATTTAATTTAAATCGAAAATAAGGCTCGATATGTATGTGTCTCTAATTTTCATTGTGATTTGTAAAATAAATCGTGCTGCAAATATTATAAAAGATTTGTACGTGCACTTCTTATGAATAGAAAATATTTAAATAATAAATTGAAAACTTATTTTCAGCAAAACTAGCTTTTTGGAGTTATTTAGGTTAGTTATTAAAATAAGTGTGTTTCTTGTGTAATGATAGTTCCTTCTTTTTTGCTTGTTAACAAAAAAAATTAAAATAATATAGTATATAATATCCTTTTTTGCTATATTTTTGTTAGTTCGAATATTCATATGCACATATCGAGCCTTTTTTTCGATTTCATCGTAAGCGCCATGTTATCGAAAATATACTTTTTTATTTAAAGTAAAATTTTATGCGCCTACCCATAGTTTAGAATTATCTAAATGCCAAAATTGTTGATAGCTTTTAAGGTACGGATTGTAAAATTTTATCGCAAGCGACAATTTACGTACAAAAACATACCTACTTGAATACGTATTTTTAAAAAACCTACTCCTTGAAAAATTTAATTTTTGTCGCTTGCGATAAAATCGAAAATAAGGCTTGATATGTATCTCTAATTTTCATTGTGATATCGTCGGTTGGTTACTGGTTTGCCGCACAGTATACTAAAATCACATTATTATTGCGGCAAACCAATAACCACCCGACGACATGTAAAATAAATTGTGCTGCAAATATTATAATGTATACATAGCATATTGTTACCTTAATATAAAAAGGCCCTAACTCATTTTTTTTTTAATCGAGTTTCGATAGAATAAAGGAACATCAATGTATCGGAAAATGCTAAAATTTCGATTTCAAATAAATAATGAGTTAGGGTCTTTCTATATTAAGGTAACGATATGTATGTGTATGTAATTTTAATTTTGTATACGCTTTTTTACAAAGGTCTACAACTACTTGCCAAATAATGTAAAATTTGAAAATAATTTTAAAATATTTAGAAAACATATTTTGTTAATTTTGTAAAATTTAATACATAATTGAATAGAGACAATGTTGTAAACTAATTGTAATGTAATGGATATGAAAAGTATTGATAATACTAATAAAGAGATTCAGGGCAATCATGAATAAAATTCCGCGAGAAATTTCTCCCTTTTCCAATTAAAATTTTTTGGTTTCTCCTTTACTACTTGCTATTGTTTGAAATTATTCCCCGGAAAAAATTTCTCGCGGAATTTTATTCATGATAGCCCTCATTATTTATTTTATTTATTTATTTATATTTTAGGAAGTTTTAGTTCTTCTAGACTTAATCGGTTCTGCCAATCCGAAATTCTACAGCTTTTATGGCAACACACAAGCTCTGCACAGTAGTCTCTGTGACATTGAAAGACGTTTAATGAAACAAAATCATTTGGAAGGTCATAATTTAATGTTCCTAAATCGCCAAGCAGCAGGTTATGTAGACGATGATCATCGTCCATTTTTACAAGAAAGTAATTATATTATTTTAACTTATATTAATTTTATTTATGCAGCGCGGCGTAACAGTTAAGTTTTTATTTTGTAGATGTACCTGTACTTCATGTTATAACAACACCATTCCCACCTCAGTGGCATACACCCAATGATAACCTCTCGAATTTACATTGGCCGACTATAAGAAATTTCAATAAAATATTTCGTAAATTTATCTACGAATATATGCAGCATCATCAGGAAAATCTCAGTATAAGATTTTTTTAATCAAGCGTGCTGAAAATGCTGGGACATTTGATAGATTGTAAATTTTTAAAACTATACTTAGAATATAATGTACTTTTTTTTAAAGTAGCCAAACGTTTGAATCTATAAAATAGATAAATGTCGATTAAATTTTATAAAGAACTAAATAAATAAATAAGTTTACCGTTCTTAACGATGTAAACGAACATTACAGTTTAAGTAATTAAAAAGATTTTTTATTTCTATTTTTTAACTCATGTAAATACATACATTAATAAAAGTGCTTTGTTTTTATAGACATAAAGTTTCTAATATGACTTATCTCCTTTTACGTCCAATTGCTACCTTCTTGCCTGGCGCTCTTTGACCACGACCACCTTTCGGTTTCTTCCCCACTGCCTTACGACTACCTTTACCACCACCCTTTTTATTTTTACTACTCTTTCTGCCATTATTTTCATTGGCTTCTCTTCTAAAAATAAAAATAATTAAAATAGATATTGACTGTTTGGAAAATCAAAGAAAGAACTTACTCTAGACGTTCGTCGTATTTCTGTAAAGATATAGCTCGTTCGATATCAATTTTAGGTCTTTTATTTAATACACTTTTAATGAGATCCATGTTAACCTCCTTTTCTGGTTGATTAGATATGTGAGAAGCTTTGCGTTTAGAACCGGGTATTAACTCCTTAACTCCAATACCACGAGCTAATTTTTCTTTAGGTAGTTTACTTTGGAATTTTCCTACGGATGCTGTTGATGACTTAGCAACTGTCACAGCTGTAAGCAACTGTCCAGATGTAGCAGCCTCTGCACCCAAGTACCCACTACGAGGAACTTCCTCCTTTCTGGATCGGACAATATTTTTCATGCGTTGAATTTCATTCTTAGCAACTTTTTCGTTACGTAGATCGATCTTCTTTTGGAACATATCTTCCATAGGATTAACATTCTTTGGCACCTCCAGAACCCAATCTTTTTGCTTCTCTGCATCTGCTCGTCTGTAACCATAAGTAGGCACCCATTTCTAAAAACATTACAAATATTTATATAATACTACATTTCGGGTTTGTTTTTTTAAATTTCTATTCAATTCAATTCAATTTATTAAAAATTTAGATTATAACTGCCGTTTTCAGAAAAAAATATTTCTATTTTTTTCTGAATAAGGCCTTAAGCCTACAAGGCCCAATTAATCCAGTTAAATAATTTAATATATTATGGTTATCATTAACAATTTCATTACTAAAAATATATGAATATAATTTAAGAAGCTAAATAAAAAAATTTAAAAAAAAATAATTTAAATCCCCCACTTTTGCACAAAACATTGAAGCCGAATAAAACATAATCATGCGGCACATTATAGTTCCTATTTACATGAATTTCAATTGTATTACTTATTTCTCAAAATGATGTAATAATGAATTCCTAAATGATTCCAATAATCTAAATTCAATATTCATTGCTATAAAAAGCAAGCAATATTTTTCGCCAAAATTGTCCGAAATTTAGCATCGTTATCTGGATTATGGAAGCCATATTTTTGGGTGTTCGTACACAGAATAAGGTTTGTATGCGAATTATAAATATTTGTTGATTCTTCAGCGATCTAGTAAAGGATATCAACTGTACAATGTGTAGAGGCTTTTGAGATCAATAAATTAGTAAGCGAAACTTATTCAATAAATTCTTCAAATGTGTTTCCTACCACTTAAAGAGTCCTTATGCTAAAGCTAAAAACAAATCTCACAACCCTGTGAACAATATATGTGATTCTATTCATATTTGTCACATTGCAGCCCGAGTGAACCTCCAAACAATAACATGTGACGTTAGTAGTGGTACTAAAACTCCCACTCGACATTTTCTTTAATAGACTAAGTAAATTCAGCTAGAAGAGTGCGTCTTACGAGCAGGCCGAAACTAAATTGGCACTTAAGTAAACGCTTCTCATCAACCCATTTTGAGATCTTATCCTTCATGATATTCACAATAAACCTTCGGTAAAATTCTGATAGGCCTCGTTATTAATAGACAATTTTCGACCATTTTTTTATAAGATTATAATACGTGAATACAAAATGATGCAAATAAACATACCTATTACACTTTTAATCATTTTGAAATTGCTTGTTTCTAGATGGTCTTTCAGCACATACTAGGTTATATTTACCATGAGGGCTTGTTTATATTGATATTATTAAATAATGAAATAAATAAATGCCACTTACATCTAAAGTTTCATCAAACACTTTCTTTTCCTTGTTCTTTTTGCTTATACCCTTCTCTTGAGCGAATTTCTCCCATTTGGTCATCACTCTCGGTCCAGGAACCTTTCGCAAACGCGGCAGCACAGTTGTGGCTGGGGGTAGTTTAGCAACTATGCATTCGTCCACACGTTCTGTATTCAATTTCCAGATTTCGTTTATTAAAAGTTGAGTGTTGTCACGAGTTAGGTTTAATAAATAATTTTCTCGATTTTCTCTACGATTGAAAATGATGTAAACTTAATTTCTTCGTTAGTAACTTCAACTTACTTTAATTCACTATCCTCTAGGTCATTTGGATCTGTTATGAGCATCATTCCCACATCGATGCGACATTCCAAATGTTTATCTACAGCAATCGGTTTATACTTGTCTAGTTCTTTTTGCTGTTTTTCTAAAACTTCTTTCACTATATCCATTGCAACTTTTATTTTACTTTGAATTGAAATTATCCATTAAAATCTATGTTAAAAATATTTTAAGTTTACAACAGCACGTGTTTGTATTTGGTTTTTGACAGCCAGCTTTACTCGGAACCAGTGCTGCTATATTAAAGGATTTATCCCCGCATTGGGATACGGCCACTTGGTATTTATTAATACTCTTTGGGATAAAGGTGTTGAAAGTTTTTTGATGATTGGAGATTTGTCGCAAATTATTGGCCTATTTCCCACCTGCGAAAGAAAACGTTCGACTTACAATTTATATTGAAAACAAAAACAAATTTTCGTATTTTATTGTTGTTTTCAATATAAATTGTAAGTCGAACGTTTTCTTTCGCAGGTGGGAAATAGGCCATATGTCATACCTTTGAGATTTTTATTTTGGCTTTTATCCAAGAAATTGTTAATAAAATAAGTAACCAACACATAAATGGAAACATAGGATGGATAGATAATTTTTAAAAAAGTTCGCATCAAAATTTAATAAGTGTACTAGTAAAATAGTGGGTGTTTGAAGCTTGAAAGGCATAACTTGATCGTGTAACCCCTAATTTATTGGGTTTGTCAAATTTCGGCGTATTCAACACAAAGTACTAAAGTTGGGCACCCTTTAACTTTTAACGTACTTTGAGAAATTTGACAGCTTTCAGTTTTTTTTTCTTTGCTTTGTAGAGCTGTGCCAAATCGTTCTTTTCAGTGACCGGTCATTTTAGTTCAATTAGCAAAAAATTTACCCGTTCGTTCAATCGTTCACTTTTGAACGACAGTATGAATCAATGCCACAGAACACACAGAAGTGAAGAAAGTGACAAGTAAAAAAAGCTCCAATCAGGTTTTTGTTAAAATTCGTGGAAAAAAGAGAAAAGCATAGCGTATTTGATACTCTAGTGTATTACTACTTACCAATTAACACAGCTAATAAAAATTTATTGCACTAGAAAGACGTAGCAAAACAAAAACGACAACAAAATTTGAGGGAAAACGAGACAAACAGAAAAATACCCGTATCTTCCGTCTCGTGACACTTCTGTATGTTTTGTGTAAATGCTATTTTGTAAGAATAATAAATTCGGTTGTATATACGAGTATTTAAATAATACGAATGAATGAATTGAATACTTTACTAAAAAAAGTTGAATTATTTATTTAAAAAAATTATATTTAAATTCATTTTATAAATAATTTCTTATTCTTTCGACCAGAATTTTATACATTTTATTTTGGCTTAATATTTAGTTTAATATTAACATCTTACACAAACAGGGGGTAAGAAAGGTACTTTTGTTTGGTTTTACTAGTTTTTTCTCTTTAGATAATTAATAAAAGCATTGTAACTATTTTATCGTTATTTATACATCAAAAGCGCATCAATGATTGAATGTTACTTCTCAAAGTTTAAGTTAAAGTTTTGTCCTCAAAAATATTTTACCGGAAACAAAAAAAAATCTCTAAAGCACTACAAATTCGTTTTAGATTCAGGTAATGAAATGTATGTAAAAACATATATCTAACATTTTTACTTTGTAAAAACACTTTATAAAAAATACTAGTAAAAAATACTTCTTGTGAAGACTTTTAAATCAAATTATGAAAAGAATGATGGCAGTGCCACAGCGACGCTAAATAAAATTTAGTATACACGTACCTAAACCTTTTAAAACACAAAAACTCAACTCAAACAAAAAGACATAACATAAATAGCAAACATGAACAAAAGCAAATTAGACATAAAAGACTTGAAACATAAACTGAAAGAACGAAAACATCGAGCGGTACACTACTGATCCAAAAGTGTTCAGTAAAATCACCGGATCAGTTCGTTCAATTAAGTGATTCGTTCAATTTAACCCGTTCGTTCATGAACTACACAGCTCTATTGCTTTGTGTTTTATGGCAAAAATAAAATAATCTACAAAAAGAAATAATCTTCCAATAAAAAACACAAACAAACGAAAACACCATTTCAAAAAAGTGAAATAAACTAAGTTATTTAAATAAAATGGAGAACCAACTTATTAAAGCTGTTCAAATGTACCCTTGCTTGTTTGACAAGAGTAAGCAGGAGTACCGAAACAAGCAAAAAAAGGAAAAGTCGTGGTCTTCTGTAGCTTTTGCAACAGGCGCTACAGGTAAACAATATTTTTATAATAATAAATTAATTGCTGCTTTACCATTTTAAAATTTTTTAGTTGAACAGTGTCAAACTCGGTGGAGATCCCTTCGCGATAGGTACGTGCGAGAATTGGTGAAGGGACAATCTGGAGCTGAGGAAGAAAAACGCAGATGGTGCTACATGGATGCAATGTCATTCTTGAAAAAGCACGTTACAACGCGAAGGTTGGTTGAATTTTTTTGTGTCAAGTGCAAATATGCAATTTGTGCCCATGATTTTTCGCAAATAATGTGCTTTGCCAAACTTTGTACATTTTCATCGAGTTGTATGTAAACTGAAAAATTTGTAATTATTTTCTACAAAATATGAAATATGACCAATGAATTCAGTTTACTTCTTGGACTGAAAAACTATACACAATTATTTAAAAGTATGTATCATGTCAAATAATTTTTTTTTAGTAGAACGGTTACCAATATGCAATGGGATTCATCGGAGGAACAAACTTTGTTGGAAACGAAAGTTGATATTTTAGAAGAGCCAAGTTCCTACTCATGGAATACGCCTAGTATGACATCGACGTGTTATTTCGACGAATCCGAAAATAATTTTTCAACGGAGGAAGAATTGCCTCATAATAATATAAATAGCTTGGAAAGGCGGCGCAAATTGCAAGAACATGCTCATGAGAAATTTGATGCACTTTGTGGTGCGGTAAGCGAATTGATTGCTGCCAAAAAAGACAGCTGCGAAAAAAGTCGTAATGCAGATTTTTTAAAAGTGTTGGACTCCTACTTGCTCAAGCACTCGGAGGACGACCAAGACAGACTTAAAATTCAAATTTTAAACTTGGTTTATCCAACAACTTAAGTTTGGGTAAAAGCATTTTGTATATATAGTTTATTACCTAGCCATAAATAAATCTTAAGTATTTCTTAATTTATTTTAATTAAATTACTTTAATTATCTTTACTTCTACTACTACCGCTTTTTGTTTTCTTATATGGGTACATGTTAGTTTCATAACAACCAATAAAAATGATTTTTTTCTACACATTTTTTAATTTTATATAAGAAATACCGCAACATTTATTTGACTTTTAATCTTTAATGTATTAGGAATTTCTGCGTGTTTATTTGGTTAAGCAATGTCCTTTGAGGCTTTAAACTTATTATTCGTGTGATTGTATATGTGATTCTCAATAACATATTAAAAGCCTTACTATAAACATATGAGTTCCTGAGTCCATGATGAGTCCTTTAGCTGGATTGAAATGCAAAAATTCCTAACATTTTTAATTGTTCTATTTAGCCTTAATTGTATCCATGGATATTAATATCTTTCACATGCATTGGGTTGTGTGACAATACGATATAACAATTTGAAGAGTGGGAGTGCCACGCCATATGAAACTGTGCTTATCCAGCCTTTGCTGCAATAGGTTCATAGCTCAAAAACTAACTTTACTAACAACATAATGGAAAAATAAAATTTTGCTCTTCTCTCAAGAGTTGAGTATACAAGATATTTGTATGAAATTTTTAAACAATGTGAAGAACGATATGACGATTATTCCTGCACTATTAGCTCAAAATCCCATTTAGTTATGCCTCTATTGCAGCAAAACCTCTATATATTAGAATCCTGTGAAAATATAGTTTTTAGATTAGAGACACACTGGCATACAAATAGGCAGATTTTGTAAGAAATATCGTTTCTAAAAGTTTCAAATTTGTATGAAGAATATCGAAAATTCGATTCAAAAAATATTTTTTCCATACAAATTTCAAAACGAAAAAACGTTTCTATTTACAAAATTTGCCTTTAAATTTCTATTTTGTTTTTAATACTAGTTTAAAATAAACTGCAAAATTAACTCTGTAATATAATAAATAGTACATTTTAAATAAAAAGTTGTAATTTAAGGATGATGTGAGAAGATATATCGCATAAGCTCGTCTCTTACTTTAAATGCGACTCTTGATGCATTGTTCGATGCCATTCGACCATGTTTTTGTAACGGAGCAGAAATTTCGTTTCGCCACAATCCATTTATTATATCATCTCCTTCGTATTGGTCCACATAGTCAGGCGGACAATATGTGACGTCGTTGATTTTCAAAAAATTATGCAAAAGAACTGCAGCTTTCACTATTTTGCCAGCTGATGAAGGGTGCATTTGCAAAGGTGATAAGAGAATTCTCCAGCGGGCAACTAGGACCCCAAAAGCATTTTCAACAACACGGCGGGCTCGAGATAAGCGTTTATTGAATATTTCCCGTTCGAGTGGCAGGTTTGTACCTATGTACATATAAGAAAAAAAGTGTTGATGGGATGGAAACTTTGGTTTGAGTATATGAAACTGAATGTATAATTGTAAATATTTTTTAATTATGAGTTTTATTTTTATATGAGTTGCATTTCCTTTATGATTGTAATACAGTATTTATTATTGGCCAAAAGCCTATATGTATTATAAATTGATAAATAAAGTATTTAAAGAAAGTACTAAGAGATAATTGACTATACACAAACCTGGATATGGTCGCATTAAACACCTTTTCAAAGGAAACGATGCATCTCCAACCATAAAATATGGTAATTTTAAATTTGATCCTGGTAAAACTGTGTCTTCTGGCAAATCCAATTGCTCCTTAAAAAGCTTCTGCCCAAAAGTCAAATTCCACAACACACCCCCATCACTTTGTAAGCCGTGTAGCCCAATATCTACAGCTGTGAATGTATGATTGGCATCACAAGCTGCCAAAAGTACTACGGAGTAGGTTTTTTTATTATTGAAAAATTGCGAGCCGGAATTTGATGGACATGTTAACTTGATGTGTTTGCCATCAATGGCTCCCACACAGTTTGGGAAATTCCAAATATCATTGAAACCATTTGCAATTCGTTTCCACTTGTCTTTCTGAGGTAATGATAAATATACAAAACCAAGCGTGTTCCACAGCACGTCACAGGTTTCTAACACAATTTTTCTAACGGTCGCGCGTCCCATCTTAAATGCTAATGAAAACATCTGATTGCTGCCTCCTTGAGCCAAGTAACTTTAAAAATATATACAAAATAGTTGAATAAAAAATATGAAAAAGTTTTTCTTACACTAGCGTAAGGAAAAGTCTACACTTTGCAGGTATTGATGGTCTGTCGGAATGCTGAGTAAGGCTTTCCTTAACCAATTTAAAAAGCATATCAAATACATCCTTATCCATCCTTATAATTTTCTTAAATTGTTCAGGATCACTGTTAAACATGCTTTCAAAGTTAACTGCAAAAAATTCATTAATATCTCTGTCTTGATAAAGCGGTCTCACCCGAAATCTTAGACCTTCATCGATTGCATCAAGACACGCACGAGCTTTATAAAGTAAAACTATAATTGAAATAAACTCCAAAATATCCTGGAACTCCATTGAATATAAGTATATGTGTGTGTATATGTATACTTTAATAAAAATATTGTTGCAAAAACGCGATAAAAAACCTCTGATTTAATACATACATATGTCGCCGTCCACACTAATGAACATTTTCTGCAAATCGTTTGATTTTGTTTACGAAAGGGAAAAATGAATGGAAAAGAACACTGTCAAGGCAGCTCAAACAGATAGCACCACAAGCCCAGTTGGTAAGTCGACTTAAGAAAATTTTTGTTTTTAAGTTTTGACGCTACATCTAAGATATTAAAAGTCTTGATTCTATGGCCCTTCCTTTGCATGTGTAGCATTGTAATCAATGCAATTTTCAACTGGAACATGACACATCATACTGAACATAAATCTTAAGTTGACTTAAGTGGTTATTACATATTTCCACAGAAAATACATATACAATAATCGATTTGCTTGTGAGAAAGCCTTTGATTGAACATTGTTCGTGATGGTATTTACACACTTTGCAATCTGTTTACGCATACGCTTAGGCCGGGTTTCCATTTGTGTGTCATGTGCCACACAAGCGTAAAAAACCGTAGCCAACTAATTACTAATGAAAATCAGTTTCATTCAGACACGTTTTTATTAAGTTAAACAGTTTCATACATAACTAATAGACAATTTTATAGAATCCAACATGATTGGAAATTGTTTAAATCAATAAATATATGCCTCAATCAAATAGTCTTTCATTAGTTACGCTTTTTTGGGCAAATGACACACAAGAAATGTTAGATGTAAACTCACCCTTACACACACTGAAATCTAAAATTAAACCATCAATACAATCTGAAAATATCAAATAATTTTGATATTTTTAAATCTGGAATAACAAAGTACACCACAAAATTAAATTTAAACGCACCCTAAGGCCTACAGTACACGTCATGTAAAAAACCACATACGCATGTGGTTCTGACGTAATTTTGACTTCATCACGATGCTACATTTGATACATGCCGTGTACTAGTAACATATGTACATGTATATATTAAGATGAGCTGCCCCAGAAAATGTTTTCGATTCGGCTACATGTGTCACATATGTATTTTTGAACAAAAATACTATAAAAATTGTACGGCATCTAGCCACTACTAGTAATTTTAAAAAAATGCAACGAACATGCTGAAAATTCTCGTGACGTCCTCGCCAAATACGCATGTGGCTTTTTACATGCCGCGTACTGTAGGCTTAACAGTAATTTAATATTTGTATGCCTCATTTAAACATTTTTCCGTCTTGTGAACATAAATCAGCTGGAGTTGTGATTGAATCTCCTTCGTGTGGACGACGGCTATCAAAAATGAGTGTAAAGAAGAATTATGAAAAATTTCACAAAATGCACTCAAATAAAGTGAATAACTATGGCTGTGATCTGAAACTCTTTTGTCTAATTTAATATACCTTGGCGAATTCCTTGGCATTGTGTTTCATACTTAAAGTAAATATATTTGAACTACTGAAAGTTATTTAATCGTTGTCCTCCACAATATGTGAGAAAATGGAAACAAAAAATATAAAGTTTTGGACAAGTGAAGTAATTACATATTTTGCTGTTTACATTATTTACATTGTATATGAACTATGGGTTTTAGTTGAAGCTCGATACAAGATATGGAAAATATCTGTGTACGAATTTCCTGTTGGATGGCCAATATTGAATTCCCTGAAGGATGATACAAATGATGAATTGTATGCTTTTACCGAATATATGAAAATTTATTGGGCTGGCTACATTTTTCATTTGGCTGCAACATCTATAATTCGGATATATGAAAATAAGTGGCAAAGCTTAGCAAATGTTGCTGTTTGTGTACTAATACTTCTAATGACAATGAAGCCGGTATCCATATCGCTTATTGGATGCTTGGTCATGTCATATTATATTGTATCCCGTAGACCATCAAAATTGTGGACATGGATGTTATCAGTTGCATGGATGATTGCAATGATATTTTTAAAGTCTAATATTTATTTGCAAGACAATCTGGGATATATTGAGTTCCATAATGTAATGGTATCATTATGTTGGTCAATATTGCGTGGTTGTAGCTATTGCTTGCAACGTGAAAGAGATTACAAAATTAATGAGTTGAATTTGAATCTAAATAGTAAATATTCCTTAAAGCATTTTTTAGGTTATACTTTATATTTTCCTTGTCTAATGTTAGGTCCTTTTATGAGTTATAATCGTTATATTGTTTTATATTATGCAAATACTAAAGTAACCACTCAGAAGTTGAAGACATTTTTTTGGCAAATTACTAGAGTTGTGTTTTGGTGGCTTATTTTGGAAATAGCAACACACTTCGTGTATGTTCATTATATGGCTGTAGATATTACGGCAATAGAGGTTCTGGATACAAAATTTGGTCTATATGCTGTAGGCTATTTTATGGGTCAATTTTTCTTCATGTTTTATGTTATTTCATATGGCTTGGGTATAGCTTTTGCCCAATTTGATGGCTTAAACCCACCACGAAAACCGAGATGTATTGGACTTGTTCATTACTACTCTGACATGTGGAAATATTTTGATGAAGGGCTTTATGAATTTTTATTCTCTCACATATATACGGAAATGTGCAACACAAGCTCTTCAGTATCAAGAAAAGTGTTAGCTACAGCTTCAACGTTCTTGTTTGTCTTTCTGTGGCATGGCTATTATGATTATGTATTTATATGGAGCATATTAAATTTCTGTTGTTTAATTAGTGAAAAAATTTTCAAAGTTATAATCAAATCATCCAAGTATAAAAATTTCATGAAAAATAAGTTAAATTTAACTGATGGAAGTATACAACGTTTTAATGCCCTTTTTGGTTCCCAATTATTTATACCAGCTGCATTTGCAAACTGTTATTTTATAAGTGGATTAGATGCTGGTAATTACTTAATGAAGGGAGTTTATCAAGGAGGGTGGTGGAACTATTTAACTTTGACATTTTGTACTTATTGCTTCTTTCAATGCTGTGAAATATTGCAAAAAAATATTTAAATTAAAAAGATTCACTGAAGATATGTACCCATGTAAATAAATTAGAAATATTGAATATTGAAAAACTAATTTTTATTTAATAATATTGAAATTTTTGTATTTATCTTAAAACGAATAATATACATTCGAAATAAATATTATTACTTTCTTTTAAAATTGTTAGTCTAATTTTTAAACTGGTATATAGTTTAAACTTACTAAGTATGCCCCCGTGTCTATAAACAACTAAAAAAACTTCTTTTGCTATTGAGTTCAAAACTTGTTCCTAAATGCAAAGTTAAAATATACATATGAACGTATGTATATCAGACTAAAGGCTCAGCCGACTGTAATGTAAAGTAACTGCAACAGTAAGAAACAGCTGATCGATTTGGTTATGTGAAAAGTAATGAAAATGGTTATAGAGATGTAATGTAACGTACATTACAGTCGGCTAACTGAGCCTTGAGCCTTAACTGTGCCTTTAAGGCTCAGTTAGCCGACTGTAATGTAAAGTAACTTTAACGTAGAAAACAGCTGATCGATATTTTTATATGAAAAGTAGGTTACGTTACATTACATCTCTATAACCATTTTCATTACTTTTCAAATTTTATATGAAAATTAGGTTACGTTACATTACATCTCTATAACCATTTTCATTGCTTTTCACATAACAAAATCGATCAGCTGTTTCTTACTGCTTCCCTGCTCTCTCGTGTCCATTTCTCTATCACTTTATATTGAGTGAAAATTTTAGTTTGTTATCTCTAGTTTGTTAACTTCTCGGACGCAGTAAAATGTGCTAAAAATTTCTTACAACCGTGTGAACTGGCAATTTTTGTCAGACGACGTTGCCAGAAAAAGCATTGTCAGTCCATTGCAAGACTAGCAACCAAGGCGAAATCACTTAAGGTGATCTTAATTCGCCAGCTGACATAAATTCCCTGTTGTCAAATGAACCAAAACGTTAAGAAATATTTTGACAGCAGGAAATTTTACACAAACAAATATACAAGGCGAATACGCAGAGTTGCAAATCAAGACCACCTTATATCAATTCGCCTTGCTAGCAACTGACAACATATTGTCAGACATCTTACAATCGTGTGAACACATTGTAAAATTATTGCCAGATATTTGTCAGACATTTTAATATTGTCAGATGTGCGAAGTTCATGCATCTGACATATGGTCTACACCTAACATAATATGTAAGATAAGAGCGTCAAATTCAATCGCAGAGCGAATCATGTTACGTGTAGACTTCAAATTAGTGTTATCTCAATCTTATAAGATTTTTTATAAGAGCGTTGTTATAAGAAATCCTATAACAACAATCCTATGAGATGAAGTGTCAAAAAACACACGTATTTGAAAGTAAATTAGTATGCATGTGTGAGTGTTTATTAAAATAAATGAAAAACAATGATTTGGACAACATTTCTGGGATTTTATATGTTTAAATGTGCTTAATTGATTCATAAATTAAATTTTGTGTGAAAATGCGAAAATAAAATAACTAATTATACAAAAATAAAACATGTTAACTCGATGAGAATTTGCATTAAATGAAATTTTATAAGAAAACTGAAATTACGTGTTCCTGTTGTATGAGATGAAGAGAAATATCGGCATTTTATTTTTGTTATTCTGCCGACGTTCTCTCAAATATTATGTCGGAGTTAATCGCAGTTGTAGACGCTATGTGACAATGAGGTAGTTTAGACGAGAACAATTTTTAAGCCGCACAATTTTTGTTCTCTTGCAAATTACACGAGACTAATTCATCTGGCACAAAATGTATTCGTATACACAGCTGTGTGTGTGTTAGTGTTTTTAGTATTCATTTAACATTTGCTGTTTTTTAAGTTGTATGTATATTAGTTTTATGCTGTTAATGCGGGGTTGAAGCTGGTTGAAAAGTTATGCCAACCGCAAAACCACTCTATTTGCTTCTCTCATCTACAAACTGGCATATTATGCCAGCACAATAATGCCCGTGTAAATCAGCGCAATGGCGTCATTGTAAGATAATTCTTTCTATGGGCAACACTTCACACGCTTGATTTTAAAGAAAAAGTTTATAATAAAAGATATGCAGACAAAATCATTGCAATTGCTTCTTTATGGTCCATAATTATTTATATAGGGTGTTTTTTTGAGGGGTATAAAACTTCGAATTAAAATAAAACACAAGAAAATCGTTTTAATGTCCATCAATTTGGCTTTATTGGAAGGATAATTTTATGCCATTAATGTTTAAATATGATTTCGGGCATGTGGCCGCCGCGGCTGGCTCGAATAAAGCCAATTCTACAGGTCCAATTTTCAACCACTTTTTCGAGCATATGGGGCCGTATGTTGGCAATAACGCCACGAATGTTGGCTTCCAAGTCCCCTAACGTTTCTGGTTTGTTGGCGTAGACGAGCGACTTCACATATCCCCAAAGAAAATAATCCAATGGTGTCAAATCACACGATCTTGGTGGCCAATTGACAGGTCCATTCCGCGAAATTATGCGCTCATCGAATGTTTCCTTCAATAAATCGATTGTGACGTGCGCTGTGTGGCATGTAGTGCCGTCTTGTTGGAACCACAACTCATCCACATTCATGCCATCCAATTCGGGAACAAAATAGTCGGTTAGTCGGGTCCAATTGCTGTGCACGGTGGCGAATCGATTCATTCGGGTCCTCTTCAACACTTTGCTCTACAGCGGCAATTGTTTCTTCGGTGCGCACTGTTCGACGTCTCTGCGGATGCGTATCATTACATAGAGTAAACGTAGTGCGAAAACGATCCATGGTTAACCGAATTAATGGCTCTGATGGACGATTATGTCGACCATAAAATGGACGGAGCTTGCGGTAAACTTCGCGAACTGAACCATTATTTTCGAAATAAATTTGCACGATTTGCAAGCGTTGTTCTTTTGTCAACCTGTTCATGATGAAATGGCAAACCAAACTAAATATTAATCACTTGACAGCTGACAAAATGGCCGCCAGTTAAAAAAGTGATGCCAACTTAAAGTTCTATACCTCAATAAAAAACACCCTTTACTTTCACTTTTTACATTTAACACAAACGATAAATATTTAACAATGGCCAACAAATGGTTTAAGTCTGGCAACGCATAACAACAGATCGAACAATTTGTACATATGACAACCGTGTGAACTTATAATTTTTCCACTGACGATTTTGTCAGATGAATTTACTGTCATACAACCGTTTAGCAATAAATTGTAAGATTTTCTGACATCCGTGTGAACTGACAAGAAATATTGTACTGGCAATTTTCGATTGCCAGTACATTGTCAGCACATTGCCAGATCTGACAATATTGTAAGATCTGACAATCGTCTGTACATAGCTTTAGTTTTGTTTTGTTATTTATCTTTACACTAAAACAGACTGCTTGGCAGTAGTGTGAAATAGAATACAAAACTTTTAGAACGATTTACGCAGCTCTTTAGCTTTTATCCAATAACATTGGAATGTCGCCGGCAACATTTTCGTCTGTGTGACCCCGAAAGAAACAACAAAATAGAATTTGTGATGTTTTCCTTCCAAATGTTCGCCCGTCTAAACTAGGGCACATTAAAAAACCAAATCCCGCGATTCTTAGCTTAAGAACTGAAATAAAAAAATTTATATTCTAATAATGAAACTAAACGTTAGTAGTCTTGGTTGGAATAAAATGAAGAACTGTTTATTTGCTTAATGCATCATTTCAATATCATATCTAGGTTATTATTCATGTATCTATGAACATACATATATCGTAGAACCAGAATCATAATAATTATTTTCTATCTTAAAATAAGTAACATAACCGTTAGCATATTCAATTATTAAAAAAGTTTTTTTTAAATGCAACCCTTCAGACTATTACACCAAACACTTCCTAATAATGGAAACTTTGACATTTGCAGCCAACTTCAATTGATAGATATAGTGTCGTCGCCATGATGTTTCCTTTTTCTTTTCTGTCATCGCATTCCCAGACAAAAGGTGAGATATTTATTAATTTCTCTGAATTTGTTGAGTTAACACGTGTATTTTTCGTGAATGGACAAAATACCAACTACTGCCTGATGAAGATTGTTATAAACATTATCATTAATAAGAAAAATATGCTGAATTTATACAACTGTAAAGTGAATGGTAAATATTCCGAATTTCTACACGTGCAAGACTCGAAAAAATTGTGTTTAAAAAAAGATAACTTGTTCAATCTCTTAATGATGACTACATAAGCGGAAGAGTTTCATGAAGACTATATTCATCACCCAAGACTGAAAGAAAATTTAACAAGTTTCCTTTGTTGCAAAGGAACTGAACGCCTATTAATCGATTTTTATTTACAATTTAATTCCAGTTCTGAGATGGCCACTACTTCTTCACATCTTAATTGGTTGATCATCCGCAACAATAATGCTTTCTTGTTGAAGAAGCGTGATATCAAGAAACCATTCTCCACTGTAAGTTACCTTGTTTTTTTATCTTAATTAATTGCTTGTTTTTATAAAAATTTAATTGGAAGGGAATTCTTGTAGACCAATTTTGTATAAACAAGCAATTTTGTATACAGAAAAACATCAGTGATGTTTAATTCACAATGATAGTTGATTTCCCACGTGATAAAAAAAACCTTACAAAGCCTGAGTTGAGAAATTTCTAATTGTTGCTTTCTTAAAATACAGGACTTTAATAATACATGAATTTTTGGTATTTTAGGAACCAAACAACTTGACAAATATCAGTTCTTACCGGTACAGTGGTATCGTGCACAAAAAGACGCTTGGAGTTGTTCCAGCAGCTGACAAAAAAGGGTTTACGGTAGTGATGAAGAAGGGTAAATACGCCCAACGTCCTGCGAAAAATACAGTCAAAGTAACAATGAAGGCTGGTCCAAGAAGGTCTTTAAAAAAATTCAGAAATCTTCTGACTGATAACAAATACCGCAAGGATTTGACTCAGGTTAGTAGAAATTGTATTTTTGATATATGAATGTACCTAGTTCGAAAATGATGATTTAATATTAGCTACCAAACCAAGATCGCAGAAGCATAGTGTTGAAATATATATCTGATAAATACTGTACAAACTGACGATTTTTCAAAAGTACATATTTTTATATAATACCTATATATATCTTTTCAGGCTGCTTTACGCCGTGCATCAGCTGTTTTACGCTCCCAAAAAGCGCCTCAAATAAAAAAGACCAAAAAGTCAGAATAAACATTGTAAATTCATCTGAAAATATATAAAACAAATACTTTATACATATGCAGTATACACCAACTTTTTATTTATTTTTTTTATTTATGAGTATCGATAAATCTTGAAATGTCAGTATAGTATCTCCACAGAATGTTTTGTGGTATCTCTCTGGTGTGTGCCGCCGCAGTATCGGTCGCCTTAATAGTCTTTTTTTTTATTAACACTTAAAAATTGGTGCTTGTTTGCCCGTTGTTGAAAACAACTGACTCGTGTTGGCAGCTTTGCTATCATTTTGCTATTTTCTAGACCTTGTGGCAGAGTAGCAAGCCGTAACTAGCGGTCTCCACTAGCCATGAACTTGGTATGGGCATCATGTCGGACATCGCAAATGCCTAATGGAGACCGCTCATGTCCAACTTTCGTCCATGCTCTGACATCAATGCCCGAGCATGTCGTGAGCAAAAATGTTCGCCATGAGATTTGACGTCCGCAACCATTTGCAATAGAAAGAAAAGAGAGAACAAAATTGGTAAATATTCCATCTCTATTGCACTACCGCAAAATACTTTGATATGCCTGAACGTGGACATCGTGCGTGTTCACCACAACAAGGATGTTGGTGAATTTTTCATAGTTGCTCTGCCGGCATCATGTCCAAGTCGATGGCTAGTGGAGACGTAGGGTAACGGCGCGGCTGTCGGATAGCCACAGCCGATTTTTTTTCAACAAGCCAAGCCGCCGCCGAACCACTCGGCTTATTGGCGGCTTAATGCTTAGCCGATATTTTGTCTTATGTTTTATACTTTTTGAATTATGTTTATTATATTATATTGTGTCTACTCAACTTGCTTATAGTTTTTATTTATATTTTGGATTGAATATGATAGCGAGAGTCCCTGAAAAATAGTTGATTTTGCTTCCACATGGAGAAAATGTGTGTATGAACAGTAAGTCCCGGTTCATACACTTCAACTTTTGCTGATCAACTCCTAATTCAGTTGTAAGAGAGACGAAGGAAGAAGTACAGATATATTTTTTTCTGAATTACAACAAGGGCTCTAATAAACAACACTCCAGATGCAGCTGCTTAAAAATATTTTTTTTTGTGCTTATCACTACTTATGTATTATTAATAACTATAACTTAGTTTATGTCCGACATTGGTTGGGCCTAATAATTATATTTTAGATTAAGATTTGAATACTTATTGTTAGTTCATATTTGAAGATACAATAAATAAAAAACGTCTTAAAAAAATATTTTTAACCCCCGACCAAAAAAAGGGGTGTTAAAAGCTTGTAATGTGTATTTGTGTGTCTGTACGAGTCCACGTACAGGCCAAACGGCTGGACCGATTTTGATTTAGTTTTTTCTGTTCGAAAGTTGACGATCGAGTTAGTCCTGATTCACACACGTCAGGTCTGAGTCGTCAAGTCTTGAGTTTTTAGGAGAGAGAGGAAAAGAGAATGGAAAGGGGTACAGACTTGACCGTACCAGTCAAGTTTGCTTTTTCCTTTGTTTCCTTTTGTTTTGTCATTCGTAATACTCTACTACAACACAAATTGATGAGACTTGATGAAACAAACTTGACGGTGTGTATGAACGTAAATGCAGATTCAAAAGAAAATTGAACAAAAACTGATCATCTAAACCTGATGTGTGTGAATCAGGACTTAGCTATGTTTTAATAAAATCATTCCAGCCCCTTAGAAGATATCACATATTTTCTAGAAATATTCGGGGGTTTTTAAAATTTTAAATTTTTGTTATTAATATGGATATATTAAGCTTCTGATAAAAATTTTTTAAAAATATTTGATTATAATGACAAATAATGAACTTTTATTAGTTTTGAATCCTTTCTATTAATCGTTGATCTCTTTAAAAAGTTTTGTAGAGAAGTTATGAAATTAAAAAAAAAATATCTATATAGTACAAATGAATTTATAATAAAAAATTTGCCAATCTTTTTAGGTTTTATTTTTTTAACCCTGAACTGTAAGAGCCTGTTTTAGTGTAAAATTTTTAAAACAAATAAATTTACTTTTTATGCAAAATTAATATAATAAACATTTTAGACTAAAAAAACAAATTCTAAGCTTGGCGCGTTTTTTGCAAATGGCGCGTTTTTTCTCCATTTTGGTGCGTTTTGAAATTTCAAAGTTGACAACTCTGGTTCCAGCCCACCACTATGACCAGGGCAAGCACAAATATAAAAAACTATAATGAACAAATATTCAAACACAATACGATATTTACATTAAATCATTACTACAAAGGACAGACATTAAGAGAGAGGTTCAGTTGATTTTTTTTACCTCCATATCGCCCACCCAACCAAGATCACTCACTATTGGCCTCAATATATTCTCTGTGATCCCCATTATGTACACACACTCTTACGTTATTTACCCCGCATCGTTAACCCTACCCACAAAAATGATTTACCAGCACATACCTAAATTTCACTATAACGTATTACAAAATCATTTATTTATAATTAGGTTTTAAATAAAAAATCAAAATCTAATATTTTTATCTAATCTAATCTAATTTTTTATTTATATATATATATATATATATATATATATATATATATATATATATAATTAAACGAAAGAAATATTTGCTAAATTTTAATTAACGTTGGTTTTCTGTGTTATATATTATAAAAAGGAATTGTCTTTTTAGACTATGCGAACGATTTGTTAACCAAATTTGAATTTTTTAAATCGTTTCCATTAAATTTCTTTCTTTTCTTATGTTTCTCCGAATTCTAATATTATAACAAGTTTTACACTGAACTATACATGCCAGATACTTGACATAGTTTACAATCTTAATACTACGAGAAATTTATTCCAAAAAAGATATAAATGACGTTATAAATACTATTGCCTGAATTTGTGTATATCTTATTTCTCTTTTTATAATCTCTTGTATCTATAGATCTTCCACCACTTACAAAGGAGTGTTGGTTTCATTTAAACCTTGCGAACCTCGAACTACCACAATAAAATCCCTACCTAAATAAGCTCTTTTAGGGGGCAATCATGTATGTATTTAATTAAATCTTCAGAAAACTATTTATTACGTTAACAAAACTTTTACCGTACTTTGTATGTAGTTTCTGACCTATTCACAGTTTTACTTACAACAATTATCACAAATTTAGGCAGTATTAATATTAACAAAGTTTTCTTTATAGGTACCTAACCTTTGATTATATATATCTGTTTTTTTTAAACAAAATAGCGTTATAAAACTTTAACATTTTTTTTCGTTAATAATTAACACTCACAAAGAAAACGCCTATGTTCAATAAAATACCATATGTGTGCTATATTACACTACACCAACCAATAAATATGTTTTTTCTCTTAACGTTCTTCTATATCCGTTTACCGTATTTCACAAAAAAAAACAGTATATATATATATATATATATATATATATATATATAGATAGCGGATATATGAAATGTACTTATGTACTTAATTTGCGGGTTTTTTGTTTGTTTAGTTTTGGCCGACACTTGTATGTACATACATATATATATATATTGTTACGTTTAAATTTTATTAAACGTGTGAGTTCTTTTGATTGCTCAAAAAAATAAAAATAAATAATACACAGTTTTTATTTGCTACTGTTTTTCCTTTTATTCTTAACGAAGCAAATTACAACTTGTTTGTACTTAACTAATTACTTCTTATCGTTATTATACACTTTCAACGAGGTCTTAACTTGAATACTTTCTGATTAGCACTCCTCAACGATATCAACTTGACTACTTTCTGATTAGTACTGATTCAACGATATCAACTTGACTACTTTCTGATTAGTACTGATCTATTCTCGCACATGCTGCAACTTTTTATAGTACAGCAACCGGTTCTCGAATGTTCGCCCGATAGGTGGCGTAATAACATGTCTGTACTTAGTAATGGCATATATACATGCTGCCATCTGTATTGTCATTTACTATTGGTAGCCAAATGTTCAAACAGTCCTCTAGCACAATCGGGAAAATTCATGTTGCTGCTTCTAGGCGTTTGTAGATAATTCGATTGGCCGTTATTTTTGAATTTCAAAGTAAAGACTCTTATGTTGGCAATGCGGTGTGCTACTGGTAGTACAGGGTGGTTACATAAGTGCTCGCATTTTTATTTGTATGTGCGTATGTCTGTAGCTATGTACACAATTATTGTTGTTGCTATAGTGTTTGCACGTAAATATGTGTGTACGTTTAGTGCTTTAGTTAAATACTTCCAGATAGTTCTTTGCTTTAACCCTGTAGGAATATTTTTACGTAACAATATATATATAGATAAGTAAATATATATAGATATGTATCATACACATAAGTGTATGTATATGTATCTTATTGTTAGCGGCAATTTTATTCCCTTGTGCAAAATTTTTGGGTATGAATTTACCTGGATGCGGGACACTTGTTCACCTTACTACCTTTACTTCCGGATTTTTTTTTCTGACGTACGCTATTAACTCTGTGGTCAACTGGCGCTCTTGCCCCAGGCAAAAAAAATTTTCGGCAGACTCACTTTTCCTTTTCAGCTTCTTTACTTAAAAAAATGCCAAGTGTGGGTATGTTTTACGTTTATGTCACGATACGCAACCGTATCACAGAACAATTTACTACTTACATTACCCTTTTGCACAATATTCAACACAATCACACGGCACTTTATGGAGATATACCCAGGGAGTACTTTTATTATTTTAAATTATAATAACTATCAGTTTTTTTTTATAGTGGTCAGGCTGTGACCTTTTCTTTCAATAACTTTTTTGGCAATGGCGCTTACAGCCGAACTCATAATCTCCCTGTTCCTCTTATTTTCTATCCTACCAACAATTTAACGCCTAAATTCGTTTTTTTCCGAAAAATTCCAATGAGACAGAAATGTCTCTTTGATCTTATACTACCTCTCCCTGCTGGCAACACCTCTTAATTTTGTTAATCTATTCCAATCCTTTATTGACATTTCACGCCACAGCTGATGAACAATGTCAACATTTAACAATTTAAATTAGCACGCAACAACTTAACTACAAATCCTCAAGTCTGGGCAATTTAATTTTTTTTAAAATTTATTAGAACACTAGCAAATTGTGTGTGAACGATTGCTAGTGTTTGGATAGTTCTGGCAATGGATAACAATTCCATGCAACAAACTGCAACAGTAGGAAACAGCTGATCGATATTGTTATGTGAAAAGTAATGAAAATGGTTATAGAGATGTAATGTAACGTAACCTACTTTTCATAAAAAAATCTCAATCAGCTTTTTCCTACATTGCAGTTACTTTACATTACAGTAGGGTAATTAAGCCTTTGCAGTCGGCTAACTCAAGGCGAATTCAGTATCAGGTGACCTTATCAGTACAACAATTTTACAACACAAAAAACAACATGTAGTTTGCTATGCTACAAAACCAATCTGTCAAAATATTTCTGAGCAAATTTTGACATTTTGATTCAAATTGCTCAATTTTGCATCAACAGCTGATAATCAGCCGGGCTGATAAGGTCACCTGATACTGAATTCGCCTTGGGCTAACTGAGCCTTTAATCCAGTGGTGTCAAAAATAAAACTATAGTTGTATGTGTGATAAAAGCTGTCTCATTCGTAAAATACATTGAATGTCGCAAAAAGCATTACTGATCATAGAATATTTTTCGCATACCACTTTTTTTCTTTCACTGTATCTATAAAGAATTTAATACACCCGCTGCGCATGTGTTATCGTCGCTGTTTCATTAACGACTAAATGGAAGAGAATAAGAATGTGTGTGATTTTAGTTTGCACAATTGTGCCATGAAACTGACATCATTGCTTTAATCCATATTGTTTATGGTTGCGTTCGAAGTTGCATTCGAAGTTTCGAATATATCAAAATGTTTTGATGTTTATGGGTTGCATTGACGGTTGCAGTATCTGTGTCAATATATTCGAAAACGTGTTGCGTAAGCAAGTTACAAAGTCTGAACGTACCATAAGATGGTATTTATTGCTGTTGTAATATTTGTTGTAGAAATGCCTGTACCTCATTGATGTGCCTTGCAAAGCACATAGAGTAAAAAATTGTCAGCTGAAGTAGCGCTGTCACCTGGTTATATACACCCCCTTGGTCAGCTGCTTGGATTGCTGACTGAACATACTTTGCCAAACTTTCTTAATTCTTTTTTAAACTTTCTTTCGTGTTAATACCATGTTCACACTTACGGTCTTAAGCGTGTTTAAGGCAAGTGTTTTAAAAAACTAAACACAACCGTTCACATTACATTTGAGATGTTTAAGGTTGACGTTTTGTCAATGAGTTATTGTATCTGTAAGAAATTACAAACAATTATGCTTTTTTAGTGGTTAATTATTTTCAAATCACAATTTTTCTTGTAAATATTTTAGTATTCTGTAACTAATTACTTGTTTACCAAATAATTTTTGACGTGACGCCATTTAATAACAACACAAAGTTGCCAGAGCTATCGAAAAACGGACTGAACATACTCCATTATCGTGTTTAAGGAAGTGTTTAAATCTTAAACACTTCATTTGAGATGTTTAACAAAACAAGTCAATGTATGGTAAAACATCTCAAAATCGCCGTGTTTAATACTATGTTCACACTTATGGTTTTAAACGTGTTTAACGCCTCATTCGTGTTTAAGAGCTTAAACACGACGATTTTGAGATGTTGTACCATACATTGACTTGTTTTGTTAAACATCTCAAATGAAGTGTATAAGATTTAAACACTTCCTTAAATGCGATAATGGAGTATGTTCAGTCCGTTTTTTGGTAACTCTGGCAACTTTGTGTTGTTATTAAATGGCGTCACGTCAAAAATTATTTGGTAAATAAGTAATTAGTTACAAGAAAAATTGTGGTTTGCAAATAATTAACCAATAAAAAAGCATAATTGTTCGTAATTTCTTACAAATACAATAATTCATTGACAAAACGTCAACCTTAAACATCTCAAATGTAATGTGAACGGTTGTGTTTAGTTTTTTAAAACCCTTGCCTTAAACACGCTTAAGACCATAAGTGTGAACATGGTATAAGACAAGACAATATACTTTCTTATATTTTAACTTTCCTTGTCTAAATTCAGTCTGTATCCTTATTATTATTCCCCGTATTTTCTTAATCCGTGTTTTATCTTGCGAAAAAATGGTAATAATCGGTCGTATGACTCCACCAAATATTGGATTGGCATTTTCATCAGATAATGTTAAATTGAAAATCGGGCAGAAAGATATTGGTACTGGCAGCGTTTTCATAAGTCAAAAGTACGTTTAAAAATTAAGAACGTACAACATGTATCTGCAGTTTTGTAATTTTTTGTTCACAGTTCTTTAGTTTGGCAGCCAAATAATTTGGAACAGGATGGTATTTCCATATTTTGGAAACAAATAAGTGTTCATGGCATTTCATCTACCCCTACGACTTGCATTTATTTTATGCTCGACCATCAACTAAAATGGCCAGGTATATACGAAGGTGAAACTCACAATCATTCCAATGGCATCGCAGAGCATTCTGCAAGTGGTAGTGAAAATGAAGATGATGAAAATGATGTTTATGAAGATGCGGAAGATATTCAAATGACAGAATGCTGGCTTATACCAAATGATTTAAACAGCGTAAACACGATGTATCAAGCTATGACTGATTGTCAGGCCTTACATCCCGATTCTGGGGATAGCATATCTGGAGATAGTGAATACATGGACGAAGAGGATGAAGATGGCAATGATGATCCTGTCCTTGGTGAGAATGTCAGTGTTGAACAAGCCAGAGATACCATGAATAATATGAATTTAAACGACGACCTCTTTGCAGATGCTGATGAATAAATAAGTCCAAAATTCTATTTATTTAATGTACCATTTTCCCCATCCCAAACATAGCTGACAAAGTGAAATGAAATATTTTAAATTATTTCAATTGCTTTAATATGCTTTATATTTTAGAATTATAACATCGTGTACATTAAAGCTAATCGGATCAAATATCTGTATTCTAATACAAATTCTTATACATAATAGAAGAAATGAAAATTATTGAATATGTGTGTCTCGTTCGTATCTTGTCTAAAGGCTACAAATTCAAGAAATTTTAGATAGCTAGAGTGGAGTTTTGGATCAAAGTGTGGTCAGATATATTGCTAAATTTAAGATCAGCTTTTATTGATAAGTTTTATAATAAAGTGCATACGATACAATTAACTAAATGCTATTACATTTTATTGTTTTCAAGTTACATTTTCAATGCACTTTCTTTAATGCCAAATAATTGCCTTATAGTGGTTGGCGTATTTCAAATACGACTACGACTGTTTGGTAATAGATTAAAGAAAAACTGTTGAAGTCTTCTTTAATCTTTACCAAACAGTCGTAGTCGTATTTGAATTACGCCAACCATGATAAGCCACAACATTCTTATGTAGGGCAAATAAAAGATGTAGGCGTCGATGTTAGGATGATGTATAATTGTATGTTTTCTAAAACTATAGAAGCAAGCTATTTAGCTAGTAGATGTATACCCTTACCAAAAATTAACGGCCTGGCCCACGATATCAGTAAAGAAACTTTCTATCGACAACTTGTGAATAAAAAGCAAATACTTTTTTACTTGAATATTTAAAAAAAAAACAAAAAACATATGTATGTTTTACAACAAATTTTTAAGTAATAGTGTATTTATACTGTCTCGAAATCTAGTATTTAAGAGATTTCGAGCTAAATCTTGCTCCTTTCTACTAGATTTCCCACACAAAACAAAATCTATTTTGTCAGTAGATTTGTATGAAATCTAATATTTTTATTTATTTATTTTTTTTTTTAAATACTGTAATAACATCTTGGGCATATGGTCTAGTTACTCCGCCCATACTTGTGCAACACCATATTATACAAATTTACCTTGTATATGTACTAAATAAATAAATAAATATTTATTTTTTACTACCCTGTACAAAATATTTATAAAAGAGGTGAGTGTATTAGCTACGGTCTTCTTAAAAAGGTGTGTGAATTGGCTACATTGCAGGTGCTTGGTTATAGTTTTGGAATTTTTTCAGTTAATGGGTTTTGTTTTGGATAAACAATTTTGATAAATCGTCGGTTGGTTTCTGGTTTGATGTAGGGATCATTTTTAAAAAAATTTAGTTATTGATTGATTATTATGAATAATGTGTCCTCTTTCCAAATTCGTTATCAGTTTTCCGATATATTGAATATATCAAGAGATATAGAGGTGCAAATTTGCGTCATTTCCACAATTGTTGAAACTTTTAAAGTCTGTTTTACTGCAATGACAATTTTTTTGATATATCGTCGGTTTGTTTCCGCTTTGATGTGTGGAACATTTAAAAAAATTGAGTTATTGATTGATTTATGAATAATGTGTCCTCTTTCCAAATTCGTTATCAGTTTTACGATATCTTGAATATATCAGGAGATACAGAGGTGCAAATTTGCATTATTTCCACAATCGTTGAAACTTTTAAAGTTTTACGGTAATCGACAATTTTTTTGATATGTGGCACATTTCCCACGTAAAAGCATTAATATTGTTATTCGCAGCTGTTGCACATCATGTATGCAAATTTCCCTTCATGGGGAATGAAAATTTCATGGGAACAAAAATTTCACATTTTATTCACGATAGGGGTGATTTATTTTTTATTAATAAAATTTCTTTTATTAAATATATTCACTGTCTTTTATTTCTTCCTTTGTTTTTCTCTAAAAGTCATGTTATAAGAATAAAACTGATATGTTCACTTTTTTTTATCTATTTAAATATATACAGTAATTTAACCTACTTGAACAAGACTTGTTAGTAGTGAACAATATTGTTGTTATGATTAATGTAAAAAAAACATAATGTAAATGGTATAGATTTTAATGAAGATTTTAATTAAAATCTAGATTTTGTGCAAGTGTAAATGCCCTATAAAAACCAAATGCTTTTTTTATTCACTTTATCAAAACTACAACCAAATGACTAAAATTTAGCCAATTCACACACCTTTTTAAGCAGACTGTAGCTAATTCACTCATCTTTTTATAAATAAGTTGTACAGGTTAGTAAAAAATATATAAAAATATTAGATTTTGATTTCTTACAAATCTGCTGACCAAATAGATTTCGTTTTGTATGGGAAATCTAGTAAAAGGCAGCAAGATTTAGCTCAAAATTTCGTAAGTACTAGATTTCGAGTCAATGTAAACGCTCTATTAGGAATGATTTTTGAAATTTCTTGAAAAATTATATAATGGGTACCCGCTTTCAACCTTGAACACTTACATACTTATCCATTTTGTAGATTTCTGCATCAACCATAATATTGCATTCAAAGAAAGACAGCAGTTGTCATTTTCGGTAATACCAACTTAAATGGTAACTCGATCCTTCCATTATCATATACTTATGTTCTTTTAGAATTGGTAATTTGCAAAAACTTCTCCAAATGAAATTTGTATTATATCTAGATCTAAATTAGGGATGTAGCCAACACCGATATATCGGCGATACGTCAGGATTTAAGGATTTTTTGAACAAACATTTTAACTCAATTTTTATTTTTTTGCATAGCAGTTACGAGAATTAGCACATTAAAAGCAGATCATAAAATCAAAACCGAATAATAATGATATTGCCTCTTTTAATTCTTAGCCGTTTGCATGGCACTATACCATGTAATTTAAATGGGTTTGATCAAATGAACTATTGAACGAGTTCGTCCCAAGTCTATCAGTATATGTTCTTTAATTGCTAAATTATGTAGAGATTATTTGCCACTACAAGTCTCATTCAAACGGATTTGCAAACCGTTGAGAATACATTGTTTTTTAAACAAAAATCTTTTTAATTTCAATTTTAAATATTAATTGCCTGATTGATGTTAACGAAAAATCGCATGCTAGTTAACATAAGTGGCAGAATTGAATATGGTCTCATCGAGTTTTGCCATAGAATTTTACATAAAAAATCACGCAAGGATTTAATAGACAAATTGTATGGAGGAACTCATTAACACCTAGTTCAACTTCGTCACTTATCCCAAATGGCATGAAATTTTTCGTTTCGTTCACATAACAAAAAAAAAAAAAAAAAAAAAAAACAAAAAACAATACATATTTTTCAATAAGAAAAATTAAAAATTGTAAGAACCCCCGACGTACAGACTAAATGGCTGGACCAATTTTCTTCAAGTACAGGCAAGAAGATATTAGACCAAGCCACTTTTCAAACGAAAAAATAAACCAAATTAAAATCGGTCTAGCCGTTTGGGAGGTACGGCGTCAAAGACACACAGATTCAACATATATAGAAAATCTGTGATATCTTCTAAACGGCTGAACCGATTTTCTGCAAACATAGCTAAGAAAACTCTCGATGAAGTCACCTTTCAAACAGATCAAAATCGGTGTAGCCGCTTGGTCTGTACGCGGACTAGTACAGACACACAGATACATCGATATTACGCTGCAGCGCGCTGTATTGTAACAGGTTTACTGCAAATATGCTATTTTGAAAGCTTATAGGCCTTATTCAAAAAAAATAATTTAGGTTTACAAAAAGTTTAACAAACAAATTTCCATACAAAATTTGTTTTGTAAACCTTTCGTAAATCAAAATAATTTTTTCTGAATACGGCAGTATATCATTAACTATCATCACCCTATAAAGCTACATACATATATATATATATATATATACCTAAATATACCTAAATTTTTTCCAAATGACACGACCCAAACACGAATACTAAGATTTCAAACACGTACGAAATACGCACGTGAAACATTTTTTCAATACGATTCTGCACGAAATCAAATTGAATAGCAAAATATAATTTTTTTTGTACATATTTTTTTACTGTCAACAAATTTGCTGGTGTTGCATGTTTGAGGATACAAAATATTAAATTTTTTATTTATTAAAAATCAATGCTTACGTATTTTACACCCAAAGCCGTTTCGAATTGTTTGTGTCAATTTTGCTTAGCTCCAAACGACCCGAATACGCGCTGTCCGTGTGACGAAAAAAAGACGCGGCACACTCCCATCTCCACAGTGTACTAATATATTAAACAATCATTGGATATAAAATTTTTTGTTAGATTTAAAAAAGGTTAACATTTTTCCCACGTGAAATTTCGGGCCTGTCCCACGATGTCACCAACGTTCGACTTGTCGCACACTTACATTCAAAACAAAACTGTGCGACAAGTCGAACGTTGCACAGTGCCGTGGTAAAAAGTACGCAACTTTTGAAGTAGAGAACCGATTTCTATGAAACTAACTGTTTTGAAAAGAAGAAGTGTTGAACTTTTGAGAAAGTATATTTGTTATAAAACAGGGTAGCTCCAGAGAGCCTCAAAGTGGGAAACTGCGGGTATCGAAATTCTTTCGGAGCTCGTAACTTTTGTAAATATCAACCGATCTTAATAATTTTTTCAGCGGGACAATCAACGTCAAACAAAAATAAAACATGCTTAGAGCACCATTTTATCTCTTACAGTTTCCAAGTTATTTGACTTGAAAAATTTTCTTTTTAATTTTTGGCCCTGACATTTCTTAATCGTTGGTACATAACTTATTTATTACTTCCCAGCTAAAAATATTATATATGGTCCATATATTTTTAATATATGAATGTATATAACTATGTATATATGAGTATGTATGAATTCACGTATGGAAATGTATGGGATGATACATGGCAAAACTATTATATATGAACTAATATATGGACTAATATATAAAATGTATTATAGCATATGAGCTCATATGTATATGGAAATTTAATTATGAAGCTCTTCATATGTGGATCAATATATATAGATATAAGATTTAATATATGGTGCCATATAAGAATGTATGCATACATGATATCTCACATAAGATCGTTTATTCAATTAAAAAAGCTTGGTATTTTATCACTGATTAATTGGAAATCCATTAGAAAATACATACGGTATTAAAAAAGAAAATCCTTTCCCAGCTAAAAAAATATGTATGGAGCATATCGATGGTTTACTAACGCAACCTCGTAACTTAAAAATATGATTTATAACAAGTATTTAATGAAAATTTACAAGTATTTAATTGAAAATTTAACAAAAATCATCCAAGTAATTAGATTATAAAAAAACATATATTAAAAATGTTTAAATACTTGTTATAAATCATTTTTTGTCTCTCCTGAAAAGTAGTAGTTTTTAAGTTACGAGGTTGCGTTAGTAAACCATCGATATATGATATCACATATATGGTTTGGATCCAAAAAATGAGGGTATATGGGCATATATGATTATATATATTCATACATTTTCATACATCTATGTGTAAATATTCCCTCTACAGAATGTAAAGTTCATATTCATACTCTTGATTCACAAAAGCGCACTGCTGTGCAATAAATTAAATTACTAAAATTACTTTTTTTAGATTTTGAACAGGGAGGTTCTATTTAATGAAACAGTTGTTTGGACAAATAATGAAAAACGAACTAAAATTCATTTCATTCATCATTTTAAGTCAAAAGGTGAATCAATTATTTAAAAACACAAAACTCATATTCGTACATAAAATTTAATTTAAGAAATCAGATTAAAAACTAATCCAATTAATTATAAAAGAAAAAATAATCCGTCTAACAATAGTTTTCAATATAATTTTTTGCAGTAATATGAACTTTGTTTCTTATCTAGAGAATTTTGTTATTTTCTATAAAATTAATGACTGGATTATCCTTTTGATTATTTGATATACGAGTATTGAATGGGGCACAATGTATAAAATCATACAAGAATGGTTTTTTTTTGTAACAAAAGTTTTCCTGCAAAAACGATCTTATGTGAGATATCATGTATGCATACATTCTTATATTGCTCCCTATATTAAATCTTATTTCTATATATGGATCCACATATGAAGAGCTTCATAATAAAATTTTCATATATGGACTCATATATTATAATACATTTCATATATTAGTCAATACCCAGCTAAAAAAATATGTATGGAGCATATATGATATCCCATATATGGTTCGGATCCGAAAAATGAGGGTATATGGATATATATGATAATATACATTCATACATTTTCATACATGAATGTGTATTCTCTATATAGTATGCAAAGTTCATATTGATTCAAAAAGCGCACAGCTGTGCAATAAACTAAATTATTAAAATTATTTCTTTTGTAAGATTTTGTGGAGAAAGGTTGTGTTTAATGAAACATTTGTTCGAACAAAATAATTCGAAACGAACTAAAAGACATTTCATATTCGACATTTTAAGAGAAAATGTGAATCGATTTTTAATAACACATAAAACACACAATCGTACACAACATATAATTTAAGAAATCAGATTAAAAACTAATGCAATTATAAAAGAAAAAATAAACCGTTTTTATACTAACACTAGTTTTCAATATTATTTTTTCAGTTATATGAATTTTGTTTAATGGCTGCATTATCTTTTTGGTTATTTGATTTATTAAATAGACCCACAATATATAAAATCAACAAAAAAGATTTTTTTGTTACACGAGTTTTTATATTTTAAACCTTGAGGCTCTACGCATATAAACTTTGCATATGCATATGTATTTTCTAACAGACTTCCAATTCACTAGTGATAAAAAAGATGGAAAAAGATCGAATTAATAAAATTCAAGCTTTTTGATTGCAAATGCGATCTTATGTGAGATATTATGTATGCATGCATTTTTATATGGCGCCATATATTACATCTTATTTCTATAAATGGATTCACATATGAAGAGCTTCATAATTAAATTTCCATATATGAGCTCATATATTGTAATACATTTCATATATTAGTCCATATATTAATTCATATATAATAGTTTTGCCATGAATAATCCCATATTTCCATACATGAATTCATACATACTCATATATAGTTATATACATTCATATATTAAAAATATATGGACCATATATAATTTTTTTAGCTGGGTTGAGAAACATTTTAATTTATTTCAATAGTATACATTTAGTCATGGTGTAATTATACAGGTGACTGCGTAAGGATTTGTTATACAAAAATACGGCAACCATAGCTGTGTAAAGAACCGAAGAATGTCAAAAGCACAAAAATAATTGTACTAAAACCAAAACAAAATCGAAGTTTTTGAAATTCGTACTTAGTAGCACCCAGAGCAAAAAATTATCAGCTGAAGTAGCGCTGCCACCTAGTTAGATACACCTTGCATTTAGTTTTACAAACCGAAAAAAATATTCTCATACCTTCAATACTTTTCGAAGTATTCAAAATTCAATTTTGATTACAAAACTAAATTTTCTAAATTTTTTATTTTTGCCTAGATTATTGATCTCATTTTTTTTAATTCAAATGATTCTTAATTTTTTCTATATTATTCAAAGGTATGTAATATGTATACCTTTGCCATTATATCAGTCTTAAAATGTATACACAAATATAACACCTCAGGTGAAAATTTACTTCTTTTTCCTGCTATTCAAACAAACCCACATTTTTTATGACCTCTTGAAGGTGTATTAAATATTTTCTTGTAATTAATTAATTTAATTTGGCTCAAACACATAAAAATTTGTTATATGTACATACATAGAAAGAAGATTGATCGACCAAGTATGGATTACGATAACGTTCGATGCAGAAGCAAAAGGATTAAACAAGAAGCCTTTATAAACACGTATTCGGAAAATGAAATCAAAGATTCATTCAAATTGATTTTAGCGAAGACCCAACCAAAAAAAAAGGTGCCAAAATTTTAGATTTTCTACCAATTGCATCTCCGAAAATAATAACACGGATGGTGGAAAGCATTCCAACGCCAAAGTATAGTAAACATTTTACGGTGGACGACGCACTAGCACTCATTCTTTCTGGGCCTTTTTCAGAAATAAATACGATATAAGGAAGGTTCTTAAAGAAAAAAGAAAAACAGAAATTCCTTCAAACAGATCCCAAGTTTTTTGAAAAAAAAAAAAGCTTTTATAATCATAAGACACACATACTTATGTATGTACAAATGTATGTATGTATGTTTGTATGCATTTATTCTGAAGAAACTTACCCAGTTGGCCATGTAACTACAATACAATAGTAGCGGCCTTATGTATAATCAAAAACTGGCATGAAGTTAGCATAAGTAGCAAAATTTAACATGATCTTAACGTGTTTTGCCATACAATTTTGCATTAAAAATCGCGCTAGGATGTAATCGTGTGTTAAAACTACATTATGCAGAGGAACTCGTTAACACGTAGTTCAGTTTCGTCACTCATCATAACTTTATGCCACTGTTTGATTATAGATAAGGTCGTAGAAAATAGTAGAAGATATACTAACGACAGCTCAAATAAATAGTTGATGAAATTTTCAAACAAATGACACGAAATCATGCAAGACAATGGGTAGTATGATTAAAAAAATCATTTGCTTTTTACTTAAAAATTTGTTTAAATAAAAAAAATTAAAAATTTTAAAAACCCTCGAACATATCTCGAAAAGATGCGATATCTTCTAAGCGGCTAGTTATAGCTAAGAACACTCTCGATCAAGTAATCTTTCAAATAGGAAAAACTAAATCAAAATCGGTCCAGCTGGCATTCGAACAGATGCTGCATGTTTATAAGTTTTTGTACTTACCATCACCTAAAACTCTGTCAACAGGAGGCCACAATATTCATGTGTTTGATTGAGGAAAAAAACCAGACTTATAGCTCAGGTTGTCATCAACAAAGTCAAAAGTGTTTAATTTAGGACAGCATGCAAGACATTGGGTCTCATGCATAAAAACGAGTAAAAGCGCTGAGTTGAGTCAGGTGAGCAATTGCTCGTAAAAGCCGTTTCAGACTATAATACAAGTATTAATACTTTTGTGGAAAATGCAACTCTGACATATTGAGTTGTTATTGTGTTTTGAAATTTTTTAAACATAAATTAAATCAGGGAAACATTTTCGTCAAAAGTATTAATACTTGTATTGTAGTCTGAAACCGCCTTAAGTATGCATAAAAATGAGTTCAAACCAATTGCAATTACTTGAGCAAAGGGAGATCAAACGTCTAATGGTTATTGAAGTGCAAATATGTCGTAAAGTGAAAGTGAAGTAGAAGTAGAATCAAATAATAATAATAATACAATACAAACTGACGACATTTCTAAATTTTTAGTAGAAAAACTAAAATAAATATTTACTAGAAAAAAGTCAATTACCAAGCAATTACGGCCCGTTCTACGATGTCACCAGAAATCGTTCGATGGACAACTTGTATTGCAAAAAAAAAATAACAGAAAATTTTTCAATATAAGTATTCGATCAAACGATTTTTGGTGACATCGTGGGACAGGCCGTAAAAATAATAAAAAAACAAATAATAGAAACATGTGTAACAGAAATTAAGCAATCTTATTTTAGATTTTGCTATATGTAGTTTATTTTTGAAGGTTAAAAAAAGTCAACAGCAGTTTTGAGTCGTTATGAAACTGATGAGACAAGGGAGTTGAATTTTCAAAGTCTGCAGAGGCTTGTTTTATTAAAGGAAAACAAGGTGGGTGATTCCTTCAAAAATGCAGATTTTGCAAGAGAAACTTGTGGAAAGAAACTTGCGTCATTTGAGCATCTTTTATTTAATTTCGGGAATTTTATCCACTCGCTTGTTTTGGCAGATATAAGTTTCGCAACTTCTGCAATAGTTCGCGACACAGTGGATTAATGGACTCCAATATCTTAAATACAGTCGAATTTTATCAATGTTGCTGAGGCCACCACCACGTGTTTCTTCTGACTCCTCAAAAAAGTAATTAGCCAACCAGCAGATGCTACTATCATCAAACCTATGTATTTATTATTTTATTATTAATTATATAAAAAAAAATTAATAATTAAGAATACAAACCTGTATAATTTTTTATCCTCACTTGTTAAATTTTTTTACGCTGTTGATAACATTTTGTATTTCTTTGTGGCACAAAATTTTCAGCCATGGTTCCTTTTTAGTGTACGCGAGTCAACTATAAAGCAGGCTCAACAAAATTTGAGCAAGAGCTCACAAAAGAAAGCAAAAGCTTGTTTTTATGCATATGAAAATGAGCACGAGCTCATCTAACTTAGTTCAAACTGAGCAACACGAGATCAAAAGACAAGCACCTTTTACTCAAACAATCGAGTCCGAGCTCAAGCTCACGTTTTATGCATGAGACCCATTGTCATTCAGATTGTCGTGAAGGACTTTTTCTCTTAAATTGTCCACTAGACTGAATAACATTGGATAATTCGTACTAGAATCATGGATGACAATGTAGTGCCAGGCAATCTGTCCAACTGGATATAGTCCGAGCTTGTTTATCTTATTAATACAGGCGTTAACATTTGTGTAAGGTAGCTTAATAATTAATTGGCCTGCCTAAAAATACGTAATTTTTTAAATCTTTTTTGTTATTGCATTTTAGTTACAAACAATTATTAAGAAAATAAGTATGTATATTGTTTTCAGCTCTTTATTTTAAAACTATAATATGTATTGTCTTAATATCACAAAAACTAAAGTACGTATGTATGTACACATGTATGTAAGTATGTAGTTCTTTACATATGCATGTATGTAATTGCATTCACCTATACAGATATGTATAATATACTCGTATTTACGTACGTACTACATACATATGTATATATATATATATATATATATATATATATATATATAAATATGTACATACATGCATATCCACTGGTTCCTTTAAAAGGGCTCAACTCAAAATTTACATATTCTCAGTAGAGCCAAATGGGCTGATTGTGTAAGGCGTTGCCTGAAACTCCTATCCCGCTTTTAATACTAGGTTAAAGTAACAATGGAACATGTAATATACTTAGTGCCTACCAAAAGAAGACATGCAAAAAAGGTTCTAATGATATATGTACATACATATCGTCGGATGGTTACTGGTTTGCGGCACAGTATATTAAGAATAGATTATTACTGCGGCAAACCATTAACCACCCGACGATATGTAGCATGTTTTCAGATTCAATAATAATAAAAAAATATAAAAATTAAAAATATTTTCGGATAACGAATCCGAACTCTACGGACTTGAAGACATATTCGCTACAATTGAGCTACTCGTATTTCCCACTTATGTTTTTATGAGATAAAACTTATTTTATTATGTATGCCGGGTATTTAATGCAATATTTTATATGTATACGAGTATGTACATACATATGTATACATGAGTTCAAAAATCCCAGCTTTATTAAGATTTACGATGGCATTAAGAATCCATTCGAAGAAACAAGTGCTTAAGAATTTTTTATTTATTTTTTGCTTTGTACAAAAAACGTAAAATTGTAAGATTTTTACTGTGGGCAGATATAATTACTGCATATTGTAAGGTGAAAAGTTAACCCCTTTAGAGGAACAAGTGCGATACGTACTTAGATATATACTTACTCAATTCTCAACCTATTGTAGGAGTCGTAGTTCGCAGAAAAGTTGTTGGTAATTTCTATGTAAACATTTGTTTATAAACAATATTTTTATTGAAATTAGCAACAACTCACGTACGAACTACAACTGCCACAATAGCTTGTGAATTGAGCAACTATATTTACTTACATACATATGTATGTATATATAGCGCTCGAAATATTAGAAAAGTCACACATCTTAATCTTTCTTTATAATATTTTCGATACTAAATGCCGTAGCACTTTTATTATTTTCGTTGCTATTCAAATCTGGACTATACGAGTTTTCCATTTTTATTCCATTTGTACTTTTTGTAGTCGAGGAAGCAGGTTTGAAGGCACTGGGGGACTGTGTTAATATACGATCACTAGAGCAGGTACTGTTCGAGAGAGTGTCAACAGAAAAATCGAAGTATTCTATGTCAGTATATGACGTGGAAGATCTATTGAACGATGGCTGTTCTGTATATGCGGGAGAATTTTGAGCACATAAAAGAGTAGGGTTATTAGACTCTTCAATAAATTGGCAAGCTGATGGAGATGTGGATGTGGGATGGGCTCTTGTTGATATTAATGATGTGTTGCGGAATAGAATATTAAATGGAGCAATTGTAGCCAAATACTGACGATGCATTTCCGTAATACGATCACTATAATTAAGGCACACATTGGTTGAACTAATATTTAACACTGTATTCATATTAGCGGCAATTTCATCCGTTGATTGATCATGTGCTGGTGATTGCTGTTCAAATATAATAAACATGAAATATACATACATACATACATTTAAAAAAATTTTACATTAACTTTGAACATACATGGCCATACTGCAACAAAAGTAAAATTGCAGTAAAATTAAATTTTTACTGATTACTGAAAAAATTTAAGTATCCAGTAAAAATTTACTGGTCACTGAAAAAAATTTTAGTATCCAGTAAATTTTTACTGATTAAAAAGCGATTTTAGCGTTTTTATTTATCGATAACTTCCGATTTTGTGGGTGTAATGCGAAATTTTTGAAAATGTCAAAATGATCTACTCAGCTACACTTGCTTATCATTTTTAAAGCTTAGTGCTAGTTGTCGAGATATGTATTTTAATTGGAAAGGTTTAAAAATAAGCCAGAGAGGGTTCAAGATTTCAAGTAAATGTTTCCATTAGAGCTAAAAAATATTGCTGAACATAAAAAGTAAAGCCTGAAGCATATAATAGACCCATATTTAAAGGCAACTGCGTTAAAAATTTTGCATTTGATGTTTAGAAAAATTCTGCTAATGAATGTTCAAAGAGAGCTTGACCTAATCATTTAAAATCGAAATATCGTAGTCTGCTGTTTTAAAATTATAATTTGTGTAAAATGCTTTGACGTTAGTTAGTGCATTAATAACATTACTAAGTTTGCTATTTAAATAATTGACTTTCTGGTGTTCTTTTGTTTTTTTTTGTTCGTTAATGAACCAAAGTTCAAAATTATTCGTCTATTCGAACAAAAACAAAATTATAAAATTTTGTTCGAACAACACTATTAAATAAGTACACACATATCGCTCATTTACTAAAACAAAGTAAAAATTCAAAGTGATATTTTTGAGTTAACCATGCAGAATTAATCCTGATATTGCTATTCATATTGAATAAAAATTTCATACAAATATCTAGCGTACTAACCTCTTGAGATAAAAATATAATTTTCTTTTACTATGAAGCTATGTACAAATTGAAAACTTTAAACTCGTGTTCTGGCAAACTAGTTTTTTTCAGTTATGACGTTGTTTTAGTAAATGAGCGATATGTTTCTTGCATATTAAAAAAGTACAGCATCTGAAAGATTAAAAAAAAAATAATAGAATTTATTCAGAAATAATTTCTTAATCGGGCTTAGGTTCAGTAATTTCAATTTTTATTGAATGAAATATTTCTAAAGAAGAGAAGAAAAATTAAGCTAGACTTTTTATTAGCTGGTGGAAATACCGATATTTTTCTGTGCAGCCACGCACTTCATCAGCACCCTAGTCTATCTACTTGGGTACAGATTGTCATTAACATCAGCTATTTAACGTAAATTTTAATGAAACGGAATATGAGAAATGATCGTTGTGTATACTATTCATTTTCTGTTTTTTCATCTTTTAATTTTTCTATTTAGGTTAGCTGGAAGTTATATTAGTCTACCTAAGTATGTTTAACTACGCTTATCTTTTGCGATCATCACATTAATTATTTTTACTTATTCTATGTACCGTCGGTACATACATGTAAGTATTAAAGTATGTTACAACGACAATTTACACTAAAATTAAAAAAATAAATCAAAAGTAAAGGGTGATCTATCAATTAATGTAATTTTGACAACTTGCTGGAAACCGTAAGAGGCAAAGTCTTGAAATTTTTAAAAACGCTAAAACTAAAAAAATCCCAACATTATAAAATCGCCAAACCAAAAAATTCGACAAAACCGAAAAAATCGCCAAAACGGGGAAAAACGCCAAAATAAAAAACGCAAAAAACCGAAAAATATCGCCAAAACAAAAAAAAAGCACCAACACTAAAAAAGTGCTAAAACTAAAATAAATCGCCAAAACTGAAAAAAGCGCTAAATCTAAAATAAATCGCCAAAACGTCATAAACGCAAAATAAGCCATAACTAAAAAAACGCCAAAACTAACAAAAACAGAAAAAATCCCAAAAAAAATGTCAAGACTTTATATTATATAGGACAAAGTTCGTATAGTATTACATATCTTGTCCGTATGAAACCCTTAGTGATCAAACAGAATAAGTCCGCAACTTCAGGAAAAATCGCTGTCAAATTAACAAAGCCCATAATAAAATCAACGGCAGCACCTTCAAATGCTCTCTAATATTTGTTTCATTTTATTTTGTGCTTATTTTTCTTTATAGTTTTGTTCACAAAATGTATGAAATTTATTGAAAGTATGAAAGCATTGTTGAGAGAATGAGTATTTATATGTGAGAGCATCAGAAAAAACGTTGTCAAAATAAAATAGGTTCCATTTCTCGACTGCTTTCTGTGCCTACTTTTTTGTGTCAATTTGTATAGAAAATCTGTTTATGCCACAATTCTGTTTGATCATTTAGTGCGCGAGTCAAAGTCGCACTTCACTGAATTAATTCATATTCGCGAATACGAATATTTGAAACGATATTCGCCAGTACGAATACGAATATTATATGTGAAATTTAAAGACAATATTTGCTCAATTCACAACCTATTATAGGAGTCGTAGTTCGTGCAAAACTTTGTTGATAATTTTTATTATGTAAACATTTGTTTATAAACAATGTTCAAGAGGTTCAGCGTTGCCGCTTTGGTTACTTTTAACCAAAATTGGTTACTTTTTTTCCCAATGTGTACTTGTGAACTTTTTTCCATTTTGGTTACTTTTCTTCAACACAAAAATAACCACTTTTATATGGTATATAAATTAGAATATAACTAACTATTGAGATAAACTATCACGTGGATGAAAGAATTTTCGTGGCTAAAAAATATGGATGTGATTTCCAAACAGATGGTAAATATTGTATCCCAACAGAAATTGCTGATGTTCTAAATTAGAAATAAGAAGTTGAATTTTGTAGAGTTGTGCAGCTCATGAATGAACTAGTTCAATTGAACGATTCACCTCACTGAGCGCTGTGAGTCGGTCAATCCACTGAGCGCTTTCAGCTCAGTACTGAGTGGTTTCTTGATTTGTATCGAACTCTTTCAGTAGCTCGTTTTAGACACAAACCTATAATCAAACCCATTTAAACTACATGTAGACTTCCATCAAACTCTTTCAGCAGCTCGTTTTAGACACAAACCTACGTATTTTAGGTGTGTTTGATAAAAGGTTTGTGTCTAAAACGACCTAATGAAAGAGTTCGATACAAGTCTTTTGGTTTTTAGTAATTTTCTTTTGTCGCACAAGTACATGAAAAAAAATTTATATATGTATTGTGATAATATTAAAATATCTGAAACCTTAAATAATTTTAATTTTGATTGTACATACATATGTACATAACATAACATAACAAATTCCACTCATTAAACGATGTACTCGTATTTTAGTTTTATTTATTTTTTATACTTCATCTGCCTTGTTTTGTAATGTATAACCACACACACACTCACTGTATAAATCGGTCACTTTTTATGCTTCTGTTTTCGCTCTCTCTTTATGCTTGATAAAATGTTTCACTACAAATGAACTGAGCTACTGAGCCAACTGAATGAAATACTTCAGTAAAGTGAGCTGAGCTGAAAAGAGCGGTCACTCAAAAGAGCTGATAAGCACAACTCTAGAATTTTGGGATAAAGTTTCAAACATACAAATTAATACAACGAAAAATTTTTGAGTGATTTTATTAAATTTTGTTTTTAGCTTAATGCCATTTTCACACACTTCGGGGTCTTCTGAAAGGATATTTTCCCAGCTAGATTTAGTCAGAACTAAATGCAGGAATAAGATTGATTTCAATACCAACTCCATAATGCATATGTATGTATATTTTAATACTTTATCTATTCAGTCTGTGTTTGGATAGCGAATATAACACTGTGTGTCACGGATGGAAATCATGGTACAATTGTACTTTTTATGCTACATTTACAATTAAAAAATGCCAATATTTCACTATATAGTAACATTAATTTTGCCTATGTTCTCTTTAATTTTTTTGTGTGTGTTTGATTTTAATCTCTAATATAATAGTCGAATCTACGAATGTACCTTTATGAATGTAATATTTAATGTTTTTTTGTGTTAAGTTTTTGTTTTTTATTGTAAACTTCTGTATTTTTATAATAATTTTTTTACGTTTCTGTTTTTATTAATTAATATTAAAAATTGGTACCATCATGGTCTAAAAAGTACATTTTATTTTCATAGTTGGTACAAAATCCAAGAAGCCATTTTCCTTCCCTGCTGTATGTAATTTTTTAAGTCATACGAACACTACTACGTGATAAAAGACAAACAAAAAAGACCCGTGTCTTGCCCCAGGTCATGCACATTTTTGTTTGCCCCAAAGATTTGGGGCCTCTGTGCCATTTTTGCATTTTCTCCGGCTCATATCTTGCAAACCGTTCGGAATTTTGATTTACTCTTTGAGGCAACGTTGTAGCTCTTGTCATATAACAAAAATTGTGAGCATACATATAAAATTAAAAAAACATTATCTTCAGGATCAAAATCTCAAAAAATTTAAAAAAAATTTGATTTTTACACCTTTTCCCCCCTGTTCAGGTACATAAGTAGCAAGCGGTTCAAAATTCAAGGAAACTATCAACGATAAAAATGTACCTAAGACTTCAATAAATAACTTTTCACAACATATGAACTTCCTAGGAAGCCAAAAAAGTGAAAAATTTCAAAGCAAATGAAATTAAAAAACGCTTTCAAGAATCATTCCTAGGAAGTTGTTCATTGAGATCTTAGGTACATTTTGGTGGTGGATTGTTTAATTGAATATTGAACGGTTTGCTACCTATGGACCTGAACGGGGGGAAAAAGGTGAAAAAATCGAATTTGTTTAAATTTGCCACAGATACATATATTTCTTAACGGAAGTACAAACAAAACAGTACATACATATATTAAATATATAGAGATTTTGGTTACTTTTTGTCGCCTTTGGTTACTTTTTTTTCATATTTTGGTTACAAAAATATTTTGGTAGTGGCAACGCTGAATAGGTTGTGAATTGAGAAATGAAGTCTTTAAAAAAACAAACAAATTAAGAAAAGAAAAATCAGATACGTAGTTTAATTACCTTTTTCTATAGCTTTAAAGTAAATTTTTCGAACGATGGAGGAGAGGAAGTGGTCAAAAAACAGAACTTAATACAATAAATTTGCAAAAGTTACAATTATTAATAGTAACAACAATAAATCACATTCCTGTCTTTCGTGATAGACATCATTTTTAGTCCTTTGATCTTCCAAAACACTCCGACAATATGTATGTTTAAAGCGCCCCCAACTGAGTTCACTTTCACTTTCAAAAAATGAAATATTTTTCACCTTTATTGATCCAAGATAAAAAATGATTTTTTTTAAAATAAATTCACGGCACATTTTAGATTTACTTGAAGATGGCCAAACATAGTCCTCTCTGAAAGATACGATGATTTCACTTATGGACACTAGTGAAAGTGACGGTGCAGTTAATGACAATTCTCATCAACACGGAAAACTATAGCAGGCTATTTGGCGAAAAAATGGATAGCAACTGACGTCGATCATCGAAAATGCTTCAAACTAAATTGGCTAAAGAAACGGATATTTATACCCATAGATAGGCAATATTTAATCAGTGTTGGTGTTGGTTTTATTTACACACCTCATCGTAATAGGTTTAATGAAGAAAAAGTTTCTAAACTTTAATTTTTGAAGTTAAACATTCCTCTCTCGAGGTGAAGAAAAGTACTTTAACTCTTTTAATGTTGATTGTACAAGAAGTTCGTTTTTAAATTGAAATATTTTTTTTTTAATTATTACAAACAAATATTTTTATGCCATTTATGTAAATTGCATTTATTTATTTTATTTTTGGAAAAAATATTACCGAATTTTCGGGAATTCGAATACGAATATGAGTATTCGAGCAGCACTAGTATGCATGTATGTATGTATGTAGATACGTATGTAGCTAAAAAAGAAATGATATTGAAATAAAAAATTAATTTTAAATATCACCTTTAACGTCTCTCCTAATAAAGTCCCCGTTTTAATGCATTGCCTCTGTCGTCTTGTTCTTCGGCGTCTGTAGTTTCCTTGCTCGAACATATCATTTGCAGATGCATCTAGCATCCAGTAACTGCCTTTGCCCGCTGTATCGTTATCCTCAATGGTATTTTTATCCCGCGGTACTTTAACAAAACAATCATTTAACGAGAGGTTGTGTCTTATAGAATTTTGCCAACCTTGTTTGTTTTCACGATAATAGGGAAATCTGCAAAAGTGAAGAAAAAACGCTTAAAAAATTTATGTGTTTTAAAAGAAATAGCATTTGAAATATAAATAAATATAATAATTACGATTAAAAGGAATTTTACGTTTTTCACGATTACTAATTATTGTAATTAATTAAAAGGTCGGGCCATATTATGAAGTTATGAAATCTGTCGAATTGCTGCTATTAAGTCTGTCTTGCCAAATCACCATGGGCGGATAAAATTGTTTTGACAAAATGTGTGTTCTGTTCGTTCAACACTACGCGCGCTTGTCCTAACTTACCAACTTCTTTTGGTCAGAATTGAATGATGTGTACTAGGGATATAACGCATGTTCGTATTGAAAATTATTAGCTTATTTTTGCTATTTACATTCGCTAATATGCATGCGAATATTTCAAGCGAATACTAAACACAAGAACAATTTTTGATCCTCCTTCATGAGAATATATTCAGATTAACAAACATCAAAAACACTAAAATAATGGAAAAATTAGAACAAATTGAAAGAAGCGAAAATGGAAAAAATATTATTTCTTAATACTCGTATTTGCCAGGTGCTATATTGAGAACAAATATTTCGTAATAAAATTGTAATATGTACATTGTACATATATACTATCGGTATAATTCATAAAAAATATGTTAGGTTTATTACAGGTTTATTTGACAAATTTCCAATAGAAATATGTCAAATAAGCGCTTAATAAACCTGATATAATTTTTATGAATAAGGCAGTATGTATATAAAGCATCAGCTGGCACTACACACATTGAACGAACGCTGATGATGAAGGTGTGGCGGCCTTCGAAACCAGCATGTTGTTCCGTTCTGCTAGTGTTTGTCACAATATTTACAATTAACTTTGGCGTTATTTGTTGCTTAAAAATTACGCTGTGCAAGTTGGGACATTTTTTGCACTATGAGTGAAAATTGATCGAATTTCATTTTTATGGCCTCTTGAAGTTGGGCCATTTTTGGTTATTTTTTGCACTATGAGTGAAAGTTGAAAAAAACGTATAAATATAGAAAAATATTTAATGAGATGTAATTTTTGCATTGAACACAATGTGGAAAAATATATTTTTTCCTTTATTTCAACAAATGGTGGGCGGTACAGGTGTGGTAAAACATAAAGAAATTATCAATGACATTCATTGTCTTTTCCAGAAAAACTTAAAAATATTTGTGGTCAAAAAAATCTGAAATTTATTTATTTTCAGAATGTGATCTGAATATTTTGATATCGAATATTTTAAGATTTTTTTGTTTTATTAAAAAAAGTGTAAATCTGTTTAAAAAGTTTTATTGCAATAAGAAAATCTAAGTTGCCACTTTTTTCACTAGAACCAATTTAAATATTTTAAACTAAATGGTTCGAAATTCTGGAAATCGTCACTCTCATCTTTCGAGGCCGAATCCATATCTGCTTCACTCTCTAAATTAGCTCCATTATCATCTTCATTTATTTCTTCTTGGTATATAAACAAGTTTTTACTCCACCAACAAATTTCCGCTATAACTGAGGACTAAATATTTATTAACCCGTTAAAAACGAGAAGCTCTAATTTTCACTAACTTTTAGAGTAATTTCTAAAAAATTTTCCATGATATATTTCACTATTCGCTGGCCCATTCAAAACAATTTCAGATTCATTCAATCTAGAATAGTTTTAAATTTGTCTAAAAAAGACAATGAATGTCTTATAGTGTATTTTAATCCAAAATAAAGAAAACAATATATCAAAAATAGCTACGAACACTCTCGATCAAGTCGCCTTTCAAACAGAAACTAAATCAAAATCGGTTCAGCCGTTTGGTCTATGTTAATTTAATTTATTATTTAAAAAAAAACCTATAGTTTTTTTCAAACAAATTATTGCACAATGTTGTAATTGAATTTACAAATTTCTTTGTAGGACCTAAATTGAACAAATTAATATTTGATTGAAATAATTTTATAGTTGAATTGGAAAATTATTTTTTTCTGTGTACACATGTATCAGAAAAATAGCTGAAATAAAATCAGTTCGTGATGAAAAACGATTTATAAACAAAACCGATTTAAATACGATAAAAAGTTGATGTGTTATGGCAATCATTTTAAAATTTTGATTTTAATAGTTTATGCAATCATTTTTGATAAATTTCGTTTAACACCATTATATTGTTAATATTTTATCCTCTAGATGATTTTTAAAACTCAATTGGTTGAGATCGCAGTTCATGACACCTTTTCAAAACAATGGTTTTGAAAACGATCGATTCCCATCACATACCTGATTAACTAAGCTTCAAATTGATTTTGAAAATTTGTAGACACAAAAAAAAAACAAATATAATGGAAACACTTCGAAATGTTTTGTTTTCCTTCAGAACAATGAAAATTTATTATGCAAAAGAATTTAAAATCATATAATTTCTTATATGATACGACTAAAAAGGTTCTTCAAGTTTGAGTTTTTTTCACAAAAGAAAACGCCATTAGATAATCTTTATATACATTATTTTTTTTATAAAATTTAAATTTTCTGTGTAAACTAACATGTTTGTTGTTTTCATTTGAATAGTTTCCAGCGAAGAAATTAAACCAATATTATAATAAAGGTTAATGTTAATATGAAACTTACTTGTCCATTATGAATTTATAAATGCCACTTAAAGTCAAACGTTGATTTGGGGCACTGCTAATGGCCATGGCAATCAATGCAATATATGAAAATGGAGGCTTTTCTGCACGATGAGAGTTTTGTAGAAATGACCAAGGATAAGACCACAAATTATTCTGCATTGCCATAAGAGGATGAATATTCGTATAGAAATATGTACTAGGAACAGCCGTCGTAGAATTATCCGTGAATATAGATGAAGGTAAAGGTGAGTTTCCAATTGAGTTATCAACATAATCGTAATGCAGTTGCATGTTACCGCTCGGAGTAGGTTGAGACAAATTTAAATAGTATGGAGTGGGTAACATACTGATCGTAAATTTAATAATAAACTTAGGATTTTGAAATAGAACATTCAATATATTATTAAAAAAATTTCACTACTCAACACAAATAACTTTTTTCTTTCTCTTATTTAATGTTATTCGGTTTTGTAACATTTGTAAGTTTCTAATTTGTAATATATGACGGCATTTTGAATCTGTTCATTTGTAACTTCTTTAAATTTCCGTTTATTTTTTGTACTTTGCTCGACAACGGCCAAACGAAAAAAACATCAATCTTCTGGAATCATTTGTTTCATTTAGTCAAATTCTTGTGATAATAATTCTGAAAATTATTCTCCCACACTATTGTTCTCCGAGGAGCAAGCAAATGTGATCTTATTCTACAATGTAAACAAAAAATCTCTCTTGTGCTACATGCTGCTAGAAATGACGATCGTTTGTAACGATTTCATAATCGTTTGTATAAAAACTTAAACACATTGTTTTTATTGCACGGTTGTGGGAAGTTCTTTGATTTTTCAGTTTAGAGTGATCTCATTTAGAGCACGCCAAGAATGCATTGAAGGAAAAGTCATAAAATGTTTAATTTTTCATCCCATTCATTTAGGATTCTCAAAACGTACTCCCTTCCGTACTTATGCGAGTATAAGCTAAAAAGACAAGTAAACATTTGATCACATGTTGATTTACATACGAGTACATACTTACATACATATGTATCTTTGTACGAGTATATGTGTATGCATTTTCAAAAAACCAAATTAACAAAAAAAAACAAAAAAAAAAAAACAAAACAAGATACTTAACAATCCCTGCTTGAGGGAGGGCGAGTGCACTATCTGTTTATATCCCTTTTCTGTGTATTTATCGACAGAAATAAAAGAAAATTACCATAAAAAGGGTTCTGGCAAAATGATCGTAAAAAAGTCGTAAATTTTTTCCTAAATGTTTATAATCAAAACTTTCACTTTTCCTGCATGTATGTTTGTATGTGTGTATGTATGTATGCATGCATGTGTATGTATGAGTGTACTTGATCTATCTTGTCAGACTACATCTTCACTCAGTTTGTGCTGAATAGGAAAGGAACACCACACAAATGATTTAAATAATTTTCATTTCTGTTTAATTTCTATTAACCACATTAATCATTGCTGCAATTGCATGCGGTCAAATCGATAAAATCTCTATAAAAATTATTGAATGTGGCGGCCTTTCCCGTGAAAGGAGGATGTTTTGTAATGCTGCGATACTTCTGCCTGCATGGTTCTATTCTACGAGGGTAGTATAGATCAGTAGAAATAAATAAATGAGGACTATAAATTTTAGAGTTTAAGTCAACAAAAAAAAAAAAAAAACCGGCTTACTTCACTGCTGCTGAAGAAAAAACTTCCTTCTTGACCAGAGTTTTGAAAATAAGTAAGTCATCGCTAAAATGAAGCAAGGATGTTCGTTAAAGGACTTAGAATTAGGGAACTATTCGCGATAATTTGACGAAAGACACTTTTCGGTGAATTGACGCAAATTAAGACCAAATCGAACTTTTGCAGTATCACACTATCTACATATTTACGAAAAAATTACGAAACTAGTTCTTTGTTACTTTAATGAAAAAAATTTCGTTTCTTTTAATATTTTAAATTTGTCCTTAGATTGTAAAGTTTTCTAAATATAAAAAAGCCATACCACAACCCGCACGGATGCAACTTGCGATGAATGTCTACTTTTTAGATGTGAAATACGGCAACAGAATCACTTACTGGTGGGCATCAATAAGGCATGTTTTTTTTTATTCATGATGAGCTATGTACATCATTTTTTTAAGACGTTTTTTTATTTATTGTATCTTCAATTATGAACTAACAATAAGTATTCAAATCTTAATCTAAAGTATAATTATTAGGCCCAACCAATGTCGGACATAAACTAAGTGATAGTTAATAATAATCATAAGTAGTGATAAGCAACAAAAGGAAAAAAGTGTTGTATGTACATCATGAATTGAACATTTATTTACTTACTGAACCTTTTGCACTTGTTTAACCATTGCATTGGTTCCCCCACTGATAGTTCTGCAGAGCAAAAGACCTTTTGTCTTAGTATTAATAACACGTAAATTTTGTACAACTTGTCAGTACTTTAAAGGCTTTTTTTAACAACCGTCGTAATTAATTTTTCATTGGTAAAAAAATGTTATTCTGATTTCGGAAGCTTTGATATTTGTTGAATTGTTCGTTGGTGGTAGACCTAGTATGAGTAAATATTTTGAAATTGTAAAATAGTGTCTATAAACAAATAAAAGAATAATTGGTTTTTATTTGATTATCAGCGATAGTTTAATATTCCTCAGTTTCTTTTATTGTTTTTGTTGCTCTTACGAATATTTCTGTTGCGTTTGTTTGTGTTCTTGTGGTGTTTATTATTTCCATCCACATCAAAGCAAAATAAGTTTGTTTAATTTTCATTTGATTATATTGAAACACCACTGACTGTTTTCTTTTGCTTTAATTTTAAAGAAATTAGTAGAATTTAGTTAAGAAAAAATATTTTTTATGTATTAATGTATGTATGCATGTATGTATTTCTATACGCCATTCATTAGTATGAATACTTATATTCATGCGTCCTCACGGATTTCTGACACGTGCATGTATTACATATTCATTTAATTTAATAAATTTATAGTCTGGATAACTGTTCTCACCACCGACGACGCATTTGATATCAAAAATTCATCGCCTTCATTTCATTATTAAAAATTCTTCTTCTTGAATGGATTTCAAACTTTAGTAGATTATTATCGTCGAATCAAAAATTTTTTAAGCTTTTGAATCGATTTTGAAATAAAGAAATGATTTAAAAGGAATTCTAATTTTTCATACTTGAGTTTTCTCTTTTCCTATATCAGTACAGAAAATTTTCAATTTCATTAATATAATTGTCTGATACAAAACTTTTAATTTAATAAAAAAAACCCTCTTTTTCCCTTGTGAGTTCATAAGGGGTTATTCACATATTATGTAACGTCCCTTTTGTAAGTCTTTTTACAAAATTTTCAGTATACATTTTATAAACGTTAACAAATCCTAATGCCATTATCTAAAATTTTAATTTAACATGACTTCATTCCTTTTTGCAACACATGTAGATACAATAGGGTAATAACTTTACAGGCAATATTATTATATTTTTTTTGATTTCTGCTACTCTCACCCCCCAAATCGGTTCAGTTTTATGCAAAAAAAAAAAAAAATACAAAAAAATTTCATACCGATAATTTGTGTTTTAGGGGGTGCGTCCGGCCCTCAAAGTTGGCCATCAATGTATTTTTTTTTTGTTTAGTTTTATTTTGACTATATGTATATGTATGAAATAATTTAATATATATGTATAAGCTCTTATTGCACATGCTTAAAATAAAAAAATTTCCATATAAATATAATTTTGTTACATAAAATTGTTGGTGTTTTATTATTTTCTAAAATATTAATCTTAGCAAAAAACTTTATTTGAGGCTAATATTGTTGACTCAAAGAGCTAAAATATTGCCATATGTCATATTCTTGTAAAATGATTTTTTAATAAGATAGTAATATGCAAAAAATTTCATTGAAAAATGGGTTCGAAAGCCAACTTTGAGGGCCGGACGCACCCCCTAAAACGCAACTTATCGGTATCAAATTTTTTGGTGAGAGTAGAAGAAATAAAAAAAGTCTCCATACAATTAACGGCCACTCTAATGTACATACATACATACATACATATGTATCTTAAAAGTGCATGAATATTTAAAAATATTTATTATTAAATAAACTAATAAGTAAATTAATATTTAAACAATAAACACAACTATACATACATACATACGTATGTATGTACGTATGTATATACAATCGTATACATTTTTGTGTGATACAAGAGAGACGAACATCTGAGTTTGAAATCCAATTTTAAATAAATAAAGAAAATATTCTAATGAACATTTAAAATTTTCTCAAAACACAAAAAGAAATAAACAAAAAATTAAAATTTAATAATTTATTTTTCGTTTAACTGAATTTCGTAAAGAAAATATGAATAAATTTCAAAGAGCTTAATGCTTTCAAAACAGTGCAACACATAAAAAAATTAGAGTCAAAATCGAAGAGGCATAGAAGGCAGAATAGAAAGGTGGGCGTTTTTAACGGCCAGATGGTTGGATAAATGACTTAGCCTATTGGCAAGATCAAACAAATATAAATTAAAGAAAACCACAAAAACAAAACAAAGCAATAGTCTGCAAATAATAATACACCGAATATGTAAATACATACACATGTATGTATGTATGTGTCTACATATCGCACCCTAAACCAAAAACAGTTAGAACATAAAATGCAAAAATTTTTTTTAAATTTTTTGTATCGCAATCTTCTCCAACTGCAAAAATATCCTTGTGCTAGAGTTTATGTTCCTTGCATCGTAACAACAGTTTTTTTTTGCTTCTCCTCAATAATTGGGATGTTTGTGAGTAAGGGTGTGATGCGTATGGATATTAAGTACCTTGTAGTATAGGCGCAACAGGCCTATATTGATTAATGTGTATTTCCCTGGACATTAGAGTAATGTCTCCTTTTTAGGGTTCCGTACACCAAAGGTGAAAAGGAACCCTATTGTTTTCGCTACGCTGTCCGTCTGTCCATCACACGGTATTTTCTCAGGAACCGTAAGAGCTACGGACCTGAAATTTGGACAGAGTATGTAGAACCTTGGCCGCTACAACAACAAATACATAAGAATTAAAAATTAAAGGGTGTTCCAAAACGAGCAACGAAAAATGTTAAAATCCCATGTAATATACATACAATTGTGTGAACATATGTATATTGAAACTTGAAATTTGTAAAATTAGTGTATTGTTATACAGGCTACAAAAATTAACACTAAAATTTAAAAAAATTTAAATTAAAGGGTGGTCCATCAGTTAATGCAATTTTGACTATGTAATTTTGACAATTTGCTATATCTTGGAAACCGTAAGAGGCAAACACTTGAAATTTTCAAAAACGGTAAAACTAAAAAAACCGAAAATTATAAAATCGCCAAACCAAAAAAAAAAATCGCCAAAAATTAAAAAAAATCGCCAAAACGAAAAAAATCGCCAAAATTAAAAAAAAATTCTAGCACTAAAATAAATCGCCAAATTCGAAAAAATCGCCGAAATGAAAAAAACGCCAAAATGAAAAAAAACGCCAAAAATCTAAAAAAATCGCCAAAACGCGAAAATGTCGCCAAAACTAAAAAAAATTTAAATAAAAAAAAAAAAATCGCAAAAATAAAAAAAGTCGCCAAAAATAAAAAAATCGCCAAAATGAAAAAACGCTAAAAACCGAAAAAAAATCGCCAAAACAAGAAAATAAAGTGTCAAAACTAAAAAAAGAGCCAAGCCTTAAAAAATCGCCAAAACCGAAAAAACGCCAAAACAAAAAAACCGAAGAGACCCCAAAAACAAAAAAAAAAAAATGCCAAAACTATATATTATATAGGATGAAGTTTATATTAAGTTACATATCTAATGTTCGTACGGAACCCTTCGTGCGCGAGTCACTTTACTGAATTTATTTCTATATGCGAAAGATACTCTTGTAATTTTTTTTTTAAATTAATTTGACATTTATTTTTATATAAATAAATTTTAGTTAAAACTAACTATGTATGTATGCATTTGGGAATATCTGCATACTAAATATATATGTACATACATATCGTTACATCAATAAAGAAAGGCCCTAACTCATTATTTTTTTTTTAAATCGAAATTTTTGCATTTTTCGATACATTAGATGGTCTTCTAGCGAAATATATAAAAACCCGTTTTCAAAAAAGTAATGAGTTAGGGCTTTTCTATATTAAGGCAAGGATATGTACATATGTATAAAAATAAAAATAAAAAAGGCATTTTATTATTTACAAACATACTTCTGATGAAGATAATTACATACATAGATACATATATATGTACATACATACATATGTATATTGTATGAGTTGACCGTAAGAGTCAACCAAAATACGTTTGTGTGGTTATGTGTGCGTGTTTGTGTACGGAGAGAAATTTAAATTGTGGGTGTATATTTTGAAATTCAACCAATCACAGCCAAGGCATTTGCCTTTTTAATTTTCAATATTCAATAGAATTTTAAATATGTATTATTTTTTTAGTGCGATTCGAATCGTTAATGTTTTTCATGCGTCTTCAAGTAAACACTTGTCTATCACTAAAATGTTCATGGTATGATAAATACTCTTAGTTCCTATATATTCACGCTTTGATTTGTCATCATGTACAATTATTAAATTAAGTATGTATGTATGTATGTGTGTATATATGCCTGTACGTATTTTATACATTTTCCAAAAAAAAAAAAAAAAAAAAATTATACCGGGCTTAAGCATACAACGTATTTTGAACGCAAAGCAGCCCATCAAAATTTTGAAAATTGGCGAAAAGTCTAAACATTTTCTGAAAGACGCAAAGATCAAGGATTTCAGCCATTGAAGTTTATTAAAGAACACAAATTGCAAAAGTAGTTGACCGCCCATGTATCTCTCTTATGGTGGAATTTGAAATTATCCTTGAAAATACTTACGATTTATATTAGGGTGGTGTACTTTTTGAATAAAAGTTTTCCTTTTTATAAGAACTATAGATTATTTTACAGTTTGTTTTTAGCTCCAATTAGTTATAAAATGTGGTTATTATATCAGCTCAGATTCAGACCTTCAAAAATATTTGAATACAGTCAAATTTATTTCATATTAAATAACTTTATTACTTGTTGGATTTCTACAGATGTGTGGATCAAATTTCTAATAATTCATTTAGAAAAATCAGTCTAGACAAATTGCTATCTCTGGCTTTCTTCTTAAGCGCATATCCGCCAACTATTGTGGAAATTGAGTGAAAAAGTCATAAAAGAAAATAAGTCAATATTTTATGGCTTTATTTTCATATTTAACTGCACAAATATAAGTGTGTTAGTTATAAATATTCATATTTTAATGTATTGTTCTATATATCCTTCCTATGCGAGTTTAAAATTACACTATCTAACAAAATTGTTTGTAGTATTCATCAGTAGACCTTTCGCAGATACACAATTGAGAAGGTTTTAAAAATTATTACCAATAAACTGATGAACAATTAACAAAACAATACAGCAAACAATTGATCTGGGATAGTCACAAGAACAACATATTTAACAAATCGGCTTTCCAGTTTATTTTGTACTTTAGACATCAAATAGAGATATTTTGGAAGGATAACTGAGGAGCTGGCGGACAACACCAGACTATTCTCGTTAACTGTTTTTTACAGGACAGGCAAATCATTGAAATTTTTAGATAGCAAAGTCAGTTTTCGTTATCGAACTGGTTTTGCATGAAAATATTTCGTGACTTCATAGATTTGTACTCCGAGAGTCCGAAAAAATTAAAAAAAAATTGTTAACTGAAGACATGTCTAGTTTTGTTCGTCCGCTCCTCAACTATGATATTGCTGATTCGGCTTGCATTATAAAGACTGATTCTACTATGATATGTATGTGCTATGTATGTATGTATGTATGTACATTTACATTTCTATGTGAAGAATCGTTCGATAAATGTAAGCAGTTCCTTAAGCTCAGTTAGCCGACTGTAATGGAATGTAACTGCAACGTAGGAAACAGCTGATTGATATTGTTATATGAAAAGTAGGTTACGTTACATTTCTATAAACATTTTCATTAATTTTCACATAACAATATCCATCAGCTGTTTGCTACTGTTGCAGTTACATTCCATTACAGTCGGCTAACTGAGTCTTTATGAAGAAACGAAATTCCTCTGCAAAAGCTATATACCCATTTTATTACTTACATATGTATATTAATTCGACCACTAGGACGACTCATTGCTACAAATATTGATGAAGTATTGTGCTACCTACCATATGAATTAGCATATGGTAGGTAGCAATCTGGCTTTCGAGGAACAATAACGATATGTTGTGTATTAGTAAAATCTCGAATGTAAAGCAACTGGAAATTTCGTTCATGAAAAAATTGACAATTATAAATACGAGTCGAGGTTTAAAAATTAAAAGTTGTAGTGGAAAGGAGTTAAAATTTAAAAATATTTAAAAATTAAAACACTCCTTTTACTCAATATGAACTATTTTTCTTGGGTTTGCAAATTTAGTTTCAACTATTTTCAGTATTACAAAAATCTGTCTATAAATTTGAGTTAATTTATTATTAACATTAAATTCGCCATGACGTTGCTTTCCTAGATTTATACTATAAATTTTATAGGATGAAGATGTGGTGCTTTATATATTTTTTTTTTTTTAAAGCAAACACTTTTTATAAATATTAATATAATTTTCAGGTAAAAGCATTAAACAAAGAGGCAAATGCTTTGTCATTGTCGAAAAACGTTTATGGTTTTTCACTCATTGTATTGCATCGGCCCCTTCATTTCTTTTGTGTTCAACTTTATTGGGTTTCGGGAATTTAACTCAAATAATTTTTAACTCACAATTTTTGTGGCCTAGTGTAAGTATCTTAATTCTCTTTGGAAATATCATATAAATTTTTTTAAACACATGCTATGAATCTGTATCTATATATTATCTGTACCACATACGACTATTATTATTATTTTAGTGCATACATAAGTACTTGGAATATTTTTGTTCTAATATCTGTCGCATAAACAAATAAAACACAATCAGTTACACAGTGATAGGAAAATATTATTTATTTATTTTTCTTATGAAGAATAAGAAAGTAGGATGATGATATTGATGGAATAATAGCAATTGGAATTACAAACTATACTCATGTGCCATTGCATAGTGACAACAAGAATAAATGCATTTAAAAGTCATAAAATAAGGCTTGCATCAATTTGAAATATTTTTACGACTTTTTATTGTTGCTTACTCGCTCGTAAAATGTTCATAATACATACATACATACTCCTACATACTACATACTATGCATGTATGAAATCAGCGGTAAGTTGTACTTACTGATATAAGAGATTCGAAGCATTTAAGCACACATATTTTGAAAGAAATACCGTATCAGTTGTATTAATTTTGAACAATTTGAAAGCAGCAAGGAAGTTCTGAATCAACTTAAAAAGTCGTAAAGTATTTGTAATTTTTGATAATTTTTAATGAACGTAAAAATATACAAAATATAATTATTTCTATGATATACATAGATACTAGTGTTTGCATGTATTTATTATATATTTGTATAATTGTAAAAATATTTTAAAATACCTATAATGTATAGTAGGGAAGATCTATCCAACTAGCACGTCTTCTGCAGACAGCCGTGATGTGTTCTTTAGATACTTGCGCATTGCTTATCTCGATCGCTTCGCAATCTTTCAAGTACTGAACTGCATAATTTATATTGTTGTCAGCTAAAAGTTCTTATAAAATCAAATACATTTTATCTTTATCTTTGTACTTGGCAAATCTGTGTTTTATCATTATCACGTTCATGCATAAAATGGTAGCACCTGCAAATCTTTCAGCCAAATTCAAAATATTTCGTGAGAAAACCTCCCATTCTAAGCAGATGGCGCGAAAATAAATGGAATTCTTCAGCACCCCAAGTGTGGTGCAACGGATGACTAATATTTAATTTGTCATTTTAACAAAATCATCTGCAGTGCTTAATCATGTTATGCACAATTGTGATGAATTTTCTTTTACGCAAATCAACCAATCAAAAATTGAATTTGAACTTTTTCAAGTTTAATATTCTAATTACACTTTTTCTCAAAATTTATATTTTACTTGTTCAGTAAAATGAGAATTTCACTGCTGCTAACGTAGATTATCAGAGAACCTTTACCCAAATATGTCTAAGAATAACTAGAGCGAGCTATTACGTTTCAGTTAAATATCAGCGATGCCAACTTGTTGCTTTTGGCACTATATTTAGTGCTTTTTGAAGACTCAAAACGCCAAATTTTGAACGTTAGTGCCAAACTAAGAGAAAGCACTAGATAGTGCTTTTAAGAAATTTGTGTATTTTTTAAAATGACTTTAACGAAAATTTGGTGTATTTATTTTTTCAGTACAAAGAATACATTTTTCGTCTGATATATTTCATTAAACAGAGAATAGCTTTGAAAATATTAAACATTATTAAACTTCACTCGTTTGGATCTTCACTCCTTTTTCACGTTAGTGCTTTTTACGCTTTTTAGATCTCAAAATTACGCTTTTTGTGCTGTTTTTAAATTTTACTGTGCTTTCAGAGCCAAAACAGTTGGCATCACTGTAAAATATATGAGTAAGAAGTTCGTAGTTGGAACAAGAACTCAAAAATCAAGATGTTTTTTTATTTTCTTATTTAACCACTATTACATCACGGGCTACACATTGGTTTTTAAAGAATAGTGTGTTGTCAAACATATATTTTTGGGAATTTTTATATTTTTATAGCAATTTTTTTATGATATGAGTCCTCATGAAAACGTTAAAAAGTCTAGCAAATTTTGTATGGAAATCTGTTTAATAAAATTTCTATAAACCAAACATATTTTTTATGAATAACGCCTAAAGAGTTTTATTATAAAAATATGAAGTTTTCAGCTTATTTCAAAAACTTTGGATTGGAGTCTACTAATGAGTTCCTTGAGCTGGAACGAAACGCTAATACATATACGGTGCTAACCATCAAATCAGGCAAAAATTCCAAGAAAAATATTTCATTTATATTTTCTTAATAAAAAAGCCGATAAAAACTCCTATTTAGTCCTATAATTATTATAATAGTATCCCAGCAAAAAAAGTTCCGAGTCGGAAGCACTAACAACTGAGGAAAGCAATGTCGGGTTCTTTTATTATTATTTTTTATTTTTGCTGGGATATAGCAAGCATCACTTACAACATACATAAATGTATATGATATTATTAAGAAAGTTTGGAGTTTGTTACAAGTCATCCTATAAAAAATTAAATGATGGTGATTTTGTATTTCTGGAAACACCAAGTTAATGTTAATTTTTTTCCATTATCTGTAAGACTGTCTTCTATATTTTGTGTTGCTGGACTTTCCCGCTTGTTCGGCAAAACTGCTATTGACGTTTTTTCTGTAATAAATTCGTCACTTACAGTTGGCAGTACTTACTTTCCAATGACATCCCCATGTTAAATTCGTCACTCAAACGCACTGCGTACACTCAAAATAAAAATCAATCCATCCGTACTTAAATCAACCAAAAGCGGTGTCATAAGTACGGTAAGTACGGATTTACTCAAATCAAGTACAAAAGACTTAATTCAAGTACGGACAATTCAAGAGCTAAATATTTAATTTGATCCATATATAATCCCGATTCCGTACTTGAAATAAATCCAAAACCAGATTGGTTTCAGAAAACCTGAGATAGAACTAATTTCAAAATACTTTTGATTCAAGAATTTCTTTGTTGATTTAATGCGAATCCGTACTTGAAATACTCCCAAAAGGAGACTGATTTAATAAAATCTGAGATTGAATTAATCTAAAAATGGTGTTGATTTAATCCCGAATCCGTACTTGAAATAATCCAAAAACGAGATTCATTTAAGAAACAATTAGATTTAATTAATCTTAATATGTGCCTGTTTTAAGAAATGCTAACTTGATTTTTTGAATAAAAAGATTTAATATAATTTTTAATTAGCTTTTTATTGAATTTCTATGGTAATAACAATTAAATTTAATGCAAAAGACCAAAAGCGGGTATTGTTTCCTTTACGTCGCTCTGTTGCATGCATCGCTAACAGTGTTGCCAAAAAATTATGACGGAAGAATGCTAAGTGAGTCCAAGATGTATGTTCTATGGAAGAAAAAATACTAGATTTTAAATTTATATAGGTTATTTGTTGAATGCTTTTTAACTAAATAATAATAGGTACTTGGCCTGCACAATACTGCCTCTTTATCATCAATGAATAAATTATCTGTTTTGCTCTCAACTATAGCCCACGTTTCTAAGCTGAGTACATTTATAATCGCCATCGCTCCAAAAGTGCAACCCCATCAGTGCTCTAATGGAAACTATGTCATTAAGAAGCTAGCGATTCTTGGTCACCTAGAGCGATAACATATTTTTGAGTCCGCTCTTACAGCGAGTTGAGCAAAATAAAATAATTATCAATGACAACTTATGAGGCATGCGTTGCAGAAAATTTTCGTACCTATTACTATGTTTTACCTAATAATGTTACATATTATGTAGATATGTATGTGTATGTACTTATATAGTATCAAAAAAACTACAGGTGAAAATATACTTCTATATATAAATCTTTCACTGACATTTTCATAATGTTGACAAAGTGTGTATTTTTTTATTATTTGCAAAGACGTGAGCAGAAGCAATTATTATACTGGGTTCATAGACGTCAATTTCTGTTGAGCAACTTATAATCTTATTAAAGATGAAAGAGAAGATAATGAAAATGGGAACTATCATATTTTTCTCTCCCGCTTATGAACTAAAAAGTTGCTCAACTAAAATTGCCGTGTTTGAAACGGTACTTGTTAAAAACAATACGCACAATCAATAACAAAAACTCATATTTTTACTTACTCTTTAAATAGAAACAGCTTCGCAATCAAAGTCCTTTTTCACTTTTTGTCTTATTTATTTATTTATTAATTTACATTTTAATATTGATGTTATAGTTTTATTTTGTTCACTTTTATATTATTAAAAACACTTTTGCATACGAGAAAAATCAACCGCGCCTAGTCACTTTTAAATAAAACATTTTCCGTTAAAAAGTACAATTATTATTTTTATTTTAATATTTTTATTTTAATATATTAATTTTTTCATTTTATTGAATTACAATCACAAGCACACTAACGAACTTGAAATTTTTTGGTTAAAAGGTTTTTTATTCTTCTTTTCATATGTGTAGTAAGTACACAAAATCGTACTTTAAATAAGTTTTTTACTTAATTTAAGAACTTTGTACTTGGTTTAATTTTTTTTACATAATTTAAGCTCTTCATACTCAATTTAAGAAACTCCAGAATTGGTTTTCTAAAGTAATCCTGTTTTCGGTTTGTTTTAAGTAAATGTTAGTGCTATTCGTACTTAAGTTTTTAAGTATGATTCGTACTAAAAGTAAGTAGTAGTGTAGGTATTGCCGAGCAAGTACAGGTCATTGCTTTGTGTATAATGGTATAATGACTTATGGAATGTATCCGCGGAGAAGCGGGTTATTGTAAGTTCTTAACGTTGTATAATAGGTGATTAATTTTTTATATCAAATCGTACTGCAAAAATTTTTTTAAATTCAAAAAACATTTTTTTCCTCTCTTCTGTGCAATTACTGCAACAATTAAAAAAGTTTTAAGTTTTTAACAACATTAAAATGTTTAAATCTCCAGTGCAACTTATAACAAATGCTTTGTCATATATGTGCATATGTATGTATGCATGTATGTGTATATGTATGTATATATTTATTTTTTTGAATGTTTTGTAAAACTTCGTTAAGCCCAGTAGGTCTATTAAATTGTGCATTATTTGAATATGAGATGACGTTTTGTTACAAAGTAATGCTTTTATATATGTATTTGAATTCTCTTATAATGGTTGGTCGAAATAAATTATCTTATCGTAATTTAAAGTATTTGGTAACAAATTACTTAACATTGTCACACAAACAACAATTTAAATTTCTCCTTTCAACGGTAAAATTAAGTTTTTTATACATACACAAATACCATATATTATATTAAATTACTATAAAAAAAACTATTAAGTTACAGTAATAAAAGAAGAAAAAAACTTTATACTGGGTGGGCCAAAAGAAACCAAGAGGTGTAAAAGTTTAATAACTTTTTTGTTTATTAACTTTTTTTATTTTTTCTTTCAGATTATATAATATACAAAATGGAAATTTTTTTACACTAAGTATGAAAAATGATGTCTCTTAAATGACCACCGTTTTCAGCTTCGCACTGATGGGCTCTTTTTAGAGCATTTTCCATAACATCTTTCAAAACTTGTGGCTGTAGCGTTCGAATTTCTGCAACAATGTTTGCCTTGAGTTCAAGGATTGTCTCTGGCTTGTTCACATACACTCGCTCCTTCAAAAAACCCCAAAGAAAATAGTCGGGTGCTGTCAAATCTGGCGATCGCGCTGGCCAAATAATTTCCGAATTTCGAGAAATTATTCGCTCTCCAAAAATTTGACTTAAAAGTGCCATTGTGTTTCGGGCAGTATGGGCAGTGGCTCCGTCCTGCTGAAACCACATACCAGGTCTGTTTTCAAGAGCAGGACGTAAAAAATTTTCTATCATAAACCGATACCGCTCTCCATTTACGGTTACAGCACTTCCATCTTCATTCTCGAAGAAGTAGGGCCCAATGACATTTTCAGATGTGATCCCACACCATACTGTACACCTGATGGGGTGCAATTGGCGTTGATGAATGGCTCTTGGATTTTGAGAACCCCAGAACCTACAGTTCTGCTTATTAACAAAGCCATTCAAAAGAAAATGAGCTTCATCACTCATAATCAAATTTTCAATAAAGTTGATTTCATAAAATTCTATTGTTCTGGTTCTCTGTTCAGTTGTGAACCTCTCCATTATAAATTATCCAAGTGTTGTCTATATTTATAATCTGAAAGAAAAAATAAAAAAAATTAATAAACAAAAAAGTTATTAAACTTTTACACCCCTTGGTTTCTTTTGGCCCACCCTGTACTATTGTTGTTTTTGATATCAGGGGCATTTACTGACTGAGCAGGCCTAGTTATAAAGACCTATTATTGTGTGCTTAAAAGCGATAACAGCATAAGTCGACTCAAGACAAATTGGAAATATATATATGCTACAAAATTCTACAAACCAAACTTCATATTTGCATGAAATCTCTATGTCTCGAAGTTTATTATAAAGATAGTAATAAACAATATTGAGCTAATTCTTAAAAAAAGTCCAACAAAATTTTTAATAAGTACCAAATAATACTAAAAACTAAATTATAATAGTTCTTGGGTGCGTTAGTTAATACAGTAATCTTTACAAAGCGACAAAATTATTTTAATTTGCACATTTTGATTAAAAAAAAAAAAAACGTTCATACGTCTTAAAGTGATTTTTCCCCAAACTGTGTTTTTCGACTTATGCCGAAAGGGTAACTAAGCACTCATTACCAATGAAAAACTGTTTGATTCACACACGTATTTATTAAGTTAAACATTTTCATACATAACTAATAGAGAATTTTATAAAATCCAACATGATTGGAAACTGTTTAAATCAATGAATCAGAATCAAACAGATTTTCATTAGTAATTAGTGGTTACGTTTTTTGGGCAAATGTGTGCCAGATGTGTACTCGGCATTACGCTGTTATCACCTGTGATCACAATTTTAATATTCACTGAAAATAAGCTTTCGCAGTTTGCGGCAGTAGCAGTGGAAATTAAAATTCCTTCATGCTATAAAACAGAAGAAGCAGAAATAAACTTGTGTTTTATCATACGCGATTCTTTTTTCTAAGCTCTCATTGCAATAGAAAATTAAATACATGAATATACATAATATGTAATTATTTAAAGATCCGAAATAAGAACACACAGAAATGTTAAAAAATCATTTTGAATAAATGTGATAAAGGATATTTTTTCATACATCTGCCCACAGGACTTCTTCAGAATGTACTCCTTTAAAAGTCTTGAAATTGAATTGAAGTGATATTGCATATAAAAATATAGTATGGAAAATAACTTGCGTCGACTAAAAAAGGCCTTACATAAGGCCTCACAACCAGACACATGAATACGCGCGCATACTGCAAATGAACGCCGTTTTTTTAACAACAACAACATTATAGCACCAAAAAAATAAAAAAATAATCAAAATACGGTATACAAGTTGCCGTAAATATTAACGTTAATGGTTGCTCATAAAAAGTCATAACCAATCATCGGGAGCCCCAGCAACAAGATTGTCAACATCACATATAATTTAATTTCCATTTTCATGCTCATCACAACGTTTGTTGCTGCTGTTTGCATCGCTAGATATTTGTGTGTTTGTGTGGTGTGTACCACACGTCGATCATAAAAATGCTCTTTTTACCATACTCTTAATGGTGTTGTTGTTGTTGTTGTTGCTATAAAATGTGTAAAAATCATGCCATCATGCCAATCATGCCATCCATATAGTCGTCGTTGATGTTATTGCCGTTTTAATGGGTATTAAAGGTAAGCCATAATAATCCTGTAGACAACAGTGAAGCCAGCATTTGCTTTGGCATTGTTTTCCGTGATCCTTGATGCCTGCCAATGCTAAATTAACGAGTTTGTGTTTCCACGAATTCTTAATATGTTGACTGTATGACAATATTTGTGAATTTCGAAAATGGCAGGTTTTACTAAACTCCAGCATGTTGTTCTGTTCTGCTAGTGTTGCTTTTCTAACAATCAAACATCCTTGATCGATTTGTTAATTTAAGTAACAGCGGATGTTCACTTGATCTTGTCAAGATACGAACCTTAACCTAAATCCCAAATTTCTTCAATGACAATACCTTTTTATCCACACATAGAATTTGTATTATATGTATTGTCCGACAGACATCACTTTTTTAAGATTGATGCCGAAGTTCAGTCAACATTTTTTAATTCGGTCGAACCTAAGCCGAACTTTGCTTTTTCAATAGAAAACAACTTTGATATTTTTCAGCTCAATTAATTTATCAAACAGAAAAAGTACAGCGTGTCGAGAAATATGTCTGATTGCCCATAAATTCGTTTTAATTTATTATCTATAAAGGTACGATCATCATACTTGGGCAATTACTTGCCCAAATAATATTAACGGCTGTACACTAATGAAAAACCTTTTCATTCAGCTAATTGCTTATTATTAAGTTATTGTCAATTTTATTGTTTTGTTGTTGTTGTCTACTAATTATGTATGAAACTGTTTAACTTAATAAACATGTGTCTAAATTGTTTGCCAAGTGTGACCCGTACCTTAACATGTAGACATAAATTTCGAAATTTATAACCTAAGACACAAACCAAATGCATTTACTAACATGGCTCTTACTACGTTTATACGCTCACTATTTGCAAACAAAATAGTTCCAATAGTTCACTGTTTATACGGCATGGCAGAAGTACACAAACTTGGTAGCTCTTCTATAGAAAACTTACTTATGTCCACAAAAAAAAATAGTGTAAATGTATAAAATATAAACGTAGTATTTGTTAAGGCGTAGTTAGCCGACTGTAATGGAATGTAACTGCAACAGTAGGAAACAGCTGAGCGACATTGTTATGTGAAAAGTAATGAAAATAGTTATAGAGATGTAATGTAACCTAACCGGAATGCACGAATCTGTACATTACTTTTCACATAGCAAAATCGATCAGCTGTTTCCTACCGTTGCAGTTAAATTCCATTACAGTCGGCTAACTGAGCTTTTATAGCGATTTTTTTATGACAAATATGTTGCATATTTGTTGCATGTTTTAAATTTCTGTGTTCGTTTGTACAAAAAATACAACTTTGGGAAAAATTTTCAATTTCTCTTCTGAATATGTTGCATGAAGAACATGTAAATATGTTACATATTTTACCCTCACTTTATTCAAGGTATATATAGTGTCATTTTTTCCAACTTGGTAACGAAGGTTTTATTTTGCATGTCATGCTTAGGGCCATTATTACAACTTTCCGATAGTTAAAGGCAAGATTTTCTCGGACGGGAAAATGGCTAAGCATTATAAAACCTTCATTTATTGATTTTTTATCCATTAAATATTAGTGTTATTAATAATAATAACAAAGAAAAATTTAAGTTATAATAATGCAAAGCTTTTTATCTGGCAGACAAAATCCTGCCTTTAACTACCGGCAAGTTGTAATAATGGCACTTATAATTTCGAGAGAAGGTTTCTTAAATACAATATATAAAAATTATTATTATAAAAATTATATGAATAAATATTTATTTAAATATTGTGGCTGCTTTCATTTTTTTTAGACGTAATTAGTGATGTCAATGTGTGCTTGTAAATAAAAACAACTAATTTTGTTCGATTGTTCGATAACAGAATATGTAGCACTTTGAGCGATTGTAGGTAACATTTAAAAATGTTACATATGTATAATGTAACATATTTTTTTCAGAAAAGAAATCGTCATTAGGCATGAAAATCGTTGATTGACATATTGTCATAAGTTTATTTTAATTGAAATTTATATGCCGGTGGTTAAGGTTTGCCTATATATGTATACAGTAGACTTCAACCACATATTTTGAACAGTCACAATAACAAAACGCAGCAAATAATTTATATTGGATATGACTCTTATGTAGAGGACTGCGTAAACAGTCTTGAAATGTAAATTCGTCTTATTTTTTAAATGTATTGTCATACCATGTATTATACTAAACCAATAATAAATGCTGTCGATTAATAAGAGAAGCACGATGGATGTATTGATGTAAGTTTATATTAGTGTTTGCAAGCGATGTCTCGAAGACTTCTTGTTCGTAACAAACAATCAAAAGAAGTAGTGTTGATGTGTATATGCTTGTTATTTTGTATTTGAGTGTGTGTGAACGACGTAGATCGTAAGGTATTATGTTTTTAATGGTGGTTTTTTAAACCAGGGCACACAACTAATGTCAATGCATGTGTGCATTTGTATTTGTGCAGAAAAATAAAAGATCATACACATACAATAAAAATATATTAAAAAATTATAACGAAATCATAATTTATTAAGGAAATTGTTTAAATTCCTGCATATGGGCGGTTTATTCGTCATTAGGGCTTAATATCGATGGTTGTAATAACGTTTGCTCTACACAAGATAGTTTGTGTTATGAGTGAACGACTTAAGCTATGTACAGACGATTGTCAGATCTTACAATATTGTCAGATCTGGCAATCTGCTGACAATGTACTGGCAATCGAAAATTGCCAGCACAATATTTCTTTTCAGTTCACACGGTTGTCAGAAAATCTTACAATTTATTGCCAGACGGTTGTATGACAATAAATTCATCTGAAAAAATCGTCAGTAGAAAAATTGTCAGTTCACACGGTTGTCATATGCACAAATTGTTAGATCTGTTGTTATGCGTTGCCAGACTTAAACCATTTGTTGGAAATTGTTAAATATTTATCGTTTGTGTTTGTGTAAAAAGTGAAAGTATAAATTATTATGGACCATAAAGAAGCAATTGCAATGATTTTGTCTGCATATATTTTATTATAAATTTTTTATTTAAAATCAAGCGTGTGCAGTGTTGCCCATAGAAAGAATTATCTTACAATGACGCCATTGTCAGATGCATGAACTTCGCACATCTGACAATATTAAAATGTCTGACAAATATTTGGCAATAATTTTAAAATGTGTTCACACGATTGTAAGATGTCTGACAATTTGTTGTCAGTTGCTAGTCTTGCAATGGACTGACAATGCTTTTTCTAGCAACGGCGTCTGGCAAAAATTGCCAGTTCACACGGTTGTAAGAAATTTTTAGCACATTTTACTGGCAATATTGTAAGATCTGACAACCGTCTGTACATAGCTTTACTATTTGATTGCGGACATATGAATCCACATACCTATTTGTTCAGAAAATTAAACTTCTTATCCTTTTTTATGTATGTACATAAAATAATAAATACAAATAATTTCTTCTTCGGCAGGAAAGAGAATTTGAGGAAAATATTGATAAGCCGAACGGTTCAATGATCTTGTTGCTTTTAAGTAGAAAATCTCATGCAACAATGATAATTTAGAACGTCAACTGTGTTTTCGGTTTTACGTAGAATATTACGATTATAAATAAATACATAAGAACTCATTAAAACTTTACACTTATTAGAAACACCAAACATTTGTAGAAGTTTCGCAACCAAAACCAAAAAAAAAATCTTAAGTACATTTGAGCAAATTTAAGTTTCATATTTAGAAACTTATTAGTAAATGGAACCCTTTATACTCGTCTTCTACAAAAGAGGCGCAAATTTACGACACACACGCCATTTAATTGTGAATTCGCTCCCTATTCAGAAAAAACCAAATAATAAAAATAAAAACAAAATGGAACATCCCCAAAATAATCACTGTCAACAACCACATAAATCGTCAAAAATGATATTGTGGCTGCGATTTTATTGTTTAATTACCGCTAAAGGGCACGTTTTAGTGACTTGTTAATTCAGGTGATTTGGGCAATTAAATGTCAACGACGTGTGTCGCCAATGTTGACTATTTAAAAAAAACAAATTCTAATAAATGTGAATGTTTTCATTTTAGTTTCGTTGTTGTATATGCATACATAAGTGAAGATGTATGGATAAAAATACAAACCGTTTAAATAAACAAAAAAATAAAAATAAAAATGCAATTTCCATGGATGATAAATGAACAAGACAAAATTCAATAATATTTCAAACACGACAAAAAAAAAAAAAAAAACTTTTGTGAACTCTGTTCTGCTAGTGATTTAAAAATAGATCCTTTACTGACAGCATTTTGAGAGATGATTGCGAAGGGTGTGATATGATGTGTTAAACTGTGAATTGATCGTGTCTTTTAGCTTGGTGCACTTTACCCATAAGCGTCACGTAATCACTCACATGACATTGTGTGTCAGCATACTCATTCACTCATTTGTTCTAGAAATTGAAAGAGATCGCGTGATTTGAATGGATAAAGATATCGCATGCTCGTCCGTAAATTTTTGTTTTAATAACGTGAGCATTCATAAACGTGCGTGTAATATTGTTAGAAGTGAGGGATTATTTTGTCATTTAAATAGTTTGAAATTTATCGTTTTAAAATTTCTCAAAATAAATTTGAAAATCCTAATATACACATCTAAATTTTGCAATTCTTTACAAAAATGTAAACAATAGTAATCAACTTTTTTTTTCATATTCATAAAAAACCAGATATTTTTTTATTTTCAGTTGCATGGTGCATGGCTGAAAGTGTGCTTTAATGATGTTTTGTATGTATATGAAAGTACAGATTTTGAAATTGCTTAAGAATCATAGGGAAACGGAAAAGCTAAATATAGACAAACCTAGATACTTGAATGTTAGAAAGTGGCTAATCAATGTCCAGAATATTTCGATTACCCACATCAAGAGACAGACATACATAAGTACATAATTGCATAATTGTGACAAATGAATAATTTCAATGCGCTGATTTACACGGGCATAATTGTGCTGGCATAACATGCCAGTTTGTAGGTGAGAGAGGCAAAGAGAGTGGTTTTGCGGTTGGCATAACTTTTCAACCTGCTACAACCCCGCATTAGTAGCATAAAACCAATACACACACAACTTAAAAAGCAACAAATGTTAAATGAATACTAAAAACACTAACATACACAAAGCTGTGTATACGAATACATTTTGTGCCAGATGAATTAGTCTGGTGTAATTTGGAAAAGAACAAAAATTGTGCGGCTTAAAAATTGTTCTCGTCTAAGCTACCTCAATCAATATAAAATCCTGTTTGGAATTTTAATTATATTTACCTCGTTTTATTCAAACTAGTGTTCGCCCAGTGGTTGAAATTCAACCATTATTGCAATAATACAAACCGCTCAGATAAAATGTCATATATTTCTTCATTTCTAATAAAATGTATTACCGTACTTACTCCAGTCTTTAATAGTTGTATCTATTAATGTGAGCTTTCCAAATAAATAATAGAAACGGTTTTGATGTTCATTTTTTCTCCGGTTTATGTTTTTCAACTTTTTTTCTCCAAAATGGATTCTATTTCATTTAACTTTTTGTCGTTTTTATTCTGTCAGCTGTTCAGAGATGCCACTTGCTTATTACTCATACCAAATTGTATGCAAAATTTTCAAGATTTTACTCATCACCCTCTTAAAGCTGATTCAACTTAAAACCGGTTCTAATTTTGACTATAGTTGAAAGAAAGCTAACAACAGATGTTAAAATTTAAGTTGTCTCTAAAAAGAACCGACTTTAATGTTTGTCTATGGTTATTGCCCATTATTTTTAAGCATCTAAAGAAAAATAATACAGTACCGTAATGTATTTAACTTACACGTTATTTAAATATCCAAATTTTATTAGTTTCAGCAATAATCGTTTAAGTACATACAAAAATGGAAATAATAATAGAATGAACAAATAAAATAAGTATTTCCTTCTGAGCAGTGATGGAAAAGTTGGTACAATCGTACCTTTTTTGATACTATTTGCCATGAAAAAGTACCGTATTACTCCCACAATACATTTGATACTCTCTCGGCCAACCCAGAAATACAGTCAGAAGACGCGCGTACACATATATTTTTGCCAAGAATTCAATTTCTTTTTCGACAAATGGCACGAAACTTTATTAGTAAATATATTTTAGAAAATTGTAACCCTTCACAATTAAATATATATAAATAAAAACCATATTTCTTTCAATGATATTTTCTGTGGTACAGAAGTTGATCTATGTTTTAGATCAATTTAAAGAATATTGTAAAAAGTTTATATTAAATTCTGTCAAGTTCTAAGGGCAAAAGTGGACTTTGACAATGAAATGTTAACTTAGCTTAGTAAGTTTCCCCTGAAAATGATTTATCTGTTAAAACCAATAGCATTATATCGCTTTGAATAAAAATGTTTCCCAGCGAAAAGCAAAATTTTGAAAATATTAACAATCAATATAGAGCATTGGCTGATTTGGAAGAATTAAAACTATTAACAACAGAAAATATCGGGCTTGTTCTAAAAATCACGGTGATTTAAATTACGGTGGTGTTAAAAACAAACTACTAATAGCTGACTTGTTCGTAGGCATTTATTGTATTTTAAGTTATAGTCATGTATAAACCATAAATCGTGAAATTTACAAAAGCAATAATTTAGCTTTTATTAATTTTTGAAATCGCCGCGATTTGACATATCATGATTTGCAGAACAGGCCTGTATATGCAGTTTTTGGCCTACCGATGCTAAAACTAAAAACGCATTAGATGAATACATGTTTCCAGGTAAATCGACAGTAGCTTACCGAATTTTGTCTATACCTCGCTCCTCTGTAAATGTCGAAAGGATTTTCTCTTACAAATTGTCATGAAAACAAAACAAAGGAACATACTTTATGTTCCAACAGTATCAAGTCTTATCCAGGCCTAAGATTTATTAAAATCTTAAAACACTTCTTGTTATAACTTTAGCACTTGTACCTATGAACGAGTACATACATACATATGTGTGTATGCATATTAGGGTGATTCTAAAAAAATCAATTCAGTTTTCTACAAAAGCGTACCAAGAAATTTATTGTAGGACATTCCGTTCTTTACTTATGACAATCAGAATAAATAAAATCAACTTATACCATGTAAATCGTATGGGAAATCGAACAGACCATCTCACCATTAATATAATGAGCTGATATTTTAACAGGCCTATTTTTTACCTAACAAAAGTTTGAAACCTGGTTCTGAGAAAAACAAACGATTTTTTTTTTAAATCATCCTATCCATATGCTTTGTGTTTCATTTTTATTTCTTTGTAAATTAATTTTATATAATTTTTTGTTAAAAAAAGTACTCAAAAAAATTGTTTTTGATACCGAAATGCAAATCTCATTTCCCATCACTGCTTCTGAGTGTTTACGGAGTTGCCAAGTCAAATTCAATTTAGTTAATTTTGAGTTTTTTGTTGTAATTTTTTAGCAAATTAAGAGAGATCATGGCTTTATGCTTGGCTAATATTCTTAACTGTTTTTAACTATCTTCGACACAAAAATGTAGAAAAAAATACATTCTGCACTGCTCCTATTGACAATCTATCAACAAAAAAAAAAAAAAAAAAAAATCAAGCGAATACGTTGAGTTTAAAGGCCCAACTATAATATGAATAAGCTGGCTTATGCTAATGTCAGAATTGAACGATAAGTCTGTCAAATGCTTAAACAATTCAGATGTGACTTTTAGGTGGCCATAATGTACTTACATGCACTTAAGTATTCTTTAGCCACAGCTGCACATCTAGGTATTGTCAATAATTTTGTATTAATTTTGTTTCTTCTCATAACTCATAAATGAATGCAATTCAATCAAACTAACTTGAAAGAATGTCCTAATCTATTAGAAATTCACATATAAATATATCCATCACCTTATTACTTGCTTTATTTGTTTTGCCTACTAAAAAGTACAACAGTCAATATACATAAGTAAATACATGAGTATGTGTGTATATGTGTATTGTAAAACAAACAATGAAAATAAAGGTTTTGCTTTATTTTCCGAGTTTAAAATAAGAAACAATAAAAAAATATTTAAAATCAATGAATATTTTCTGCTGCTGCTTATTTGTTTTTAAAAAATGCACAAACAGTTGCTTCCTTACGGAATGTGCGTTCAGTTTGGCACTTTACTTAAGGCCCAACTATAATATGAATAAGCTAGCTTAAGCAACTGTGCGGTTACATATAAAACGCATGTGGCAAACTATAATGTACTTAACAAACTTTTCGTCAAGTTTCGTCAAATGTCATTTGCTTAAGTAAAGTGCCAAACTGAACGCACATTCCGTAAGGAAACAACTGTTTGTGCATTTTTTAAACTCAAACAACAGCAGCAGAAAATATTCATTGATTTTAAATATTTTTTTTATTGTTTCCTATTTTAAACTCGGAAAATAAAGCAAAACCTTTATTTTCATTGTTTGTTTTACAATACACATATACACACATACTCATGTATTTACTTATGTAAATATATTCACTGTTGTACTTTTTAGTAGGCAAAACAAATAAAACAAGTAATAAGGTGATGGATATATTTATATGTGAATTTCTAATAGATTAGGACATTCTTTCAAGTTAGTTTGATTGAATTGCATTCATTTAGGAGTTATGAGAAGAAACAAAATTAATACAAAATTATTGACAATACCTACATGTGCAGCTGTGGCTAAAGAATACTTAAGTGCATGTAAGTACATTGTGGCTACCTAAAAGTCACATCTGAATTGTTTAAGCATTTGACAGACTTATCGTTCAATTCTGACATTAGCTTAAGCCAGCTTATTCATATTATAGTTAGGCCTTTAAGCAAATGACATTTGACGAAACTTGACGAAAAGTTTGTTAAGTACATTATAGTTTGCCACATGCGTTTTATATGTAACCGCACAGTTGCTTAAGCTAGATTATTCATATTATAGTTGGGCCTTAAGTCAGTTAAAATGGTTCTTAACTTTTTTCACTTGCCTATTTATATATAGATTCCTTCTGTTGCAGTTGTTAGTTCATTATTCTTTTGTCTGGCATTTTTTATGAAATAATTTTGTTTATTTGGTTTGTTAGTACTCGCATGAGATGCATGTATGCATGTATTTATGTATGTATGTATGTGTGTAATTATCATATGATCGACCATTTATCATTTATGTTTCATGAACGTATATAATTCATTATTAGTGCTGACAGATGAAATCCTGTCAATAACATCTTATTAACAAGTTTTTGTTTTCTTTGGCTGTCCATGGAAACATGTATTCTCTTTCAATTAATTTACACAATTTTTCAATACGCTTTTTTATGGAATGGCTTTAAAAAATTCATATGCATACATACATGCATACATAAAAGTGTGTGCTAGAGCCTGCCATTTGTTGTTATTTTTTCAAGGTTGTTTTCATTATTTTTCACGAGAGATTTTCTTCGTGTTTTCCAAACATGCACTCTTAGATCAATTGTTATTAATAACAAAACATTAGAGTATTACATACAAAAATATTTATTTACATACATACAAACATGGGATTTTACTTTGTAAAACGCAATGCTAAGCGTTGACAAATTTTATATGTGTGTATGTAAAAAATTTAAATTACAAAAACAAAATAAATACAAAGTTTGTCAATGCTTAGCATTGTATTTTACAAAATAAGGCCCATAGTTTCGTGCCATCGACGATTAATTGAATATTCATAGATAATCGGGGGTTTTAGTGAAACTTGTTTTGTCGCGTGTTAATTTTATTTATTTGGCTGTAGATAATGCGGAGTTTTTATTGTGATGCATGGTGAATTAGATTATTTTTCGTTTTTATGTTTTTATCACAGTGAAGCGAGACTGTGGTATCATTTATATAGAAAGTCGTTGTCTATAAAGACTTTTCTGAAAGGGAGCAAACACACAATATCCTAATATTTTAAGATATGACAATAATTTAATGCCCAACTCGATACAGGGCGCAAATTGTGGCACTCGATATGAAATGAAATTTTTAAATATTTCAATCTAATTTATATGAATTTTTTTAAAAATTGTAATCGACATCGGTCCGTCGCCCTAATTTGCCACGATCGGAAACAAATTATATCCAACAGAACAATACTGACGTACGAGTAATTTTTTATACGTGATATCATACTAAAAACTAGGAAATTGTAAAAGGTCGCAGTTAGAGAAATGCCAACTGCTCAGATTGCTTGGCTATGTATTATACGTTTATGTACGTATGTAAGTATATGTACACAGAGAAAACAGATTCGTTGTGACAACCGAATTTGTTGCCAATTGAATTTTGGCGGTTGCAGCAACTATCATAGAATTCTGCTATAGCGACTGAAATTTTCTTGTGGTACCACTATATTTTAATTATAACCCTCAACCCAATAGTTGCAGCAACAGGAAAAATTGGTTGGCAGTATGGAATTTGAAATAAATTTGAAATAAATTTTATTCTTGCTACCGAAAATTTGGTTAATATAATTAAAACAATATCATAATTGGTACCTGTAAAAGAAAAATTGGTCTGCCTTGCTGAAATAAAAATAAACAATACACGCAAATAAAAATACACAATTTAAGAAATTTATTATTTGACATATTATCATAAGTTTATTTTAATTGAAATATATTTCCTAATGGTGAAGCATGTCTATATACATTTCTTCAACCACACATTTTGAAAAGCCACAAACCTGTTATCTTATGCACAGACTTTCAAAAACCATTTGAAAATTCAAAAATCACAATATCTTTGAAAGTCACAAAAGTATATTTTTTAATTTGTTTCTATAAACTATGATAGTAAACTCAACCTCTAGTTACTTGCAGCAACTGATTGAAAGTTTTTATTTTAATTTTAAAATAAAACGACAATTTCTTAGTTGCTAATACCAAAAGTTGGTAGTAAAATCCAATTCGTAATATTTTATTCGGTTGGGTTAACCAATCAGTTAATTAGTCATGACAAAAGCATACGCTCGGTTGATGCAATCAATTTAAGCACTGTCACAATCATATCTTTGTTACAATTATGCCCTTATGGCAATGAACATGGATTGTTTTTTGGATTAACAGAAAATTGATAGCGTGAACTGAAATATAGTTAATGCAAATGATATTTTATTGGACTAACCGTTTTCCAACCAATCTTTTTTCTGGGTGTATATAAGCATTTCCACAGAAAAGTTCACCTTTCATCAAGTTAAGTCACCAATTGAGCTTGTATTTCAGAGTCATGCTGTTCGATGTTTTCCTATCTTTTACTAAATGTAGAGCTAACTACGCTTTAAACCAACATGCCAAAACGTATATGGAACATAAATAAGTTTATCCTTGGAAAAATGAGACATGTCGCCAAGTAACTTAACGTGGCAAAAGTTGGAATTTTATATGGAAGTGCCCATATAAATATAGTTTCCAAGAATTTTGTGTTTTAAATTTCATATAAAATGAAAATAACGCATGTTGAACTATGGTTAGTTGAGGCTCGAGCGACAAATTTATTGCAATGCAAAAAAAAATATTCAATAAATACAATGTACCCTGAAAACCGTAACATTTGTTTATTTTACATTCAGAGCCATACATCTTGCAGATTTTAGTGCCAAAAAACAAATTTTGGCAAATGACCAGAAAAAAGTGAAAAATTAAAAAATTTAAACCAGCAATAGCAAAATTTTCTCCATGTTTGCTAGTTTGTAGACTAAAAAATAACTTCATAACCAGTAACAACAACAACAGCTTTAAGTGAATAAAAATCGCAGCGAAAATATACCGTGTTCAACCATGGTTAGTCAATATGTGTACATAAAGATTGGGAAAGCATTTACTTGTACGGCTGACAGTCTGGTCCATCCTCTCGGGTACATGATGGCACCACTTGTTGTGTGGTGCCCGAAACCACTAATATAGTAAATGCTAGAGATCTGCATAAATGCATTAATTATTAGGTTGGAAACACAAATATTTAAAACTCGCTGAGATTTAAACGAATAAAAAAAGAGCTAATTGAATGCATGTAGTTGTGCTTAAAAGCTTTTGTATTAGCTGGACATTACTGCAACTGTCCTTCATGATCCCGTGAAGTAAAAACGCTTGTGCAGTAGACCATGCCAAAAATGTATGGTATGCCGAAAGTATTTATTTTATTCGTTCCACCGGCAGTTTCTGATAGACTGGCCATAAAAATTGCATGTGCGTAAAAATTGCACTGATAGCGTGCAACCCGGCCATGCGCATTGCACTTTTCACCCAAAAGATAACCTATCTTTTCCGGAAAAATTTTATATAACCATTTTTTTTATCCACCGGCATCCCAGTGTAGCTAATAAAATAAATATCTTTTTGATATTTGGGTGGTCTATTGTGCAGTTATAAAACATTTAAGACCGTATCAAACATTTTTGCAATAATTAAAGAACTATTTAATTAAGTTCATATGTAAGTATGTTCGTGGTTTTATATTGAAAAGAGTTTATGGCTCGGTTGTGCATGGGAACCGAAGTTTAGTTGCGTTGATAGTTGCCAAAATCTCATTACGTCTTGCAATTTTTGCTGTTAGCAACAATGTCGGCAATCACATAGTTCTTCAAGCAAAAACGAGGTAAAATTAAAAAAAAAGTTAAAACTAAATAAAATGAGCCACTCCTCCCTGGGGAAGACGAAAATATGCTTTAAGGCTTAAAAATAAATTGTTCTTTAAAAATTATTTTAAGCACTAAACTCTACTAAGACCATAGTGCAATAGAGGTAATAATTTTATCTAATAGATTCCCCATTTTTTTACTTCATCTTTATGATAATTTTTTAATCAAGTTTACTCAACAACTTTCTTTTTACCACTTATATGTATTTATATTATCATAAAGCTTTTTTTAACATAATTTTCAGTTGCTAATCTGTCAAAATTATATTTTCAGGAATAGAGACAAAATTCCCATACATATTAATAATTTCAAATTTAGTTTTATTGCCAGTTGACAACGCGACAGTACTTCTGTTGCCATCTATAATCGAGCCATTACTCTCTTTTGAATGTGCTTCGAAAATTCTTTATATACCCGTTCAAATTCGATTCAAATATAAATAACAATGAATGTGTGGCCATTATTGTGAAGTGAATAATTTTGATTCGAAATACAACAAAACAAATCCACAGAAGTTTTTAACAGCTTTAAAGTAAAAAAAAATTATTTAATATAATTTAAAAATATTTTTGATTTTAAAATTTTTAAACGCACTAATAATCCCAAATTAATATTTTACTTATTAAGGGCCATTATTACAACTTAAAGTTAGTTAAAAGTAGGATTTTATCCGTCGTATAAAAAGCTTTCCATTATTGCAAATTGGATTTAACTTACCAAGTAGGATAAACTTGCCTGTAATTTATCGCTCACTTTTGGTTAAAGTAAGATTTTGCAAATGATAAAGTTTCTATACGTCTGATAAAATCCTACTTTTAACTAACTTTAAGTTGTAATAATGGCCCTAAGTAAAATATTTTTTTTTTATTAAAAATACATTAACTTGACTGCATCCAGTCAAAAAAATACTTGTGTGGCAACACTCTATTCTTAAATAGCTGTTGTTGTTATTTACATTTATTTTCTTTTACATACTCTTAGTCCCAAATCACACTGTGCAAGTCTTATTGCTAAGCGGATTAGTTTCAGGGAGAGAGAGACGAGGGGAACAGCAACGTTTCTTTTCCCCCCGTCTCTCTCTCCTAGTAAACTAATCAGCTTAGCAATAAGACTTGCATAGTGTAAATAGGGACTTACGACTACAATTTGAAGCTGAAAAAAAGTCAGCCAATGTAGCAATGGTAAAGTAAGAAAATAAAAAACATGTTGATTATTGAGTTCTTGTTTCAACTGTTATTTGTTATTGAGCTTCTCATTTGTTTAAATGAAAGTTTATAATATAATAACTCTAGTTGTTCTAAGAAGCTTTTGGTAAAGGTTCCCTGATGATCTGCATTAGCAACAGTGAAATGCGCACATGATCCAGCTAAACCCCTCAATAATCAATTTCAATGTATTTTTAATAAATAAAATATTTTACTTAATAAGTAAAATATTAATTTGGGATTATTATTTTAAACTTAAATTGTAACAATTCCCATAAAAAAAACCCTAATTATTTTTGATTTTAATTCATTAAATATCGCGAAATAACAAATAACTCAGAATATTTTCACAATCCAACTTTTCCGATTATACTGCTGCTTTTGGACTGTTTATACAGAATAGAAAAACTTTTACCAGACATAAGTTTAATTTTAGTAAATTTGTTATTTATTCTCAATAGACATAAAATATCAGCTGATTTGTTTTCTTTGAGAAATGATACGGTAAGCGCGGCTAATTCTGTGTTAATGCAATGCTACATTCAGCTTAGTTATTTATTGCTATTTGATGAAACTGTCCATGGAAATTATTTTCATGAGCGTTATTGAATGTCACTGCCATCATAAGGCAAGATTTTATTACAAAGTAAGCAGTAAAATTTTTTATGTTTTTTGAAGCAATAAGGCAATAAAGCGTTTCATAATTCACTTTAAATATGAGCTTGTTAAGAAGCAGTGAACGTATATGAAAAAGCAAAGTACTCAGAGGCATTTTTCAAAATAAAAATTTCATTTTTCCAAAGAAAAATTAATAAAAATTGTTATTTAACTGCTATGTTTGCATATTTTATTAGATTAACAAAAAAACTTTTGTTAGCAAAAATGTAGAAACCTGCTTTATTTGAATAAAAAATTTTACTGGGTAAGAACTCTAACAGCCTGTTTACAGAAAACTAGCAAACAATTTTGTTCGGATATAAGAAAAAAACAAATTTTCGAATGTTAATATTTTAATGCAAGGCTTATGGAGTTTCAGTTGCTGCTCAAACGACGGTATTAGTTATGATTTTCCACAGAATATTAGCGCTTTCTGGGAATTAAATAATTTTGGTTCCCTGAATTTATGTCATGACACTGACATGCCAGTTCAATTCATTCAGTTGGTTTTAACACAGAATGAACAGCACTGCATTTTCAGTTTATATGGAGTAGAAAAAATTTAAATGCATATTAATATCCTGAAATCAAATACAATCATGCAGACCTTTATTAGATGCAACAATTAAATCAATGTTACTTAATACACATTTATATATAAAGTATACTTTCGATTTAAATGTAAATCGAAGTAACAATGAGAAACCCGGTAGTTGGTTCAAACAGTTGGCTGAAGTAGTTAGTATGTTGACTACAAAACCGAAGGTCCTGGGTTCCATCCCGATGCTGACAGTCATTAAAAATAACAACACCACGCATTTTTCTGATGTGCATTAGTGTGCGTTTACATTAGTTGTTGTAGGAAAGTTTAAGTGATGAAGGTATAAACACCACACTGGCCAATAAACTACACCGACTTTAGCAGATACTAATCCTAATGTAACACCAAAGTGCCTTCCTTCGTTGTGTAGCACAATCATCGGCGAAGTAAAATAACCAATGACATGGCTACTTAAGCACAGCTTGTAAAAAATTTAAAACGCCTTATTTAATACCAGAGGCGCTGCAACACTGCATTATTAGAAACGTATAAAAAGCAGAGTTGTAGAGTTGTTTGCTCTGTCTCTTCCTTCACCACCTGTGTTCTGTATCACTATCCTTTTCCTAAAGAATGCAACATCTATTACACCTAGTACCTAGTGGCAATAGGCACTCATTGCCTGAAATATCGAAATTTCTACGACATAAAATGTTAGAATTGTGATCTTTTCGCTGCATTGTATGAAATTATGCACACGCGTAAGGAAGCCGGAAAAATGTCCATCCTCTTAGTAATATTTTCATCTGTGTGTAGTAACTAATTGAATTCATTTTGAAAACATCTTTTTTCTCTCTCTTTATTATTGAATGACGATTACATATGTTTTATATAATCGAACACACATACCTAATTGAGAGTAGGGCATATGTAGTATACTATACATATTATGAATTCTGAATTGTACTCCAAAAATAGTAAAAAAAAAAGTTTTTGCTCTGCATGAACTAAGTAAACTCGAAAGCAACAAGGGTTTTAAGCAACAATCCATTTAGTATCAATACGAAGCACGAGTATGTGTGGATGTAAGTATATCCATATACACATGTGTATATATAAAGCATTGGATGTAACTTATAACTGGCGCCTTCTAGGCCAACATTGACACCGTGTTCTGAGGATAAACGGTTGACTAATTACTGCATTGATGGTATGTATTACTTTTCTTTTTTGTTTTGTTTTGCATAGACTTTGTTTTTATCCATTCGTTCTTCTTGTTGATTATACAAATATTGTTGGTAACCACTACTTGGCGCATGTATAAATTGCTACCATTACATAAAAAATAAATAAAAATTTCTTAAACGGATGGATGGTAGAATTTAAACACATGGGGAAATCGTCTCACAAGGCTTTCAGTTCAATTTAGACATCATGTATATTTTCACTAAAAACTTTTGTTCTCTATAGTGTGAAAGTTACACTTACAGAATGCACTACATAAAAACATGCTTCAATACGAAACAAAAAAGCTTTTATCAAAGCTTGCGTTATTGCCAGATCCAGGCAGATTCGTTACTTCTTCGAAGTTGTATCTATTGAATTCGAATTCATTCAGTTCAGTTTGTTTAACATACTTTGGTGTAATTGTTCAAGTTAAACTGGCAATAAATTCTAGTCTGAAAAAGCTTTCAGTGTGCACGATGCTTAAGTTAATTAATATTGTATTGAATTCGCATTAATAATTTCTTTTGTACTCAATTGCAAAATGTGTGCACACTATGTAACGAATACCAAGTTTAGCGAATGCGAAAGCAAATAATACATTTTAATTTCTGCAAAAGCCAATGCGAAAGCGAATGCAAATATTACAATATGTTAAAAAATCACATGAAAATAAATTTATATAAGATAATTAAAAATGTTAGGCAATCAGCCCATTCGTATTTTTTTTTGGACCTAAAGCGTGGTACTATGTTAGACATTTCATGTGAAATGCTGTCATATTAAGAACAATTGGAATGAATTGTTCATGAAGAAATGTTGCAAAAGTAGTACTCTGTTCATCTTGGGAAAAATATATAAAATACATCTTCAACATTTTAAGTTTCATGCGACTAGTTAATATTGCTTGCATTTCAAATTTTTTGTACGAAGTAATGAATGGTGTTCAACATTTTTCAAAAGTTTGAACAGACTAGTCTTAAATATAAAATACTTTATACTTATGAGAACTTATTTAGAGAAAAGTTTTCCGCTAAAATTTTAAAGCTTTGATCAGAATGCTTTACTTGTAAGTATGTATATGTATCTTTTTCATGCTGGCTTATAAAATTTTTTCGCGTTTTTGACGTTTGTTAATCGCAAACTACTTTCGTAAAAGAAGTACATAATTATTTTTTGTCTTTAGTATTCGCTTGAAATATTCGCATATTGTAGCGAATGCAAAAGCGAATGCAATTGGCAAAAGTAAGCGAATAGTTTGCGAATACAAAAGTGAATGAGAACACTCGTTACATCCCATTGAATGCCGAGAATAAAAAATTTTAGCTAAGTTGAAATACTGAGTTACTTATGAGCTCTGTCACATTCAGTACGTCACCGCCAACGCATTACCTTGAGTAGTTTGACAGCAATTAGTTAGTCTTTTTGTATGTTTTGATTTAGGTTTTTGTGTTTTGTGGAGCAAGAATAAAATAAAGCAGAAGAAACAAATAAAATAAATAAAAAAACACAAGTTTAATTCATGAAATTGAGAACAAAGCTTTTGAAGCTGCTCAAATGTTTCCTCCAACAAAGTATTCACTGTGTCAATTTGCTCCGTCGCTGCGTTGATGTCAGTTGAAAAAGGCGACGTGTAACGTATGACAGATTCTATGTGACTCCGCCTGAAGTTTTGAGAAAAATGCATTTAAAGTTTCATAACGCATTATCACTTTGAACACACCTTCAGTTGGGAGATGCGATTTGGTATGGTTAATTATGATTATCAGAAATCTAACTCATTTCATCTTATTATAGACCCTTTTAGGTACCAGAATCCACTCTTAAGTCCAAACCCGTTTTTTTACACACTAGGTCCCTTTTCTCTCATGCATAACGAAAAAATGGCATAAAAAGTTAGCATAAATGGCAAAATTGAACATGATCTTAACGAGTATGAATTGCATGTTCGAAATGAACTTTTGTTAAAGTCTCAAATGCAAACACTATAATGTTATCCTTCTTTTCAAACATGCAAAATTTTCTTTGTAAAGTCTTGGCTTTGTTAGGGAAAAGGGAAAGAAGAATTGGGGCGAGTACAGACTTTGTTTTGCTCGCAAGGTTTCTTTGTTCTTCGTTCGTTTCTTTCTCTTTTTCCTGCGTTGCACATAGCTACTGCGTGGTATAGTTAAAATTTCCCAAAGTAAACTTTGCGTGTGGAGAAGTGAAACAAAGTTTAAAGAAAATTTAAAAGAGTTTGTTAAAGTAAACTTTGCGTATGAAAAAGGAGTTTTAGCAAAAATTTGGGCATTAGATTTAATATTCATGCAAATTTTGCATTACACCGACTTATACATAAAATACTGTTGCAGCGTTATTTAAGGAAAACAAATTTTAAAGAAATGTATATAATATAATTTCTAATTTTGCAACCGCACATTCCATGCCAAAATGTTGAAAAAATACTTTGAGTTTGTTTAAAAAACTAGTGCCAAATCTAGGTGAAACTTCAATTAGTTTTGCCCATCTTCTTTACACTTAAAGTATGCATCTAAATGTAGCCAAAATAATATGAGTTTCGTAATTTTCTTTTCTATTTAAAACAAACAAGAACACTTCAGGCGCTGCTGTATTCTTGTGTGTTGCGGTAGACGCCAAACTGTCTGGCCCAACTCAAAAAGCTCCTGTGTCTATGGGTCGAACTCATCGTAGTTTTTATGTATGTAAGTGTATTTTTTCTGATTAAATTTATAAACAGCGTGTTGCCATTTTAAATACGTTCAACATTTAGAAGCTATCTAAGAGTCAAACAACAACAAATACCGATATTATTGGAGCGCTATTTAGATTACATACTCGTATTTTTTGTTGCTGCTTATACCTCACACGTGTGGTTGCACTCAAGCGTAATTCCCGCGGTCTTAAGCACTTTCATTGCACTACTTGATTTTGAGCACACACAAGTACCAACACGCATATTAGGGTATTCACTCGAATAATTTTTCCAGGATTGAGCGAAATATAGAAGTCAAATAAATGTTTCATTTATTTGATTAACCTAAAAAGGAATAATGTTTAGCTTAAATCGTTTATTAAATAAGTTATAGCTGAGTGATAAAGTAACCTTTAAATATGTTTCATTTTTATTCACAGCTATTTCTGATAAAATATGTATTATAATTATTATATTGTGGCAACACTGCATTGAATTCAGACTACTTTTCATTCCCTGCAAATAATATTGGAGTACGTGGTCCAATCTAGATGAAACAGACTAGTTACATCATGGTCCCATGTAATGCAGTCATGGACGATAAGTGTTCGTGTTTAAACGAATATGATCGTTCTTCTCAGGCACTCACAAATTTTATGCGAGTAGTCTACAACTACTCCATATGGATTAGTTTTGCGATTAGTCCGATGTAATGCAAAGTTGGACCATGTGGTCCAACCCTAGGACATCGCAATGTTAAATCGACCACCTTTTTTCATATATTTGGAGTAGTTTTGTGGTACTCCTACTCCTATCTGGACTAGTTTTTACATGCATGTATGGACAGTCGCATTATATGCAGGGTTGTTCAAAATAATACATGCACACATACATACACATGTTTTTACGTATGTATCTATGCAACTCTTTAACTATTTGCATTGGCGTAGCTAGACCTTTTTTTCCTGGGGGGGGGGGGTGGGGGCAAACACAATTTTTTTAATTAGTGTTTTTTATGGGAATTGTTAAAATTTAAGCTTAAAATTTTTTAAACGCACTATTAATCCCAAATTAATATTTTACTTATTAAGTTAAATATATATTTTTTATTAAAAATACATTGAAATTGGAAATTAAAAAAATATATTTTACTTAATAAGTAAAATATTAATAAGTAAAATATTGGTTTGGGATTATTAGTTCGTTTAAAAAATTTTATACAGCTTTTTTTTATTTAACATTTTTTTTTATTTAAGTTAAAACATAAATTAACAGTCCAGTTTCAATAACAAAAATTAAGTTATAATTAAAGCTAAAAAAACAAAACATTCAAAACAAAAACAATATATAGACAAAAAGTAAAGTATGTATTAGAAAAAAACTAAATAATAATAATAATAATAATCTAATAATAATAAACTAAATAATAATAAAATTAATATTCGTTTCCAACAAGTTTATATGTTCATATGGAAAAATTATTTATGTATATACTCGTACTATATTTGAATACAATATTTTGAAAAGATACAAGCAAGAAATGATTTCATTCATCATTCATGATTTCATTTCTTAATAATTAATTTTTTTTAATTTAAAAAAAATTTATCTGTTGGTGCATAAATAAAAATAGAAAATTGCCATTTATTATTTAGTTAACCTTCCAATATTGAAGTTCTGAATCAATACTATATTGTTGCGATGAATGAACATACATACATACATAAATAAGTACAAACATATGTATGCAAGTATGTATGTATACGTGTTCAATTGAAAAAAATTTTATGTGCATACAAGGCATATCAAACAGGTACACGTATCAGGCATATTGCTCATCCGCTGATTTTTTGTTTACAAGTTTATAACGAAGAATTCGTTTGACAATTACTTTTATGGCCTGTTTGATGCATACAAATTTTTGACAATTACTTTGTAAAGCTATGTGAGAAGCATAGAGTTGCCACAGAGTTTTGCCTAATGCATGTACCTGTAGTAAATGTGCCTTGTGTGCATATACATACATGCATACATATCGATAGTTGAGTTTTTCAGTGATTTCAATAAATTTCACACTAATACACCTCATCACAAAAATTTATTGCAATAGTGTAAAAAATATCGCTTTTACAAGCAGTTGTACAAAAAAGATACATTTTGAATATTACACTTTCTATTATGTTTTACCTTCTCCTGTAAAGTTACAATGATTTGCGTTTGGGCCTTTCCATTTGAGACCAACGATATATTGACCTGTGTAAGTTGATATCCTATCAAAAATTTCGGTCATCAAAAGTACTGATACCAAAATTTGGACCTAGGAATATTTTTCACAAGTTTTCCACTAGTCTAACAAAGTTGTATATGAACATGAATTGTTTTGTTTTGTTTTCTAATAAAAATAAAACATATGTATACATGTTTAAAGAGGAAATTTTGATTTGTTCGATTTTCTGACGATTTTTCGGACATGAAATGACGATTATTTTATATTTTATCGGGATTTCGGCGATTTTTCCATCATTTTATCTGGCAGCCCTGGATTGAACCATAAATATGCATAAATACATGTGTGTGTACGAGTATATATAGTATATGAATATATACAAGGTATTTGCAGATCATAATTTTTCTTTTTTTTTAATTTTACTCTAAATAAAAATTGGTGGCTATTGTTACAAACAATTTGACAGTAGAAAATCTTAAGAACACCTTAAAACAACTTGTCTTGCTACTAACTACGTACACTAATACAATTTTATTAAGAATTTGTTGAAAGCTACATACACACATACATATCTACACACATGTATTATAAATTCACATGGAGTTTACTATTTGTGATGTTTTGAAGTGCTGTAAACTTATAGTTTTTTGGGTATTTGTTATCTAATAAAAGTATGCATATTTAGCGATTATTCGAAAAGTTTGTATAAAAATTACTGGTGATTTTCATGAGTAATTTTAAAATAAATAAAAAATATAATTTTTTAATATTACAGGCAAAAGAATATGTTTTAAAAAGAATTTGTAATAAATCCTGGGGGGGGGGGGCAAAATCAAGTCTGGGGGGGCATTGCCCCCCCCCAAGAATGGCCTAGCTACGCCTATCACTATTTGATTCTAAGAAGCCACATTTTTTTTCTATAAGGTAAATTGTCAACTAGTCCACTTTTTCTCGAAACTGGTCCTCTACTTTGATATTGTTTTAATAAATGTCTTCTAAGTTATACAACTTAAAGAGATGTTGTCTATAGGCCATCTTCTTAGCACATTTTAATAAAATTATTTAAATTTATACATATATGTACATACATATGTACATATATCTGACATATACATAGCTGTTCACTATAAAAAATTATCGGGAAAAATAAAAATCCCCGGGAGCTTTTCACTAACCCTTGTTCTTTTAGTGTAAAAAAATCATTTGTGAAGTTTCAGGTAAAATAAAACAACTCGAAACAGAATAGCTGACGTCGAAAACGCGAATTTTCCTCTCATTTTTTATTTCTCTCGCCATCTGTTTGGAATAGAAGGATTTATGTTGGACAAAAAATGAATTTCGTGGGAATTATTTCCCGGAAAATATTTAGAATTGGGCTAAACAAGTTTTTGTATTGAATTTATTAGCGTTTGCAGTACATTAAGTGATACATTTACATGTGTGCATGTGCTTTTCCCATAACTATAAAAATTTAATAACAAAACCGAAATACTAACCATCAACAAAAGGTTAAACAAAAGTGTGAAAACTTCAAAGGCAAAATTGCATACTTATCAATACGCAAAAGTTTACACAGACATTCAGTAAAGACATAAAATTTTAATGAGAAGAAAAATTTAAAAGCAATTTTCTACAGTATGTGCTTTGAAAGAATTAGATTATCGTCTAGGTTTCAAAAAATGAATCATTAAACACATGTAGAATGTACATCTGAATAAAAGTGTATTTCGAATTGTTATATCGAATAAATCTCCTTGAAAATATGTGAGTTTATCTTGTAGAAAAGTTTCAATGACATCTGCAATTTTTTTTTTTAAAGACATGTTTTTTTATTTATTGTATCTTCAAATATGAACTAATAAGTATTCAAATCTTAATCTAAAGTATAATTATTAGGCCCAACCAATGTTGGACATAAACTAAGTGATAGTTATTAATAATACATAAGTAGTGATAAGCACAAAAAAAAAATATTTTCAAGTAGCTGCATCTGGAGTGTTGTTTATTAGAGCCCTTGTATATCTCTTTTTTAAGCGGATGTGTCCAGTAAAGTTCAATATATTACGAGCAAGCGGATTAGGATGTGACTCGAGTTTTTTTAGGTATTTGCCTGCGTATTTTGCAATTTCTTCAGTCACTAGTGTCATATTTAAATCACGATGTATATTTGAATTTTTGATGTACCATGGAGCCGACGTTATCAAGCGTAAAATTTTGTTTTGCCTTCGTTGGATTTTCTCAACATTTGAAGCTGAAGCAGTGCCCCATAGGTGAATTCCGTAGCGCCATATTGGCTTTAAAAGCCAATATGTATATTATATATTAAAAATATATTGTATATTAAAAATTTACAGTCTAGGCTGAGTGTTGAATTTCTGCCAATCAGCCAATGAACCTGAGTTAATTTAAGTTTCATTTGTGATAGCTTAGAATCAATGGTGTGTTTTCATGTAAGTCGTCGATCAAGGTGTATACCAAGATATTTCACATGTGAATGTTGAGGAACAACTTGATTGTTAATCCGAATGGGGCAACAAGTATCTCTTCGTAAGATAAATGTTACTTGAACACACTTTTGTTCATTTACCTTAATTCTCCATAAGTTTAACCATAGCTCCATCTGGCTAATATGTTTCTGGAGTTTGCGGGATGCCTCATCAGGGTTTTCGTCTGCAATATTGGCGTAACACGTGTTGAATAAGTTGCTACAGCAGAAAATACTCTAGGACATATAATATCTATTTTGGTTTCACCGAAACTGATTTAATAAAGTAATCGCATATGCAATAAAGCATCTTGCTTGCACCAATTTCACAGTTAGAATGTTTTGTAGTTCTCTATTTTCAGAGTTGGACCAAACTTGCAAAGCATCAAAAAATTAAATTCAATATGTGTACACTAAGGGCAAAGTTGCAACTTAAAAACAAGAACACGTCACTTTAATTCAATCATTTTCAATATACGAGTAATAAAAAATGTATATTGAGATACTTAAACATTCTTATTAATTAATGTGAGTTTCTAAAGGAGAGAAGACAAATTAAACTAGACTTTTTACCTGGGCGAATTATCGATATTTTTCTGTGCAGCAACGCACTTCATGAGCACCATAGTCTATCTACTTGGGTAGAGATTGTTATTAACATCAGCTATTTAACGTAAATTCTAATGAAACGGAATATGAGAAATGATTGTTGTGTACAATATTTTTCCATATTAAAATAAGAAATTTTAGCATGACTAACCCCCAGTTTTTAACTTAAAAATTAAGTACGTAATTAGCTAATTTTTATTTAAAATTAAGTTGTAATTAAATACGATTTCATTTTTTCAGTGGTTATTTAAAGTTCTTATTAAATTACGTTGAAAGTACGGTAGCACTGCAAAATTTCCCAGTATTATTGAAGGCTTTTCAAACAGCAGCTGTTTAACGTAAGCAAAAAAGTTAGGTTATCAACATGTAGAAAATTAAATTGCATACAAACTAATTTTATGAGACCAAAAGAACATCATAATACCTTTTAATATTACTTTATTCCATGATATGAAACTTTGTACTGTATATGTTATATATTTATGAAATTTAAACGAAATTCTTTTTCATACGACCGCATGATGCTCATGTGCATGTTTTCAGTAAACACACACACGCATAAAAACATATGGTAGAATCATAAAACTTAACTAGTGTTTAATTTCGCAAGGTTGGGCATTTAATTATTATTTAAATAAGCACTCAAAAACACAATTTCGTATTTAATTAGAACTTAAAAACAATTACGGTTTGATTACCAACTGAAAAAATGGGCATAAGCTTTCGTTAATGTTTCTTATTAATTCAATATGGTTTTTATTGATTCTAAGATTTTTTTTCTGGGTGTAGCTGCGTAGCGCGTAGTTGTGGTGGTCTGCATGGGTTCAGTAAAATAGAAACAATAGTCTTTCTTATTCCAGGCATATTCATAAGCTACACCTAATATTTTTCATATTTATATGTATATATTTTCTACATGGAATTTGAGATAAGTATATATATACAAAATTTCATACTTGGATAGATAATTAATAATTATCAAAAAAATGCCTTTTCAGAGTTAATGGTGCAGCATAATTTGTAATATCGTATTTGATCTTGTGTAAAAATTTTATACAAATTCCTTGTACATTTAACTCATGAGAAATAAATTTTTTTAATGTTTTCATGGAGAATGAAAATAGAAAACTTCAAATTTATTTTCTGCAAAACTAGAATTTTGGAGTTATGACTATGTTGCAACAGAGGAGCGATGTTGTAATTATGTGTACGATGAAGAAACTCTTTTAAGATTATGCATCTACCCCACTTTCGTAAATAAATACATACCACAATAAGAAAACAAAATAAATCCCATCAAGATGCAAATTTTGCTTTCAATAATAAACAAATGATCATAACAACTTAACGAGATGCCACAACATGTACAAATAACACAATTACTTTGAAATTTTCAAAAAACACACATCCAAACATGCATACATCCAAAAATCATCCACCCAAACAGATGCACATGTTGGACAACAGGGAACATCTAATATGCAGAACTAGCAGCGACATCCGAACAATGAAAAATACGAGTACCACGATAAGCTAGAATCATTTTGGAAGCAACAGTGCCACAGCCAACTCAGCATCTTCAACACATTACAAACATTAACATTCTCGTCTCGTACCTTTCACATTTTTATTGTTTTACATGAAAAATTAAAATGAAAAAAAAATAGAGAAAGAGGGACGGACATCATAAAAAATCAAAGCAAAAGTATGGATGGTTTAGTTTGATTATTTAGTTGAGTTGCGTTGGCTGAAATACTCGCATACGCACAAACCAAAGGAAGCGGTTTCAATTTTTCATACTTATGTACAAGTATGTCCGTCCCTTCATAAGCTTTATTTTGGTAAATTATGGGCACAAATTATATGGGTAGAAGCATATGAATACGAAAAATACTGTGACGAAATCATTATAGCAATTATATGAATCTATAAAATGATTAGTTATAGTCATAATAAATGATATTTAATACTTTTAACTTATTTTAACAAAATGTAGAACAAAGCAGAGGATTGGCGTTCAAATAAAAATAGTTTTATTGACAAGGAGGAATCCAGGAATTTTCTTATATTGACATCATTGCGATTCCCAGAAAAATTTTTACCGTATGTTATTGCAAAATTAAAGATTTTTTTAGGCAAAATTTAAATAAATGCGTTACAAAAAAAAAAAAAACACTCTTTGAACACACTTTCACGGAATTGACATAATGATTGACAATAAGTGCGTTCGCGTACGCAAACATTTTTACAAATTTTTACTGAACTTTACTGCATTTTACTAAATTGCGTTCGTTTACCCAAAATATAGTAAATAAGAACACAAATTGAGAGAGTAAAGTGACAGTTCTTGACTGAGTGTTTTGGAAATTTTTACTGCAGAACAGGGATGATAAATGAGAAAACTAATTTCGTACCAATTAGCTTTTAAAATTATACTTTTTCGACCCCAACAGTACTAAACTCGGTTTTTTGTCTTAAGTTGTTTTTATTATATTTTTAGCACATATCGCTCATTTACTCAAATAACGTCATAACTCAAAAAACCAGTTTTCCAGAACACAATTTTAAAGTTTTTAATTTACACACAACTTAGTGAAGTAAGAAAATTATTTGTTTGGTTAAAAAAAAAAGGAAGATATGAGGATTAATCTGCATCATTAACTCAAAAATGAAAATTCAATAGAATTCGTGATACTAGTCTTCTTTCGCAGGGTTTTTCTTTCGACGTATTGGAAGAGGCAGTACATACATATCTTTGCTATTAAGTAGAAAGGCCCTAACTCAAATAATTGTTATTTTACAGGAGAATGTAGAAACACAATAGAAACTGTAATATTCTTTCTGTAATATTTTTGTACAATCGATGTAAAAGCGCTATATTTTACAATATTGTAATAAATTTTTGTGATTTGTGTGAAATGTATTGGAATCACTGAAAAGCTCAATTTTGTAAAAAATACGAGTTATTGCCTTTCGAAAAGTATTTTTTTTTTGTGTTAGACTTTCGAGTCTTCGTTTTGATTATGAAAATATTCTTTCCACATTCGCCGATGAGTGTGGAATTCACAATATTCTCCTTATAACTTTTGAAAGCTACTGGAACATTAGCTCATCCAATAAATTTTGAAAAGCTCGAAACTCGTTATTTAAAGTATCATAATTTCCATTTTCTTTTGGGATTTTTTTTTAATAAGAAAGGAGCTATACTACTAACATTTTCGGGAGTGAATTTTGTTAGCTAGTTTAAAATTTAGTTTCGCAAAAGGTTATATAGAAATGTTTAACATTTCTTTCAAAAGCCGTAACTATACAACTTTAAATTTTATTTCTAGATACATGTATAAACTTTTTCTTTTGAAAGTAAATTTTGGTTGTTTACATACTTATGTATTTACTTAGTACACCTAGCTTCATTTAATTCCACCACTTAAACGATTGATATGTTATTAACATAGCAAGTTTTTTATTTCTTATAAATTTTAAATGAATACAAAAGATAAAATAAATGAAGACACGCTATCATGTTGAGAACGAAACACCGGTGAAGTTAGATGTAGTTCTTTATAATAAATCAAACAAGATTAATGCATATCGAAAGGTGTAATTAGTAGTGACATGGCCACAATGCCATAACCATAACGAAACCCAAATTCAATTGGTTTCTATGGTAATGGCTATGGCGAGTCACCTATAATCGAATACAGTGTGGCCCATTAGTTTGGTTCAAACGGCTGTTTTCTATGGCTATGGTTATGTCACGTCTGATTGCACCTTAACAAGGTAGTCGCTCTCAACAACAAATCAAATTCGCCACTTTTCTGTCAAACTGGATATACTTTAATGATCGATATAAATTTTTTGTATGAAAAAAAAACAAGAGATAGTCTCTCGCAAATTTTAAAAAAAATACCAAGTGAGCCACGGTGGTACCAACGTACTTTTAAGGTTTAAATAGTACCAAAAAAAGTACAATTGTACCAACTTTATCATTCCTGCTGCAGAAATTTGTCGTAGTAAAGTTTAGTAAGATAAAAACATATTATTCAAAATGTAAACAAACGAAAAGTAAGCAAACGAAAAGTGTAGAAAAGGTTAAATAAAAATTGTGAAAGTCATTAAAAAATAATTAATTTATAAACAAACTATAATAATAATAGCTATTAATATACATATGTATATTGTAATTTATATTATTAATCCTTTTGTTTTGCAAATTTTACTAATTACTCAGAATTGTAAAACTCTAAAGCATCTGGTTACTTATTATTGCATTTGCTTTTAAGGTAATCACTAACATTAACAAAAATTTATGCAATTTTCATTAATTTAACCAACAACAAAACAAGGAAATAAAAAGAAATGAATTAAAAATATTACATGAAATAAATTACAAAATTTATTCTTAGATTGTTCGTGTTATAAAAATATTGCATCGAGTACCAATAATTAAAAGAGTTGAATAGTCTAAAGTTTATATATTTTTCAACACTATGTGGAGTTGGAGTCAGCTGTTTCTTTAATCTTACTAATTTTTATTATTTTTCCGTTCGCGTAGTTTTTTCGGCAACAACTCTTTTTGAGAGTAAATTTTAAAATTTTGCAGTAACTACTCATTTACTGCATTCTACTACAAAATTAAAAGAACACACCTAATAATTATTTTGAGCACAAAAAAATTATAATTTTCGTACTATAACGGGAAAATTGCACAGTTGAGTGATGTCAACAGCCATTTGGCTTTTTTAAAATTAATTTTTCTTAATTAAATCATTGGTAAGAAATAAATGTTATTTTCTTTATTCTACAATTTTTGTGACAGGAAAGTGAAAGTAGTACATGTTTACATTATATTTATGTATCCATATCCATATATGTATCTATTTTACATAAACTATTAAAGTGTTTTCGTCAAGGTATGGCACATACCTATTAGAGACCTGCGTAAACAGTCGTTAAATGTAAATACGTCTTGGTTTTTAAATGTATTGTTGTAGCATGTATTATACTAAACCAATAATAAATGATGTCGTTTAGTAAACGAAGCACTATGGATGTATTGGTGTACTTGTATATGAGTGTTAATAAGTGATGTCGCGAAGACTTTTTGTTCATAACAAACAATCAAAAGAAGTAGTGTTGATGAGTGTATGCTTGTTACTTTGATGGTAAGCTGTTATGTGTTTAAGTGCATACAACTAATATCAATGCATGTGTGTGCGTTTGCATGTGCGCAGAAAAACAAAGGATTATACACACATGCATGCATGATGTTTGTATATGCGCCCATGGGTAGAAAGAAGCAAGCATCACAAATTCTTCCTTTGCGAAGTATTTTCTTCTTTACACCTATGCCTACAATACTGAAACAAATATCTTGCAAACAGTGTTGTTTACTTTTGTTTTAGAAGATTTCGCTGTAGTAAAGCATTTGAAAATCCCTCATGTCTTAAAAGTTCTTGTAAGGGGTCTTGTGCAGGACTTTAATAAGTATAGTATGTAAGTATGTACTCGTATGTATGATTTTTAGTATTTTTTTGGCTGACAGAATTCATAAAAAATGTAAAAGATGTAGTTTAGATAGTTTTTAAACTATCAGCAGTTGATAGCTCTCTTGGTAATATTGTTTACATGTAAGTATGTATGTATGTATGTATGTATGTATGTATGTCTATTGCAACTACAAATAAAGACCAATATTTCCACGACTGTGGTCATGTGTAATAATATCCTTAATTCGCATACCTTGATTGCTTTCGTTTTTGTATCTAGGATTGCTTATGCTGTTGCCATTTCCATAACCACACTACACCAGTTCCTAGTCTTATTTCATTTTTATCGTTTTATTGTGTTCTTCCGATATATATATATATACATACATACATACATAAGTTTATGAGCTTTGAGTTCAAGAAACAAATAAAATCATTTATCAAATGAAACTTTTATTGTGAAGAAAATGAAATATTGTTCACGTATACGAGTCAGAACTTGGTAAACAATGAGTCAGATTAGCAACCACATTGAACGAATATTTGCAAACAACAACCAAAAAAAAAAAAAACAATTTTGTTTTGAATTTTTTTCCTTTCTTAAAGTACAGATAAAAGAATATAGAAACAAATGTTTTTGATTACATAACTAACGATAATTTCAACTCAAATCCACCATCATCAATAAGGAATAGAAGAGAATAAAGAAGTTTAAAATTTTTTTTCTTCCTTTTTTTATAAACATCATAGTTTATAAATAAAAACCATGTATTTGCGCATACACAGGGAGAAAAAGTATTATTTATAATTAATTACTTTTGCATTATAAATGATTGTAATGAAGGAGTAATTGCGAGATGATATCTACTTGATTTTCGAAAGCGTTTAGGTACGCTCCATAATAACAGAAGTAAATGCTAATAGTAGTTTATTTTTTTATGTGTAGTTTGAAGAATGAAGCACAATCAGCGGCTGTGTGCTGAGGAACAGGTCTTGTACTCTTCTAATAATATTTATACTGGTGGTGACAGGGATGATAAAGTTGGTACAATTGTACTTTTTTGGTACTATTCAAACCCTAAAAGTACGTTGGTAGCCCCGTGACTCATTTGGTACTATTTGAAAAATTTGCGAGAGACTATCCCTTGTTTTATTTTCACTAAAATAATTAATCGCGATCATTTAAAGTATAATCAATTTGAGAGAAAAGTGGCGAATTTGATTTGTTGTTGAGAGCGACTACCTTGTTAGATGTGCATTACTCTTGATTGGTTTATTATAAAGAACTACATATAACTTCACCGGTGTTTCGTTTTCAATATGATAGCGCCGTCTTCATTTATTTTATCTATTGTATTAATATAAAATTTATAAGAAATAAAAAACTTGCTATATTATTTTCATATCAATCGATTAAGTGATGAAATGAAATGAAGCTAGGTATGCTACATAAATACATATGTAAACGAATAAAATTATTTATAATTTCGATTAAAATTTAATTTGAAATGAAAAACTTTATATATCTAGAAATAAAATTAAAAGTTGTATAGTTACGGATTTTAAAAGAAATGTTGAACAACCGGATTTTAAAAGAAATGTTATACAACCTTTTGCAAAACTAAATAAAGTTAATTTTCATGACGAAATTTTAACCTGGCTAACAAAATTCTCTCCCGAATATGTTAGTAGTATAGTATCTCTCTTATTAAAAAATATTTCCAAAAGAGCTTCGAGCTTTAAAAAATTAATTGGATGAGCTAATGAGCTTTCAAAAGTTATAAGGAGAATTTGTCAATTCTCCACTAATCAGCGAATGTGGAAAGTATTTTCATAATCAAAACGAAGACTTGAAAGTCTAATACAAACAAAGGACTTATTGAGAGGCTTTAACTCATATTTTTTTACGAAGTTGAGTTTTTCAGTGATTCCAATATACATATTTAAAATAATTTGAAAACTAACGCTTTTACACTCAGTTGTACAAAAATATTACAGAAAGAATATTATAGTTTCTATTGTGTTTTTACCTTCTCCTGCAAAATAGCAATTATTTGAGTTCGGACCTTTTTACTTGAGACCAACGATATGTATTTACTGCCTGTTCCACTGTCTCTAAGTCTAATAAAATTTCAGGTAATGATGCAGATTAATCCTCATATAGTTCTTTTTTTAAACAAACACAAAATTTTCATTTTTCATTAAGACGTGTGTAAATTGAAAACTTGAAATTTGTGATCTGGCAAAATAGTTTTTTTGAGTTATGGCGTTATTCGAGTAAATGAGCGACATCTTCCAAAAATATAATAAAAAAAGTTAAAAATACCAAAAATACCGATTTTAGCACTATTGGGTTCGAAAAAGTACATGTTAAAAAGCTAATTGGTACCAAATTGGTTTTCTCATTTGTCATCCCTGGGTGGAGACCACGAAATCTTCATTCGAAGGAATGGACCGTTTTCGTTCCTCCTGAAAGGAATTTTTACCTCGAACAACAGTCCTCATATACATATCTCCTTAATTGTAACATAGTCATGTCTCAAAAATGCGTTTTTGGAGTTAATAAAGCAGAAAAATTCGTTACATCACATACAAATATGTATATTAGCAACAGGATTGTAGCAAAAATGAAATCCACACAAAATTCTAAGACTATTACCCTAAGAAACTAGGGATCTAAACTCAAAACCTAGCTCCAGCCGAGAGGCATCAAAATTCAAGCTATTCGTTGGGTAAAAACATTTATAGCCAAATATCAAAAGTAACATTTTGAAAATTTTCGCTTCCGATTTTCATAAAATTTTGTACAAACATGCCTCTGGCATTACTGCCGTTAGTGCGGAATCTTGAATCTAATTTACAAAATATAGGGACTTTAAAATGAGAAAATTTAGCAAAACCGACTTTACAATATTATGTATATATTTAAAACTACTTAACTTAGATCTTCCATTGAACTTTCAGGTGGTATGTGCTATGAGTTGGGTTTGCGACCTTCAGAGGAAATCGCACAAATTAATTGAGATTTTGACCAGGGTTACTTTGGTACCATTAGCTTAAAATCAGCTTATCTCGGCTTAAGCACTTTTTCCTTTTTGCCACAGATTTTATGCAAAAAAAAAAAAAAAACGTTTGTTTGAAAAATTTTTTGGAATAATTTTTCTGTGTATGAGTATATCCTAAACTCAAAGCTAAAATAATTTTAGCTAAAAATGCTCACTTCATGTATATAAATTTTGATAACTTTCATAGTATAATGAGAGCACCCTAAGTTAATCTTTTTTTTTTTTGAAAAGGTCGGACAAGTTTTATTTTTTTCCTAGTTCGAAACAATAGCTTAGAAAAACAAAATTTCAAAAACGGAAACACTGTAACACCACATAACTCGACAAATAAGAAACATACATACACATTCATATCTACTAGAAATTATGACAAATATCAAGAAATATCGGATTTTTTTGGCTTGCCTGCTTCTCAAATAATGCCTCTAATGCTTATTAGTACATGTAATAGTTTATACGGACTAAGTTAATCCGTAAAGGCTGGAACAGAATAGCGTAGTTGTAGTAGTAGATGAAGCTGACAACGTAACTAGCAGCGCAGCAAGAAAAAATGTGAACAGAATATTGAAGCTTTCTGCATGGTTACCAAATAAATAACTTCTAAAAAACCTTGTAAGATTATTCAAGAATATTGCGTGAATTGTTCAATTCATAATTGTCGTCTAAAAATCAATAAAAATTTTAAATATCTGATAACTAACACCCGAAAATACATTCTTCTTAAGGTGTGTTTCCTCAAACAACAACATTCCGCAAATTCGCAAAAATCGCAATATTGAAAAGAAATACTAAAATTTATTAAAACTCGCCAAAACTGTCAAGGAAGCAAACATTCCGTAAAAGTCGCGAAAATTATGAAAATTTGCAAAAACTTGCTAAAATTTTAACGATTGCAGAGCACAATATTGATTAAGATAGCAAAAAATATTTGGGAAAATTACGCCTGTCGCGAAAATAGCGATAATTCGCGAAAAGTTACTTTTCCGTGAACTTTGCAAAAAATCGCGAAAAATTGCAAATTGATTTACAGAGTTTGTGAAAAAAATTTTTGTTTCACTTACGAGTATTTTCAGAGTGAAAACTAAAATCTTAAGGACGATGTCACCATTGAAGTGCGTTAGAAAACACAAGTAAGAATAGCCAAATAATTTAAAATGCAAAAGATTTTTATCTACCAAATCGGCTTCTAGAAATAAAAACTTTTTGGAGTGTCATTTTTATTGAAATTTTGTTGTTTATGAGTCTATTTACTTAAAGTAGTTGCGCCAGCTGAGAACTTGAACGCATTCATAAGGAAAACAATTGCTAAGAAATATGAAAAATATACAAATCATTGCTTGCTAACGATTGCCACCAATACCATTTGTCAAAATATTTAAACAAAAGCCTCATGAGAATTTCTTAGAGAAAAGGATATAAATTTTATTTCCTTATGATTTGTGTAACGCACACATCTATGCAAGCAAATACAACTCTGCAAGATTATCATTAATACTCTGATAGGCAAAATAAGTAATCGGAGAACACGATGAATAGTGGTGGCAAGTAAAGCAGTAGTTGCAGTCTTAAGAAAAACTATTAATAATAAAAACACATACATACACACATACTATTTATAAGACCTTTCAAGACATGAGAGATTTTTTCAAATGCTTTACTACAGCGAAATATTCTAAAAGAATCGCTAAACAACACTGTTGGCAAGACAAACAACCGAAAAAAATGTCTTGCCAACTGTAGTAAAGCATTTGAAAAAATCTCTCATGTCTTGAAAGGTCTTATAAATAGTCTTGTGCAGGACACTAATACATGTGCATACTTACATACATACGAGTATGTATATGCATAGCACATATTTCAGTTTGAAATCAACATACTCGAGGGAGATTAAAAGCAACATTTTTTAGCTTTGCTACATTTATGTGAAACTTGTAGCAACAGCAACAAATATAGGACGATAATAATGGTGGAACCAAATGTAAAAGACAGCATCGTTATGTAACATCCAACATAACCGATTTGAGACCGAAAGCCCAACTGTTTGCTGTGCCGTCATAAGGCTGTCAATTATAAATTAATGAAATCAACCTATACTTTTTATTTAAAAAAATACATATGTTTACGTAAAAATATTCCTACAGGGTTAATGCAAAGAACTATCTAGAAGTATTTAACTAAAGCACTAAACGTACACTCGTATCAACGTGCAAACACTATAGCAACAACAATAATTGTGTACATAGCTACAGACATACACACATACAAATAAAAGTGCGAGCACTTATGGTAACCACCCTGTACTACCAGTAGCACACCGCATTACCAACATGAGAGTCGTTACTTTGAAATTTAAAAATAACGGCCAATCGAATTATCTACAAACGCATAGAAGCAGCAACATGAATTTTCCCGATTGTGCTAGAGGACTGTTTGAACATCTGGCTACCAGTAGTAAATGACGATACAGATGCCACCGTGCATATATGCCATTACTAAGTACAGACATGTTATTACGCCATCTATCGGGCAAACATTCGAGAACAGGTTCCTGGACTATAAAAAGAGGCAGCATGTGCGAGAACAGTTCAGTGCTAATCAGAAAGTGGTCGAGTTGACATCGTTAAGTGAGTGCCAATCAGAAATTAGTCGAGTTGACATCGTTAAGTCAGTGCCAATCAGAAATTAGTCGAGCCAGCTTCGTTGAAAGTGGATAATAACGATAATAAGTACTTAAGTAAAGACAAGTTGTAATTTGCTTAGTTAAGAACAAAAAGAAAGAACAGTAACAAATAAAAATTGTGTGTTATTTATTTTTATTTTTGAGCAATCAAAAGAACTCACACGTTTAATAAAATTTAAACGTAACAATATGTTTACATGCGTACATAGAAATTCCAATATTTCGCAGTTTTCCGTTCTAAGACCACCCTAATGTATTACTAAGTATATCTTTGGGTATTTGGTTTTGTATCATAAATCAAATACGATACACACACCACAAGTTTAATACAAATGGCTATACCAAGACTTTTATTATTTCTTTTTTCCCCGCATTATTCATTCCAGTTTTTATTACACTTCAACAAATTGAGTGAGTCTTTGTTTGGTGTTCGTTGTTTTCTTCTGCGTGTTTTTGGCAAGTTCGTTATAACTACTTTCTAATGGATATTCAAATATTTATGGACAGAAAATAACACACATGCTTTCAGAAACATCATCTCGGATAAAGCGAAAAGTAAACACTTTCATCCATATTTGCTAATTTTTTTTGTTGTCATTTGGCAAAGCAAACAATAGTCAGCCTTTGGTTTGAAGATGATTGGAAAACCAAAATAACTGGGCTCTGTGTATTTGGTTAAATTTTAAATGCATTTAAATACATTCAAGATAAAAGAACACTATGAAAATTGTTCTTATTGGTTGTAGGTAATAATTTTTAAATTTATATTTTTCATGAAGCTTTTGTTTAAATATTTAAGTTGACTCAGAGTGTAAACCTGCTAAATCCATATATTTATAACATATGAAATAAGACGCCACATCGACTGGCTAAAATATTTGTTGTACATTTGTATAAGAAAAATCTGGCAGGAAGTGACGACATTGATTTAGGTAATAACGAGTTCCTCTATACATTTTGACATTAAAAATCGGTGCGTAATGTAGTTTTAACACACTATTAAATCCTAGCATAGCTTTTAACATACAATTTTGTGGTAAATTTTGTTAAGATCATATTGCCAGTTTTTTCTTATACATAAAGCTATGTACAGACGATTGTCCGATCTTACAATATTGTCAGATTTGGCAATGTGCTGACAATATGCTGGCAATCAAAAATTTGTCAGCACAAGATAAATTACCAGTTCACACGGTTGTATCAAATTTGTCACAATATCTTACAATTTATTGTCAGACGGTTGTATGACAATAAATTCATCTGCCAAAATCGCGAGTCGAAAAATTGTCAGTTCACACGGTTGTCATATGAAAAATTGTCAGATCTGTTGCTATGCGTTGCCAGACTCAAAGTAGTTGTTAGAAATTGATAAATATCAATCGTTTGTGGTAGTGTGAAATATAAAAAGTGAAAATATAAATTATTATGCACCATAAAGAATTGCAATTGCAATGATTTTCTCATAGAAATAACTCTCTTACAATGACGCTATTGTCAGATGCACATCTGACAATATTAAAATGTCTGACAAATATCTGACAATAATTTTACAATGTGTTCATACGATTGGAAGATGTCTGACAATTTGCTGTCAGCTGCTAGTCTTGCAATGGACTGACAATGCTTTTTCTTTCAACGACGTCTGACAAAAATTGCCAGTTAACACGGTTGTAAGAAATTTTGAGCACATTTAACTGGCAATATTGTAAGATCTGACAACCGTCTGTACATAACTGTTAATGAATTCGGCTGATTTCTTAAGCTATGTATTGGTTGAAATGAGTGAGCAGGTTTGCACTCTAAGCTGACGACATGTATGTATGATTGTGTATATGTCGCTTTTAAAAGTTGAATTGATGCTTAACAAAAAAATGAGGCCATTCATTATGATGAACATTTATTATTTACGACTTGATGATTAATTTAAGTATCAGACCTATTCTGAATAAGAATTCCCCTGCAGTTTATTTTTCCCTATTCTTTATTCACTTATTTTCAAAAGCTTTTAGAAATTGAAAAAAATAGCTGATTTCGAAAATTCGAAATTTTCCCTCAATTTTTAATTTTTTTTCCTATCTTTTTAGGAATAGGAAAAACTAATATTTAGAATTGGACTGTTTATGTACTCGTATCCTTATCAAATAGGTTCGATGGTACACTGATAGCACTTTTTCGAAATATTTTTAGTTGCATCAGAAAAAAAAAATATAAAAAATTTTTACATATTTCATTTTTTAGAAATATCAAAAATGTTTATATTTTTCAGTGCTCATACATGAACAATTTTGAACTCTGATCTGAACCAAGGCACATTTACTTCCAGGTAATATCAGGATTACAAGAACAATGAAAGGATACAGCAATGAAAAAACAACATAGCTTTTAGTTTATCCAAAAAGTGAAAAATAGAATTTGTTGTAACAATAATAATAAAAATTATTCACAAAAAGTTGAAAAAATTTGTCCACGGCAGCTACGTTTGCAACATTTAGCACTTTTCACTATATTTTTTTAAATAGTTTTTTCATAATTTTAAAATTGTTTTCACAGAATTATTTTAATAAAATATTTTTCATATTGAAATTTTTTTAAATTTGTTTTTAATTTTTCTATCGTAAACAATTTTTGAAGCTTCGGATGAACTTTAATTTGAAAAAAAAATAGCTCAGCTGCGTTTCCGCTACTACCTGGAGAAGGTGCCTTGATCTGAACATAGATTTACTGATATGCATTAATGTATATGCTTATGCATATTACAGCGCACTCCTTCGCTTCGATACTTATAACAAAGAGTAATCGACGAAGTAAAATAACTAATAAAATGGTTACATATGTAGCTTACTTAACACCAGAGGCGCATCTGTATATAAAAAAAAAAAATAACAGCAGAGTTTGTAAAAAACAAGTTAAGCTTAATAACTTGATACTTCACCATCTATCTTCACACACACACACACACACGCACACACACACACGCACACACACACACACACACACACATATATATATATATATATATATATATATATATATATAAATATATATTCATAAATATTTATATTGGTAGGAATATTAATTGCCTGGGTGTTTATGTATAATGTTGTCGTCACATCTTTACCAAATTTACTCTTGACTGATTTAATATTATTTTATATTATTTAGCTTGCAGTGCTTATTGACCCACCTTTATTTATTTCTTTTTCTAACGCAAAACTTTTACTTCCTCGGTTTTGTTGTGGTGCTATTTTTTTTTTACCGGAAACGGAAGACATCGTTGCATCACACGATCAACTTCTCGCAATCCACGCCAACTTCTCTGTACTAAAATTTTGCAAAACAAAATACATACATACATACATATCTACATGTGAATGTACATGCTGCAAACACCGAAATATTAAAGTTTGGTTTTTGAAATGAAAATATAAAAATCAAAACAACAAATTCAACCGAAGCAAAAAAAAAAAAAAAACAAAATGTTACAAAACACTGACAAACGACATACATACATACTCGTACATTCTAATCTAAATAAATAAAAAAAAGAAATCAAATGGCGCCCAATGGCTTGTTTTCATTTCATTTCCAAAAGATTTGTTAGTGTTGGTGTTTGTTGCTGCTGCCTTTCGACTTTTGCGTATTTTTCCATAATTTTCTGCAGCTCTATAACTTTTTATTTTTCCTCCTTCCAACTTTAACCCCGTTTCACTAACAAAAACTTTAATCTGAGCGAGGAGCAAGACAAGGATTCCTATTGTAACACTCGTGTAAATGTTAGTTTGTACGAGTACGAGTATGTGTTGGAATCCATGTGAAAAAAGTTTAACTTGTGTGTACAATTTGCAAAAATGTTTTTCAATTTATTTTCTTTTGATTTGTGTGGTTTTACGCATAATTTATTGACATTTTTACCATGAACACCAGGGCGCAAAATGGAGACCTACACATATATTATGTTCCTTCTCTCTCCCCTTCTTTCCTATTTAGTGTCATCTTTGTTATTTTCTTGCTTTAAAAATAGTGTGCATGTACACACTCACACACATATTTACGTAAAGGGTGTTTTTTATTGAGGTATAGAACTTTAAGTTGGCATCACTTTTTTAACTGGCGGTCATTTTATCAGCTGTCAAGTGATTAATATTTAGTTTGGTTTGCCATTTCATCATGAACAGGTTGACAAAAGAACAACGCTTGCAAATCGTGCAAATTTATTTCGAAAATAATGGTTCAGTTCGCGAAGTTTAACGCAAGCTCCGTCCATTTTATGGTCGACATAATCGTCCATCAGAGCAATTAATTCGGTTAACCATGGATCGTTTTCGCACTACGTTTACTCTATGTGATAATACGCATCCGCAGAGACGTCGAACAGTGCGCACCGAAGAAACAATTGCCGCTGTAGAGCAAAGTGTTGAAGAGGACCCGAATGAATCGATTCGCCACCGTGCACAGCAATTGGAGCCGACTAACCGACTATTTTGTTCCCGAATTGGATGGCATGAATGTGGATGAGTTGTGGTTCCAACAAGACGGCGCTACATGCCACACAGCGCACGTCACAATCGATTTATTGAAGGAAACATTCGATGAGCGCATAATTTCGCGGACTGGCCCTGTCAATTGGCCACCAAGATCGTGTGATTTGACACCATTGGATTATTTTCTTTGGGGATATGTGAAGTCGCTCGTCTACGCCAACAAACCAGAAACGTTATGGGACTTGGAAGCCAACATTCGTGGCGTTATTGCCAACATACGGCCCCATATGCTCGAAAAAGTGGTTGAAAATTGGACCTGTAGAATTGGCTTTATTCGAGCCAGCCGCGGCGGCCACATGCCCGAAATCATATTTAAACATTAATGGCATAAAATTATCCTTCCAATAAAGCCAAATTGATGGACATTAAAACGATTTTCTTGTGTTTTATTTCAATTCGAAGTTCTATACCTTTAAAAAAAACACCCCTTACATTCATACATCCATTTGTAGTTTGTTATTTATCCTTGTTGTTATTTTGCTTAAACTACCAGTCAGTGAGTTCCAAGTTATGTTGTTTTTTTCAAAATTTGTTATTTGGTTTTTAAGGATATTGAATAGTGTCATTTGTGTTGTTTTTACTTATTTGGTTTTGCTTGATCTTCATACTTATGTGTGGTGTGTATGTTGTGTATGCAAAATTTATTTATTATTTATTAATATTTATTCCAAAAAGGCGACAGCAAAATAAAAATTGTATCAATGTACATACAAATGATTCTGTCATAGTTAAATTTATAGTTTTTGTATGGAAATAAAAATAAGAATTATATAAACCTAAACAAAATGTGTACACACAACCATGTTTACATACATACATATGTATATATCCATGTTTGCATTTCTGTAATTGCTTTTTTTGTTCACTCAAACGTCTATTTGTGGATGCTTACAACGAAATCTGATGGAGTTCCATCACTCTAAGTTTGGCTTCGTGTTTACATACACAGCACAAATTTTATAAAATTTAAATTCCTAATATAACAACTCCATTTGCTTCCTACTTCTTCTACGTTTTAACTATTATGTTAATGAATACAAGTTCAATAAAAATTAATTAGCATAATACATTAATAGTTATCTTTTCATAATCAACATTTATTTGTAGGGGTATAATATTGTCAAGAAAAGAAATTTTATAATCTGTATTTGTATGGTAATAATGCTTTTAAATTATTAAAGTATACTTTGTTTTGACTATGAATATGCGCTTCTATGTTTACTTAATCCAGGTGTGGGACTTGAGTTGAAAATTAACAGGCACTAATTTTTTTTATTAATTGCTTTACGTAAACATGGGATTAATATATACCGGCTTCAGCAGATACTAATCCTAATTTAACATCAGAGCGCCCTCCTTCGTTGTATAACAGAATCATATGCGAAGTGAAACAACCGATCAAATGGGTACTAACTAAAGATGGGCAAAAATATCGATATATCGAAATATCGATATTTGAGAAAATAAATATCGATATATATCATCGATATTTCAAAAACGGATGTATCGATACATCGATTCTTATTTACAAGTATCGGGTTCCGACATTTTTAAGAGCTCTACAAATTTTAGCCTTTTTTTTAACTCTAGGATATTGGCATCACTGCTAGCGATGCCAAGCATAAATAGAGAAATTTCATAATAACAGAAAAGGCGCATCTATAAGGTGACACGTTGAAACTCGGTTAAGTTAGCTTTTTCAGAATTCTACTGTATTTATTACCTCCCTAATATTGAAATAATTATTTTTTTTAAATAATTTTCATTTGTAATGTGAAACATTTGCAAAGAAAAGTAAGATGTTTGATAATCAAAATATTATGAATAAAAGTAGTGTTTGAAACAGGAAGAAAACTACATTTAAAAATATACCCAAAGGTTTGAAGTAATTAGCTGAATTTTGTACCACATTTACATTACTGCTTTGTAGGCAAAAATATCGATGTATCGAAATATCGATGTTTTAAAAAAATATACATCGATACTTTTCAAAAATATCCATACTTTTGTTTTCATTTGCCCATCTCTACTACTAACCACAGCCTCAAAAATATTTAATACGCCTCATTTAACACCAGAGGCGCTGCAAACACTGCAATATTTAAAAAAGTGCAAAATGCAGAGTTGTAAAATAATAAAGCTTTTCTCTGTTTCTTCCTTCACCGCCTGTTTTCTCTATCATTATCCCTTTACTAAAGAAGGTAGCATACATACTGTTGGAAATAACTTGCTCAAATCTACTTCAGATTTAATGTCAATTTATAATGAAATGCAAACGATTCGTCATAAAAGATGAAAATACAAGCTCATAATCTTACAATATATAAAAAGTAATTGTTCATGAATTAGATATTTATTTTTTGGATGAAACTGAAGATAATCCCATCATATCTACATTTGCTTAACAAATCTCCTTATAATTGAGCACATCTATAGGTGTACTTATTAGAGAAGTGAGACTCAACTGACTTGCTAATTCAAAGAAAAATCAATAATAAGTAAATAATAAGTGATGCTCGAAAAAATCACCTTCCTCTACAAGTGCAGCATTAAAGCCATGAATATTTTTTGACTTTGAATCAGAATATTTATAACCGATGATTATGACCTACTGGAATATAATTTCGCAGGTCGAAAGCCCATAGAACTGAAATATGGAAGAAAAATTGGGAAGATCTCTAACGCTTAAAACCCTTGATATCAATAAATTGTCATAACATTTAATTTATTAGTTTTATTTTCACGTGTCTCTACTAAGCATTCATATGTTTTTTAGTTTAAAAATGTACAACATAAATCCTTTTTCTGTTTTTAGTAAATAAAAAATAAGCTAAGAAAAAAAAACTTGAAAAAATTATTTTAATCGATTGTACATCTAAAAAAGCCTACTTACGTCTTCTTGTTCCAGAAAAAAAAGAAAGTCAAAGCTGATTACGATGGCATCATTAGTTTTTCTCTAGATTATAAATTTACATAGAAGTCGCTTTAATTTAACTAGAACCACATTGACGCGTCTATCAGGATATCTTACTGTTATTGCAAGGATGTTAAAAATCGTGTATTTTTGGTTTAGTCCTTGAAACTTATTTTTATTTAAATTGTTTGATAATAAAATAACTGATCCTTAATACTTTTCATCTGATTTCGCTGATTTCGAAAACAGCTTAAATTTTTCTTTTCTCTTGCCATGCAAAAAAATTATTTTTATGTCACATTTGTCAATTTACAAGTCATTAATGCAATTATTACATATAAAAAATGTTGAATGGGCTAGTCTAGAATTTTTTTGCGCTATTTGTAGTTATTATATCGTATATTTGAAATTTGCAGCTTCTACAAAAGAATAAAAAAAAAACAATTCTAAAGAAAAATTGCAACGTATCAAAAAATAAAGGCTTGGTTTAAAATCAGCGTCGTCATATTAAAAAAAAATTTTTTTGGTGGCATAAGAAAAGAAAAATTTAAAGTATTTTTCTTAATATAATGCACAATATCTTTGAAACTAGAATCAGTTATTTTAATATTTAAAAGCTTAAATAAAAAAAGTTTTAAGGACTAAACTAATAACGCACGATTTTTAACATCCTTGCAATAATGTGACTCAATCTAAATACGTGTCTGAATCAAACTGTTTTTCATTAGTAATTAGTGGTTACGCTTTTTTACGCTTGTGTGGCATATGGCACACAGATGGAAACACGGCCTAAGATTATAGTACAAGAAGTGTTGTAAATTAAGCAGATTCTAAATGTTGCTATATCTTTAAAACTAGAGCTGATAGAGAAAATAATCGTAATCAGGAGATAAAAGTATTTAAGGATCACCTATTTTTATTTAAACAACACAAAAAACTACTACTTTGTTGTATGGTATTATTATATGAAGTGGTTTAAGCGTATTTTAAAATCTTTTGAGTTAAAGACTGCTGATGAGTTCCATAAGCAGGACCGAAATGCATACAGGGGTTGCTTAACGGGACAGCAAGCAAAAATTCTTGAAAAATCAATGCCCTAATTACTGATTTTGAAACGTTTTCTTTCCATCTTGGAAAAAAAAGCGATGTTTTTACTTTCGTTCGCATTTTAGTTGACGATATACACATAGATATAATTTTAATTCTTCCCTGCTTTGGTTGCTGTATAAAAATGCGCAAACTGAGAATTAAATTGAATGCCACTTGCAGTAATTAAAAACTAAGTTTGATTTTTCTTTTTCATTAACATTCCTTAATTTCCCGACCAGTGACCATTTCGTTATTGAGTATTCAACTAATGTAGATTTTGTTTTTTAATTTTTTACTTAAAATTTAAACTTTTCATATGTCTGGTTGTAATGACAATGTGAAGCGTAAGCAGTTTTATTGCACAAAAATTTAAGGATTTATCATGATTTCAATGGACTTAACTAAAAATAATTTTTTTCCTATTCATAAATATAGTTTATATAATTTTTTTCCATTAAGCTATTGAATTAATCCATTAAGTGTAACTTTATTTTGCAATTTTTGGAAAATATAGGGTGTTTTTTTAGAGGTATAGAACTTTGAACTGAAATAAAACACAAGAAAATCGTTTTAATGTCCATCAATTTGGCTTTATTGGAAGAATAATTTTATGCCATTAATGTTTAAATATGATTTCGGGCATGTGCCCGCCGCGGCTGGCTCGAATAAAGCCAATTCTACAGGTCCAATTTTCAACCACTTTTTCGAGCATATGGGGCCGTATGTTGGCAATAACGCCACGAATGTTGGCTTCCAAGTCCCCTAACGTTTCTGCTTTGTTGGCGTAGACAATTGTTTCTTCGGTGCGCACTGTTCGACGTCTCTGCGGATGCGTATTATCACATAGAGTAAACGTAGTGCGAAAACGATCCATGGTTAACCGAATTAATTGCTCTGATGGACGATTATGTCGACCATAAAATGGACGGAGCTTGCGGTAAACTTCGCGAACTGAACCATTATTTTCGAAATAAATTTGCACGATTTGCAAGCGTTGTTCTTTTGTCAACCTGTTCATGATGAAATGGCAAACCAAACTAAATATTAATCACTTGACAGCTGACAAAATGGCCGTCAGTTAAAAAAGTGATGCCAACTTAAAGTTCTATACCTCAATAAAAAACACCCTTTAGAAACAATATACTCTTACACACATTGTTTAAGAGAAAAAGAACATATAAATTAATTAGACAAAACTTCTGTTGCATTGGAGTATGCTAGAGAAAAGAAATAAAATAAATTTGCCGTCGACCACAGCCTTAGCAACCAAAGGAAATTCCTGAAGCAAAAGTTCAAAAGAGTAATAAAAAAGTTTTGAAAGTTATTACAAATTCAAGTACAAGTGCCCGCTCCAACTCTTCATCACATGACTTCATTCGTTATTTCCTTTGCTCCATGATTGACGGCACTATAAAATTAATGAATTTTTAAGATGAAAATCTTGAAATGTTCATAATAAATCAATTTATTTTGACAAGTCTGAAAGCGATTGAAGTATAAAAGTCAAATACTAACCAAATACATGCGAACCTAGTTTTAATTTGGAGGAATATCACAATACCTTGAATGAGTATTGATGATTGGATGCTTTTAGTTTCCAATAAATTTTCTCTATTCATTTCATTAAGCACTTTGGCAATATTGAGTTAAATTCAATACAATTTTCATTTGAAGACGCCAAGTGGTAAGAATAAAAGTCTATTAGCAGCAATTGAAACTATATTGACACTTTAAAACATTTCGACCTTTTTTATTGCAAGACAGTCACATCTAAAATAATAAATGGCTTTCTCCAGTTAATAATGTAAACTAATTCGTCATATCGTATATTATTTTGTATGAAAATTTCATTCAACTCCTTGTACATTCATCTCTTGAGGGAAGAAAAAGTTTTTATTAATATCTTCATTGAGTTTTGTGTAAATTGAAAACTTTAAACCCATATTTTGCAAAATTAACTTTTTTGGAGTTATGACTATGTAGCAATAAAGGAGCAGCATGTACTGGTACTGTAGTTAGAGTAATATGACCGGCTGATGATTTTAAACTTAAGAGTTTACTATAGAAGCAATGAGTATTAATTAGTTTATTATTAATTTCATTAACCCTTAAATATTTCAATGAAGTATATATTATAAAATAAAAATAGAAAAAAGTATCTCTTAACTAATAACAATGCACAACAAAATAGAGATTTTTTCGTGATGTTCAAATCAAAAAAACCGATGCTTATGTAATTTTATCTCCTGACTACTACGATGGTGTCATTAGTTTTTCTCTATCAGGTTTAGTTTTAAAGATACAGTGACATGCACAGAGAAAACAGTGCCTACTAAATACCTCATAAAATAAAACAAAATTAATAAGAAATCTCTATGGTTTTTTTTTCAATACGGAAATCTTATTAATTTCATAGAGAAAACCTTTTTGAAAAAATCAAGAAGAAATCTTGTCGTTTTTATGAGGTTATGTATTTGATTTTTTTAATAAGGGTTTCTTTTTGATTTTATGACGCAACCTCATAAAAAGAAAACAAAAATAAATGTCTTTATTCTTTGTGCTTTGCTTGTGTATTTTCATTTAAATTCTATACCATATACTTATGTATGTATGCAGTATATGTAGATGTTATTTATTTATACATACATACTTACATACATACATACATATTATATCCCTAAAACTAACTTTAAGCTAACTATTTCGCAACTAGTACTAACTACACTTGGATTACTTTGCAATGTAATCAACTGACTATTTTAACATTGCGATGTCCTAGGCGGTAGTCAATTGTATCACTAGGCACTACTTTAAGCTAACTTAAAGTTGACTTTTTTAAATCACCTGGTAGTCAGTATATTAAAAAAATTTTTTTTTCTGTGGCTCGAAAATGTAACATCACACGTTGTGTACTCAACGCGCTACCACTCGGCTAAGCTGCCATCTAAAATAACAACAGCAAAATGTTAATATAAAACTGAAATGAGTTTTAAAGTAGCTGAGAATAAATTTGTTAGCTCTCGCCAAATTCCATTACGTACTCAACTTTGGAATTAATTTTGGGTTTGTTCTGGATGACTTTGCAGCTAGTTTTTAGTCAGTCTAAGAAAAGTTAACTATAAGTTAACTATTTTTGTAGTCAACCACACATTCTCCGACAGGGATTGTATTCTTAATTAATTAACTTAGCATACATACATATTATTACTTGAAAGGAGACAAGTATTGAACCAGCAAACTTCTGACTGATAGACAAACACTCTAACCAATATGCTAACAAGCAGTCTGAATAACCATTGAAATAATTTTGCAAACATGTTTATACAAAAACGAAAAAGATCATGAAAAAAAATTGTCTGTATGTCTATTTATAGATATAAAATAACAAGACACCTGATAAAATCAAGAAGATTTCCTTATTAAAAAAATCAATAAGATACTTTACACATAATCATATAGGAACCTAATAAAATCAAGAAGAAAACCTTATTGAAAAAATCAATAAGATAGCCTACTAAAATCCAGAAGAAAACCTTTTTAAAAAACATCAATAAGGCAACCTCATAAAATCAATAAGAAATCCCTATAGTTTACAATTTATAAGAAAACCTCATAGAATAAAGAAGATTTTCTCTATGGATTGTTTTTTGGGTGTCAAAAATAACGGAAATTAAGTAAAAACAGTTGTGAATAATAAGATTTCTTCTTGAGTTCTTGATAAAATTAATAAGATTCACCACATAAAAACAATAAGGAATCTCTATGAAAAAATCTTCGCTTCTTTCTGGTGGGATACCCCTTAGCCTTAAACGTTTCATAGAGAAAATCTTCTTGATTCTATGAGGCAGTGTTTTTTCTGTGTGTAGCATTTGCCTAATTTACACCACTTTTTATATTATTCCCTTACTATTACACGAATGGTCCTCCAAACTTAAAAATAATTTTTGGAGTATTAATCTATACAAAAATTTCTTTCATTTGTATAGATTCACATTGATAAGTATGTCAGGGTATCTTATTATTATTGCAAGGATGTTAAAACTCGGGTGTTTTTAGTTTAGTCCTTGAAGTTTTTTTTATTATATTTTCTTTTAACCTAGTTAATATAACTAATCCTTATGTATTTATGTGAGCTGATTACAAAAATGGCTTTATTATTTTATAGTTTCAGAGATATTGTGGGTTATATAAAAATCATACTTTGAGTTTTTCTTTTCTTACGCCATCTAAAAGAAAATGTTAGATGTTGGTAGGTTTATGCTGTTTTCTATACGTTAAAAAATGGAAATAGATTGTCACGAGCATAAAATTATTCTCAAGAGCAAGTAAGCAAACCCCAATTTTTTGTGTGTATTGTGTTAAAGTGACGTCGATGTCGACAACTGGAATAAAGGTGAATATCTCGAAACAATAAATAAATTATTTAGACCACTTCCATAATTATGGACGATGTCTTTTCACCATAAAATATAAAATTTTACCAATGTTCCATAGTAACAGTAAGAACTTACAGTTTTTGTGGATAATTTTCTAAAAAATACATATATACCAATATCTATATAGTAGAAATAAAATTTTTTGGGTTCTTTTAATATTATGCCGATAATAATTTATACAAAGTACATATACTTCCTAAATTACAAAATGAATACAAGCGACAACTGTTTTAACAATATAAGACCAGCCTCAACGTATGTATGCTCAAACTATTTAAATTCCTTTAAAAGAAGAGGATATATTTTCAAGTTCGTTACGTATTGTTTGCGGATATTCCTTTTTTGTATTATTATCGGCTCCTTGCAGATAACGGGACGATCCTAGGCATGCATGTAGATTCTATTATATCAAGAGCCCCAACAAGTCCAAATATAACTTAAATGTAATAAAACATAGTTTTCATGTTTTATGAACCTGCCAACAATATTGGTTCACAAATGGAATTGGTTGGCCTCTGGAATAATGAAGCAAAACTAATACATACAACAATCGAAATAAAAACCAAAATACAACTGATAAAAAGCAGTTGTCTCATGGTGAAAAAAGTGGTAGTCCATAATAAAAATTTGGAAACTACAACTCAACTTTCAAATTCATTTCAAAATCATGTAAACATGGAAACATCATATTGACTCTAAGTTAACTCAGATGAAACTTAAGTTAACTCAAATATATTGGTTGATTGGCAGAAACTCAACACTCAGCCTAGACTGCAAACTTTTATTATACAAGTCGCTTTTGAAGCCAATATGGCGCTACGGAATTCAGTTATGGGGCACTGCTTCAGCTTCCAATGTCGAGAGAATCCAACGAAGGCAAAACAAAATTTTACGGTTAATAACATCGGCTCCATGGTACATCCAAAATTCTATTATACATCGTGATTTAAATATGCCACTAGTGACTGAAGAAATTGAAAAATACGCAGGCAAATATTTAACAAAACTCGAATCACATCCTAATCCGCTTGCTCGTAATATTTTGAACTTTACTGGACACGTCCGCTTAAAAAAGAGGGACACACGGGCTCTTATACCTAACACTCCAGATGGGACTACTTGAAAATACTTCCCCCCCCCCCTTTTTTTTTTTTTGATTATCACTACTAATGTATTATTTATAACTATCACTAAGTTTATGTCCGACACTGGTCGGGCCTAATAATTTTTTTTTTTATAGATTTAAGATTTGAATACTTATTGTTAGTTCATATATGAAGATACAATAAATAAATACATGCATTAAAAAAAAAAAAAAAAAAAAAATTCAAAATCATAATAGGGGTCTAAACTTTGTTCGAAGACCAAGCAATTGCCGTTTCGGAAGTCAGCCGTAATTTTAAGTTGGTCACACTGTCGGTGATGAATTTACCTACACATGTATGTTCACACACACACACACACACACACACACACACACACACACACACACACACACACACACACACACACACACATGTGCATACATAAACAGAGGAAATAAAAATCTTCTTATATTTAAATTACTTGTGAAAGCCGCAACAATCCATAGAGTTGTTAATGAAAAACTATTATACGAATTAAAGACTCAGAGCAAAAAATTTGAGACCAATCACCAGGAAGAAGTCTTCTATTTGTTATTGTAAATTTTCAATTCAATTGTGCATAAATTAGCACAAGTATGCACATCCGCAATGGAATACAAATTGTATGTGTATCCATAGAGAACACCTTGGCACATGTACATTAGAGCGCTGCGTAAACACTCTTGAAATGTAAATACGTCTTGTTTTTTAAATGTATTGTCGTAGCATGTATTATACAAAACCAATAATAAATGATGTCGTTTTATAAGCGAAGCACGATGGATGTATTGGTGTACGTGCATATGAGTGTTTACAAGCGATGTCGCGAAGACTTCTTGTTCGTAACTAGCAATCGGAAGAAGTAGTGTTGATGCGTGTATGCTTGTTATTTTTCATGTTGTACGTTTGAGTGTGTGTAAGATGGTAAGCTAATGCCAATGCATGTGTGTGCGTTTGCATGTGCGCAGAAAAATAAAAGTTCATACACATAACGTATGTGCGTATGTACATTCATGATATTTGTATACGCGCCCATGCGTATGAGGAAGCAAGCATCACAAATTCTTCCGTGAGGAAGTGTTTTCTTCTTTACCTGCAATAACTGAAACAAATGTCTTGCCGACAGCGCTTGTTTTATAAGATTTCGCTGTAGTAAAAAATTTGAAAAATCCCTCATGTCTTAAAAGTTCTTGCAAGTGGTCTTGTGCAGGGGTCTAATGCACATTTGTTCAGTGTGTTTCTGTGTGAGTGTGTGTGTGTGTGCGTTTAAGTGTGCGTTTTGTGAGTAAAGTTGCATTTTATATAAATCGGAAACAATTGGACGTGGAAAAGTACATATATTTTCTATCTTTTTAATGTATCTGTTCTTAGGTTGCATGGAAAACTCTTAAGTACCTACTCTCGCCGTTGTATGCTATTTTCCTTTTATTTATAACTTTGCAAAGCAATTTCTATTGTACAAAAGGAAGTTTTCAACCATGAGCACACATATATAGATATACACACAAGTCTCATTTAAGGATATACGAATGGCATCCATGTGTTTGTTTAAGCGCATAGTTATACGAGTACGTATGTACATGGTAAGTACCTAAAGAATTTTACCTTCTAATTTTAAAAGCAAATTTCACGCAATACAATTCAACAGCATTAACAATAAGTAGAATGAGTATGTGTAAAAAACGAAGAAAATAAATGAAAGAAAGACATCTTAATGGAAATAGTCTGGAAACACATGCGAACCCTTTAGTTAAGTTTATCCTATTCTTTTGCTCGTGCTGTAGTAGTCTTTTCAGGAGTAAAAAAAAAAACAAAGAGAAACGCAGAAGTACTTTGTACAGATTTTCATTGAAAGACTCTAGCATCTGGGGTTAGTCACCAGATAACGCGATGAAAGGGAAGACATGAGCAACAAACGTTGAGAAGAAATACAAATGATAGAGATTTGGTGGAAGAAATGTCTTAGTTTAGCAGTCAAGTACTTTTTACTGCATAATGGCAGGCAGCTAGTCCGAAGAGAAAAGCTTTTTAGCCATTTCCTGCAATTGCCGAAACATAAAAGTAACTGACTGTTTCCACTTTCCTCCATTTTCATAAGCAGCATCAGCAGGAAAGTGAAATAAAATACACTCAACAAATTAATAAAGCGAAATAATATTTTAAAACTATAAAATTATAAAGTGCAATTCTTCAACCATTTTTTTTTAAACTAGAACCATGAGAATCGCCAAAAAAAGTTGTAGTCAAGCTCTGCTCTACTGATTTGTATAATTAGAAATGCATTACTTTCGCCTTTCTTCTGGTGTTGTATCATAAAATTACTGCACTTATTTAGTCGGTATATCAACTTCAAGTCTTTAATGAACTATTTTTAAATATGAACTAATTATACTAATTTTCAATATAAAACCAATGAGAATTCGATCATACATTATTATACGAAAGTGACTATGTGTTAGTGCACATACTAGAAAGTCGTACGCAAAAACTTATCGAAGTTTTTGCATAAGAAAAGAGAAACAAAACAACGACTGACACATTCGATGGCAGCCTCACATTTTTACTAACATCCAGAATTAAACGATACGACAACTTCAAAAATAAGATGATACGATTGACTAACGAAGCCATTAGTCCTAGTTTACACTATGCAAGTCTTATTTCTAAGCTGATTAGTTTGTTAGGAGAGAGAGAGAGACGAGGGGAAAAGAAACGTTACTGTTTCCCTCGTCTCTCTCCCCAATAAACTAATCAGCTTAGCAATAAGACTTGCATACTATAAATTAGGACTTAGTGTTTGCCAGATTACGGTTTACAACACAAGACTGTTGTGTTACATATCTCATCTACAGCATCTAGTTGTTGTATATGCCGCAGAGCTGTATTTTAATTGTAGTAGATGTTTCCACAAAAATTAATGTCTGTGTGCCAAAAATTATCAAGTTAGAAATAAATAATAATAACCATGTATATTAACGTCTTTTATGTTTGATGCACTGGCACATACAATGTGCGAGTGAGTTGAACAATTGGAAACAAACACAGGAGACAGATACATAAACAGTAAAAACTTAAAATATCACAAATTATTAAAGTGTCTTTAAAAACAAAATACTTGAGTTTGGCTTTTATCAACTCCATTTACAAATCAGTCTTTTTCTTTTTTTCATTCAATGCAATTTTTAATTTATTTCATATTTCTTGTATGCAATTTTTCTCCTGATTTTTTTGCTTAAGTTTTCAATATTGCCAAACGATCGTCCTCAGATTGGAATGTTGATTCTGCAGCATTGGAGTTTTCTTGCCTTTTCATGCCTATTGCAGAGCTATTGGCGTGCACTTGTGACTGCATGCAGCTTATTTCTATGCAATGTCGTTAGCTTTATTTTTTTTTGCCAATTTTCTTTTTGAGTTGGCTTTATGATGAGTCCATAATTGTGTTAATACATCTGCTAGAAACTGTGACATTCTTTTGCAGTTCTAATCCGATGATCTAAGCTGTTTATTTGCACAGTAAATTAATCCCATTTGTTCTATTGAAATCACAGATTTTTGCGGGGCCAATATCAGGATCAAGTCTCATCACCTCTACCAGCTTTTTCCATATAGTTTTTATTTGATAATTTTTTAAGAAATAATTATTTGAGTTACAATTATAAACTTTTTACAAAAAAATCTTATTCTTACATACATACATACATACATATGAATATATACCTAAAACTCTTTCTCCATTTTAATTTTTAAATTAGCAATGACAATAACACAACAGATGCGACAACACATAAAAACAGATGTTGTAAACGACAATTGCAGGAAATTAAGAAAATAACTAAGATTACATCAGTACAAATAAGTGTTGTAAGCCTCAGTCACAATTCGAAATACACAGAAAAAAATATCATCGAAATGCAACCAACAAAACATATTGTTAATTTTCAATTTAAAAATTAACAATCATCATTGTTGATATAACAAATTTAAACTTTGGTAGTCAATTAAACTACTCAACAAAATTATTTGTTAAATTATACAATAACGGAATGTGCACATCTAGAAGAAACAAGAAATTATGTTTTGTGTGTATTCATCATTTACGTATTTAATATTTAATTAAGTGTTGCTATTTAGCTGAGAGGTAAGTGAGTTAGTTTATTAATCCTGATGTTGCCGGTTCAACTCCGCCCAAAGACATTTAGTGTTTTTCGCAGACAAGCAAAAATCGTTTCGATTATTGTGATTGTATATAAAAAAAGCATTGTTAATATAACAATTATGATACGGAAATTCAACAATTTACATTGTTAATATAACAACAACTTTAATTGAAATAAATTTTGAAACCTATTTGTTGATATATTTAATTGAAAATATTTTTCAGATTTTCCTTTAACTTACAATTTCGTTAATTGTATTTACGAAAATCGTTGTAGGTTCAAAATCAATCAAGTATTTAATTGATATAACAAAAAAATTAATTTAGTTAATTTAATTATTATTTTTCGAACTTCATTTGTTTCTATATTTATGATTTGAACAGGCTAAAGTTCGTATCGCTTTTTAAGCCAAATTACATGTGATAATTATTAATGAACAAATAACATCAAAGTTAGTTGTAAATATTCTGACAACAGAACGGAACAGCTAGCCGTTTTCGAAGGCCACTAAACCTTTATAATCAGCGTTCTTCTGTGTTTGGTCCACTGTGTGTGGTGTCAGTTGATGAAGATTTCTGCTTTATTTACGAAACTTTTTTGCAAATGGAAAAAATATCTTTGCTGAAAGATGTTTTGTCACATGTAATTTGGCTTAAAAAGCGATATGAAATTTAGCTTGTTCAAATCATAAATAAAAAAATTAATTGTATATACAAATCATTTTTTCCTGTGTAATCAGAGCATGTACTTACATTTGATGAATGATGGTGAACTTATTGATAAAATTTTAATACGATATGTATTGATTATCCCCGCTTGAGCGTCCTGATGGATTCTTTCCTTTCACATCATTTCCAAGTAAGAATGCTATTTCTCGGTTTTCTCAAAATTTATTATTTTCTGTGTACTCTTACATGTTTTGGCCGCAATTATTCTTTGGCTAAGATGCAAAAAAAGAAAAAGTAAGACAAGCTTGAAAAATAAATTGCTGGCCAAGAAGATGGCGAATATATCTCCAAGAGGTATCTTATTTGGTAAATGTATATGTACGTATAAAAAAAAACTATCTCGTGACGTAAACAGTGAGTTTTGCCACACAACGGTGTACTATTTTCAACAATCGTCGATGCACTTGATTGCTTAAAAAATTTAGTGCTTTACTGATTACAACTTCAGGATTGGATTAAAAGAAAAAAAGATAAAAAAAAACGCTTCCAACTTACAAGTGCACACTCAGTGAAGATGATGAAAAAGCAACCAAGTCTATTTGTTCCCGTATTTAAAACAATTTTATAGTTGAGGCAGAAATGCAAAGCAGTTAATTGATTTTTTAATTTTTAAATTACATAAAGCTGAAGTAATGTAAGTTTCTTACATTTAAAAATACATTTCAACAACTTCACCAAATGAAAAAACAAGTAAATAAAGAATAAGGTGAATTGATGCCAGATGGTCTCGATTTGCTACAGAGTTTAGTTGTTAATAAAATTGTTTAGATGTTAGTAAAAATTTTCCTGCTGTCAGAATATTTCCAAACGTTTTGTTTGTCTTGGCTGCAGAGAAGTTATGTTAGCTTGTGAATTAAGACCACCTTACGTGAATTCGTCTTGATAAAGTATTTGTACCGCCATGTCCTGGTATACCAAATACTTCTATAACGGCTTTCGTATTTTATTTGATTCGGCAAGTTGTTTAAATTAATCAAAATACAATATTTAAAACCCGATTATTGGAGGAGTAAGTTGGTAAGTTTTTTTTATTATTTGCGCCATAAATACATAAAAACACTTTCAATTAAGATTTTTCCTTCTTCTGTAAATGTACGCTAACCTGTCTTGAGTTTCGAAAAACTTTTAGATTTAATTATTAGTTATGTGTAATTTTTTCACACTTTAATTCTTTCAAAACTCTGTAATTGAATACTGGAGTTGTTTGCGCCATTGAAAAATTAAAACTGTTGTTTTAATTTTATCTTTAGTTTTTGACTTTATTTAAATGAAAGGACAACAGTGTCAACTTTTGTTTTCGTCTATTGAATTCAGGAGAAATTACTTAGTCATCCGTCTCTTGGAAGTAAAATTAAAAGACACAAAGTAATTGAGATTTTGCCCAGGGGTACGCTTGACTATGACAAATACAGGGGTGCCATCAACACAAAATTAAATTATCTCGACTTAAGCACTTTTTCCTTTTGGCCACAGATATAAGAAAAAAGTGCTTAAGTCTTATTATACTGTTTTGAAGGAGTGCACTTTTAAGCTTTCAAGTAGATTGTCAGAAATGTATGTTTTTTACAGTTAAACTGGAAAACTCTCTGTTAACCCTTATTTTTTTTAACAAAGTATAACCTTACCCAGCAAAAAATTACACATTACCATTAGAACTACTTGCCGTTTAATGACTTACTTTTTTGATTGCCAATTTTCATTACTCGCTTACAAATCACATTATCTAAAATTACAAAAAATGACGTGCAAGTTGCTAAATGAAGAGAATGATTTTTTAGACGAAATAGATTACGTGAAATGTTGACAAATAAAAAAAAATGTAAGTAGAGAATCGATTATTTTAGTCTCACGCCTTGTTAAAATCATTAAGTTGGTAATCCAGTAGGGAAGTGCTTCCACCAAATATGCTTAATTCCAAACTCGATTACCTTTTTTGAAATTTTTTGCTGGGTAATTAGAAGTCTAAAAAAGATAAGTCGCAAGTCATAGTGCTATAACTTCCTGAAAAACCACACAAATTAATTGAGATTTTGACTAAAAGTACTTGCAGATTGCGGAGGTACCATTAACTCAAAATCAGCTTATCTAGACTAAAGCACTTTCATTTCCTTTTGGCCACAGATATTTATAGCTACATACATACACATATGTTTATATATGTACATACATATGTACAATAAATGTGTGATGTATATTGTATGTATGTATGTGCGTATATAAATAACTCTACTAATTAAAGTTAAAAGGCATTATTGATAAAAAAAATATTTTTTATTTATAAAACCGATATCCATTCAAAATTTATTTTATGAACGCTTTATAAAACAAAATTATTTTTTATATCAATAAGTGAGAGAGTGATTAAAAAAATCCTATTTAATAATTACAATTTATTTTCATTCTTAAAATTTTAAAAGAAACATATTTATGTAAATGGTTTTGAGTGAATGGAGCAATAAAAACTCTTCTTTAAAAAAAAATTATAATAATAAAAGAAAAACTACACATTTCCAAAGAAGATTATCAACGTCATTATTATTTTTGTTCGCAGTGCTTTTATATGTATGTTTTCATTTAATTTACACTTAATGTAATAAAAGTAAGCACAGCATTAGTAAATCCTTCGCGTACTGCACAATTTTTCTGCCCTTGTGTCCAAATCATTGTCATTCGAAAAACCCAATGTGCACGATGCTGATTACGTTAGTAATATATATATAGAGAGAGAGATAGAATGGAATGAGTCGAGTAGTGTAAGTTTGTATAATTTTCATTTGGCACCTGTAATAATAATGGCAATAGTTGGAAAAGGGAAGCTCGCTCATCTGCAATCCATGAGATAAATAGTCGACAATGTAGTCGTACTCTTGCGTATGTTCCCATTATGAAAAGATAAAAAAATAAACTAAAGCTACGGCTGTTGCTTCAGGCGTAGAACGGAAGCTCTAAAGCGATAAATCCATAACGGTGCCCAACAAGAGCTGGTGGCTCTCAACAAATGCTTCATTACTACTGCAGTTACATTGTCTTAAGGTACGGTCACACTTGTCAAAAATTTGCCCAAAAAAGTGAACCAAAAAACACTAATGAAAAAAAATATTGATCCAGACATTTTTTTTATCAAATTAAACAATTTTGAACACAACTCATAGACAATGTCATAGAATCCAACGATCTGAATTGAAATTTCATTAACATTTAGTGGTTACGCTTTTTTGGGCAAATGTTTTATTAAACTAACGATTTAGTTTAGCTGACGACACGTCCCGACGTAGTGACTGATGAAACACTGCGAAACAAAATTGCAGGAAAAGAGTAACGCAAAAAAATTAAAATCTACATTACAGAATTTATTCACTTAAAGTTGAAAAATAGTTGCGATTAAACAAATGAATTAAAACACTTAAAAAACTAAAAATAATAATCGTGCATATGTTGGTTTGACAAGTGCTTATGGCTGCTGATTCAACAGTGTTCAACAGAAGGATAATAATAATAATAATGATGATGGGAATTAAGGACAACAATTAAAACAGCTAAAAATCATTTACACATCGTTATATCATGAGATTACTTTTTATATATTTTAATTTTGCCCATTTAAAAGAGATGTTGATATTTTAATTTGCTCAAATTTATAAACGTATGTATAGGGTGTTTTTTCAGAGGTATAGAACTTTGAATTGAAATTAAACACAAGAAAATCGTTTTAATGTCCATCAATTTGGCTTCATTGGAAGGATAATTTTATGCCATTAATGTTTAAATATGATTTCGGGCATGTGGCCGCCGCGGCTGGCTCGAATAAAGCCAATTCTACAGGTCCAATTTTCAACCACTTTTTCGAGCATATGGGGCCGTATGTTGACAATAACGCCACGAATGTTGGCTTCCAAGTCCCCTAACGTTTCTGGTTGTTGGCGTAGACGAGCGACTTCACATATTCCCAAAGAAAATAATCCAATGGTGTCAAATCACACGATCTTGGTGGCCAATTGACAGGTCCATTCCGCGAAATTATGCGCTCATCGAATGTTTCCTTCAATAAATCGATTGTGACGTGCGCTGTGTGGCATGTAGCGCCGTCTTGTTGGAACCACAACTCATCCACATTCATGCCATCCAATTCGGGAACAAAATAGTCGGTTAGTCGGCTCCAATTGCTGTGCACGGTGGCGAATCGATTCATTCGGGTCCTCTTCAACACTTTGCTCTACAGCGGCAATTGTTTCTTCGGTGCGCACTGTTCGACGTCTCTGCGGATGCGTGTCATCACATAGAGTAAACGTAGTGCAAAAACGATCCATGGTTAACCGAATTAATTGCTCTGATGGACGATTATGTCGACCATAAAATGGACGGAGCTTGCGGTAAACTTCGCGAACTGAACCATTATTTTCGAAATAAATTTGCACGATTTGCAAGCGTTGTTCTTTTGTCAACCTGTTCATGATGAAATGGCAAACCAAACTAAATATTAATCACTTAACAGCTGACAAAATGGCCGCCAGTTAAAAAAGTGATGCCAACTTAAAGTTCTATACCTCAATAAAAAACACCCTTTACATAGATGATTTTAGAATATTTTTTTGGCTACGAAAACTCTTTTTTTTTTTTTTTTTGTATAAGCAAAAAAGGTGTTGGGATTTAATAAAGCTTAAGTAGCATATTTCATCAGATAATTATTTTTAATTTAATGTTTTGATTTTGAAACTTCCAAAAATACAAACAAATACATAAATATGGGCAAATTCCACAAAATTATCAACCATGAGTAAAAATTGAAAAGTGCTCAGAAATTTTTTTGCTTTCAATAAAAAAGCTTAAAGGTATACATCAGTGATCGGCAATGAATCGTTTTTTCGCTATTCATACTGATTCATGAAATTTTAAATATAACTGAGTAGACATCATTTAAGCTCAACTACTCTGATTTACACATGCATTGATTTATAAGTATAGGTTGAAATAAATATGAATGGGACCTCGACAACATAGTCATACCACACTAACACTCATAAAATACCTCAGTTTGATTTCTAATTTCAGGAAAATACTTATACTATTCACGTTGATTCAGCTCACTCAACTCATGCATGTATGTTTACTTAAAAGTTTACCCCCATATGCAAAACAATAACGGGTGCTTGAAGTGAATGTTATAACAAAATTTCCATACAAAACCCGGTTTACACGTATACTTGAAGCACATTTTATTTTTTTGCATATGGGGATTAGTCATTAAACAGTTTGCAAGTAGTATAAAGTTTCAATTTCTGCAAAAAAAAAGAAGAAAAGGCAAGAGAGAAACACATAACCCCAAAATGAGAAGAGTAATGTTCGTATGCAAAGTTCGCATTGTGAATCATACTTATTTTGCATCGTCGATAGGCATTGAGTTATGGCCCAACTATAATATGAATAAGCTGGCTTAAGCTAATGTCAGAATTGAACGATAAGTCTGTCAAATGCTTAAGCAATTCAGATGTGAATTTTAGGTGGCCATAATGTACTTACATGCTCTTAAGTATTCGTTAGCCACAGCTGCACATCTAGGTGTTGTCAATCATTTTGTAGTAATTTTGTTTCTTCTCATAACTCCTAAATGAATGCAATTCAATCAAACTAATTTGAAAGAATGTCCTAATCTATTAAAAATTCACATATAAATATATTCATCACCTTATTACTTGTTTTATTTGTTTTGCCTACTAAAAAGTACAACATTGAATATACATAAGTAAATACATGTGTATGTGTATATGTGTCTTGTAAAACAAACAATGAAAATAAAAGTTTTGCTTTATTTTCCGAGTTTAAAATAAGAAACAATAAAAAAATATTTAAAATCAATGAATACTTTCTGCTGCTGCTTGTTTGAGTTTAAAAGATGCACAAACAGTTGTTTCCTTACGGAATGTGCGTTCAGTTTGGCACTTTACTTAAGCAAATGACATTTGACGAAACTTGACGAAAAGTTTGTTAAGTACATTATAGTTTGCCACATGCGTTTTATATGTAACCGCACAGTTGCTTAAGCTAGCTTATTCATATTATAGTTGGGCCTTTAAGGAGAGTCGAAATCAACAACGTCATAAATGTTGCTAAGTACGAGTTCGATGCACACTTCAAACTTTCGAGTGAATAAACAACATTGTAATAAGTATGAGCGCGCATAAGTACAAGACATTATAAGTCATGATTCAACACTACTCACTTTTTCACTACTCATTGCTGTTCTCTGGTCTACACTCACTAAATGTAAAAGGATTTTCAATTCTTCTCATTTTTTTTACCGGAATATACGACTTTAAATTTTTTGCTGATACTTTTTGCGACTATTTAAAATAATTATTAATTAGTTATTTATTAATTTTCTCAGCAGTAAATGAGCATTTTCTAATGTTTAATTATTTTTACAATTATTTATCATCAGCCAAATTAATGTGTTTTGTTCCCACGTCCGTCTTGTCACGTTTATATTGTAACATTCGTTTTGTTGCGTCCGTGTTTATATTTTACTCGATTTAAAGAAGTGAAAAGAACATTTCGTATATTTCAAAAATCTACACATAAAAGATATTCTTTCACCTTAATTTCCACATTCAGAAAAATTAGTTTTCTTCAAAAATTTCGCTGAATTATGTAACTTTCTATAATGTCGCTGGTATTTGGTTATATATTTTCATTATATTGCTTGCTTCAAAACGCTGTGGATAAGACTTTTTTCGAATTCACATTCTAATATGCTGATGTGTCAATCTTCGATAGAAAACATATCTTGACATGGAATAAATTATTTTTATTCAGGCTTACATACGTTGCACGTGTAAATACATTTACACATAATTATCTATGTATGTCGACTAAAGGTAAACAAAAGTTTTAAGTGCATATGCAACAAGCTTTATAAAATTAAAATTGAAAACATTTAAAAATCTTAATGCATCCATCATAAGTATCTATTTATGTTGTGCTAAAACAAGAAACCTAAAAACGGAAATTTTTTAACAACCAGTTAAAATGTGTCTCGTCTTGGGTTCACAACAACGAAGTGTATCGTATATATGGGGTTCATTCGTAAGTTTGTCCTTTTATTTAGGGATTTATGTATATGTTTATCATCTCTTCTTTTACAAAAAAAAAAAACAAAAAAGAGGCAAAAATTGTATTCTTTAAGAAGGGGTGCTGTGTTGGATTGGTGGCATGTAGCAAACGAATAAAATATGAAAAATTTTAATGCGAAATGTTGTTGTAGCAAGGGGTTTTTCATATAATACGAGTAAGTTCTGTGTTGGATGGAGGCCACAAGTTAAAAACAAAGTCCAAACAAAATTTTTGGTTTGGTTAAGTAATTAAATTAAGTAAATAAATTGAGTTAAGCCAACAGAAAAAATTATGTTGTTAAGATACGAATAGAAATAAAAAAATAAGTTATGAAGTCTTTTGGAATAAACAGATGTAATGAGGAGTAATTCATTTCTTCATCTGAAAGTTTATATGTTACTGTGCTGCAAGGAATATGTTGCACGAAACTTTTCCTATTTGCTAATAGCCAGAGAATGGTAAAGTATAAAAACTTGCGTGGCATGAATTTCTGAAGGATTTTTGGCTATTTCTTTGGTATGATTTGCTTCCTTAACTCTATTAATGACAAACAAAAAATATTCATGCAACTGTTTTCATGAAAAAATTTATAATGTAAATTACCTACCATTTACATATGAAACTATTTCCAAGAAAGTAGTAATACAATCACATTTTTTTACTACCACACTCACATTGTTTTTAATTTCCACTCAGCTTTCAACGATATTTTCAAGAAAGTAAATTTTTGATATTTTCAGAAAGTAAAATGTAAAAAGGTTAACGGGGTCACCCCTTTTAAAGATTTGTACAAATATACAGGATGGTGGTAAATAGTTATTATAAATTATTCTTATTTTGTATAAATATTTAAAGAATTATAATCGAGGATGTTCTGTATTCCACGTGAAATTAAAAGAAGTGGAATTGCCATCTCATTGTTGTTATAATTACATATTTCCAACAACAATTTTATGCCAATTCCACTCGTTTTAATTTCACGTGGAATCCTAAACATACCCGAACATCTCATGTTCAAATATACATGAACAAGACACTTCATGCTTTTTGAAAACAATAATATTATTGCAATATTAACAATAATACTAATTCCCAATTTATTGCCTTATAAATTTGTGTAAAGTAATTTATTTCATTAGAATTTTTATTAATAATACGTATAGATAAATTTCAAGAAAGTACTTTCATGTGTAAATGTAGTGACAGGTATGATGAAGTCAGTTGATGGTTGAATAGATGCAAATTAGCTCAGAAAAGGTTACAAAAACTCATCAGTGTACACTATTTCTTCTCTATAGCTCTTATTAGAAAAAAATTAAGAAAAAAAAATTAAACCGAACTTATGCACTAAAAAGTTAAAAATAGCAAAAGTATATTATATGTGTTAATTACTTAAATATTTGCAGTCAGTGCCCAGAAGGCAGCAGAATCTATCTTATTAGTTGACAACCCAGAAATTTATTTCTGCGTTTACTTTACAACCTTCTTTGCATAGACTGCAAACACTTAATTAGTTAACGCTATTAAATACGTTAACTATTTTAATTATTTTTAGCTTTTTAATGCATAAAGTTTTTATTTTTTACTCTTTAGTGCATAATTAATGACTTTGTGAAAATGGGACCATCTGTTTATTATCTGTTTATTATCACAAATGATAGAGAAATCGGTGAACATAGAGAAAATATACATACATCACGAACATATAACCTCTTCCTTTTTAACCGAGTTCAAAAAAGGAGGGGGTTAATAATTCGCCCCTATTTTTTGGGGAACATTTTAGACCGATTGTAAAAATTATTTTTTTGTCTTACAGGGTATAGCTTCTCATTTCATGATATTCTATTTATTTTATTGCTGCGATACCTATAAAACACCTTTAGTTCTTGTATATACACAATTTGAAAGTTGAAAAAATGAGCGGGGTTACGCCCATTAAAATTTGTTATAATAACGCGGTTTTACTTAACCGATTGTTGGGAAACTTACTACACACTTTGAACTCTAAGATAGACACAATCCTGCATTTAAAAAAATGGGCAGAGTCACGCCCATTAAAGTTTAATATTTTATTTTAAGTGGTTTTACTTTACCGATTTTTATAAGACTTAACACGCATCCTGAGCTCTGAAAAATACACAATATTGCAAATACATTTTGCCCAAATACATTTTGGGCGGAGGTACGCATATTAAAATTTAGTTTTATATTCCACGCACTTCTTACCTTCTTCCATTAGATCTTTGCATAGAAGTCGGTTTTTTTGCAGAAAGAATTATTTAATGTCGGTTGAAAAGAAAAGTTTTTAGTAACATATTTCCATCATGAACAATTTCCAAATTAATTTCGGTTTAACATGACGTCGACATTACCTCTACGCCAAATCAGCATTTATTTAAGGCAGTGAAGGCCCGTATAATGAGAAGCTTCCAATATCCGACTATAGTCGAAAGCTCTAATCGAACGAATTTTCATTTGGCATTATGACGAATAGTCAACAAAAAATTTCGCTATGTAGCGATAATTTGAAGATCTTATGCTCAAAATACATACAGGGTAGTGGAAATTACCCTAAGATCGATATAAAATAGACAAAAATAAAAGACAATCGTTCAAAAAATATGCATATTTTTAATAATTTTTCATATTAAAATTCTGCAAAATTGGGTTCTAAACCTTATCGTATTAACCACAAATATTTTTATTGTTCATAAAGCATTGAAAAAAAGTTTGAAACTGACTAAAATTTTTGATGCAATTGTATTGCACGTTTTTTTTATTAAAACTATAACAAACTATAATATCATTTTATTAAAGTGTAAACTGTTTTATTTTTCGCTTCTATACAATATATATTTATATTATTATGGTGTACGATTTAATTGTTTAATACTTCCCCCATAATCTACTAAAAGTATACTCAGTATTTGAAAAAGAAATATTTAGAAAAAACCAAAAAATTCTGTTCTAAAACAAGCTGAAAAGACTGATTCTATTGCGTTATTAATTGCCTGAATACTTATTTGTATTTCACCACCTGTATGTTATTATTGTCGGTTACTGGTAAAATAAAAAGAAAGACTAAAAATCTAATTTAAAACTCAGATGTTGACTTCATAATTTGTCATTGAATATAATGGCTATTTGGTCGTTAACGTATACACTCACAAAATACATACTTACACATACATGTGCACATTTGTGTCCAAATGTTAACCTCACACCTATTAACTATTAATTTAACACCAAATAGATGGCAAACACAAAGAAATAAAAATTATACAATGCTGTCAGCCAATCAACTCTGCCAGAACCTGACTATAGAACATTGCTTCCCAAATATGATTTGCTCTAGTATTGGTGAGAACACAGAAAGAATACACTGAACAAAACATTGAGCACATTAAAAAAGATTTTACCGAGTGTGTGTATGTAATCTTAATGGATTTTTTCGGCAGCATATTTTATTTTTTAATAATTGAAGTTTATATGTTTTTGCAGACCTAAAAATTTTTTTCGGTCTACATGAAATAAATAAAATACATCCGCTTAGCATGTAAACTCATTGCTGTATTGCTGGCGACTAAACACAAGAGCGTAAAATATATATTTGAATTCGTATGAAACGGGAAGTTGTTGTTTTTTATTTTGATTGATCGTGTTGTATACGTGTAAATGCCGACAAGTAGCCGAAAAACGACATATAAAATTGGAAAAAACAACTTACTGGATCAGTAAAAAATATTTGCTGAAACTAAATTTTATTTCAAACAAACATTTGTTTGAAGATTCTTTGGAAATAATTTTTTCTGTGTATAGAGTGTTTAAACACTTATCAACATCATAGCAAGGAAAATATATGATGGTAATATTTTTTGCAACACTTACACAAATGCATGTAAGGAGTGATAGAATCATTGTTCTTATGGATATAATGGTACTAAATATCAACTGATATTTTACTTCTTTTAAAGGAGTATAAGTTATTGCAATTACTCTGCTTTAATGGCAGATTTTAATACATTCAACAAGCCTCGATTTCACATCGCGTGGTTTCACAAAACTAATATATCCAAATAGATGTTCTGTGAATCGCGCAACACAGTTAAAAACCATTAATAAGTCTTCCAGTGGAATCGATCGATTTCCATCACATATCATATTATTTAATTTATTGACTGTGATTGTTCTATTATTAAAAATTCACAATTTAAAAGTATTAGTGTTCTCTAAAATGTATTTGTGCTCATTTCGTACCAAGAACAAATAGTACCGCAATACCAGCACTTTTTTTTAAAATGAATGTTGAATGCTAACAAATAACCGTTATAAAATTATGGCTCAATGATTCGTGTGTCGAACATTCGTTGCACGTATTGTTGTCGCTAATAAGCTTTCTTGCAGCAAATGTCGCTCATAAATTACCTTAAGGGCCATCGTTTCTAATTAAGTAATTGAAGGCAATGCCTGGTTGGGATTTATTGCTGCGCAACTGCGCAACAAATATTCCGATGTACAATAGTGTATTTTCGACAAATGAATGAACCTTCATTTTACTTCTACCGCATCTTTTCTGCTGCCTCCTTCTCTTTAATATCATCAACACCAGCATCACAAGTACTTACCCTTTTTTTGTACGTATTTAACATGGCTTTTAACATACATACATTCAAACATACACATGCATGTCACTTTAATATATAAAAGTATTGGCTTTAGAAAAAAAAAAATTAGAGTAGTTGTAGAAAATAAAATACAAAACTTCAATTAAATTGGAAATATGCTGTTGCTGATGTGGTCGCTATTTGATGGCGGCCCTTTGGTTGAGAAATGTAATATTTAATGAAGGACATAACTGAAGTTCACACACACGCCAATGCAAGGAGGGAAATGGGTTTTAATGTGGGTAAAAACAACATATACATACATACATATCGAATGTAAAAATTAAAACCACTAACATGTCAACAGATGATGGGCGATTGGCATATTAATGTTCTAACGTTTGCAATTGTATTGGTTTATTGAATATAAATGTACATTAGCGCAAAAAAATAAATTATATTTAGCATTATCAAGAATACATATCGCTAATTTACTTAAACAACGTCATAATTAAGAAAAACTGGCTTATGCACAATTTAATGGAAAATGAAAATGTTATTACATATTTTTATGATATTTTTACTCAATGTGAATAACGATATGAGGATTAATTCTGTACTATTAACTCAATAATCGAATTTTTCGAGTTATGATGTTGTTCAAATACATGTGTCATATGTACTACATACATACATGTATTAAGTAGTATATTATGAAGCATGGCACCTACTTAAAAATTTTATCATGTCATACGTACGAAAGTCATCATTAAAAACATTATAAATATTGCGAGAAAGTCAAACTTTGAAAGTTAAGCCAGTGCCAGACACATCAATATTCAGCTTCAATTTATATACATATACTATTGCTGTGAATTTTTTTTTTTTTCAAAAAAACGCACACAACCACACATATTGAAGCTGAATATTGATGTGTCTAGCACCAGCTTTACAGTGGACTCTTTACTCTTTAATAAGCCATAGCATTTCGAATATTTATTGATTATGAAATATAAACTGGACATCGGTTATGTGACAGCTGAGTCCTAGGCTCGTTTGAAACTAGAGCTGAAAGTAGTCACATTATGCAGGAGATGGAAGTGCTCAAACACACAAAAATATCACATTATTGAAATCTGGGGGGCAAAGACCGCAAGATATTGGATATCGTTCGAAAATTCTATATAAGCACAATTAAAATTGTATGAAAGTTTCCTCGATATCGAATACCATAATTTGCTTCCTGAACTATTTTCTAAGTATTCTTTCATAAATATTATTGAGGTTTTTTATTAAAAATTTTATAATAAATTTGTTTTTAAGGGCGGTAGAAAAGTTAGTAGTACAATATAACATATTGTCGTTGCTCCGACAAAATCAGCTATATGATTTTTACTAAGTTTTCAGGAGAGCAAAAAACTGTTTTATTTTGAAACATATTTGTCATTTATAAGAAGTATTTTGTAAATTTGTAGATTGGTAGGTTTAGCGGACGGAATTGCCTCAACAACTACACATAACTCGCTTTGTTGTTCCGCTTCAAGAGCATTTCTAACAAAATAATTTTTTATTTTAACACAAATGTTTTTTTTAAATATTTTTTGATAAGTATATAAAGTCTACTCCTGCTAACTTCTGAACCAATTAAGATATCTCTAAACAATTTTATAAATAAATAAATAAATAAAAATAAAATAAAATAAATAAATAAAATAATTTAAAAAATCTACACATAACCGATCATGTCAGAGCAACGACGATATGTACATATCGTCACCTAAAATCCAAAAGGCCATAAGTACACTTTTTACTATTTTACAGGAGAAGCAAAAAACTTCATAAATTTAATACTATTTACATATATGTTAGGTGCTAAATTGAATAATGAATAAAATCGGTATTTTTGAACATATGTGAGTAAAATTTTAGGAAAATATGTATTTTGGTTAATCACATCATAATCAATAAAAAAGTCTATTTTGAATTTTTTGGTTGTTACGGCCTTTTGGATTTTAGGTGACGATATGTATGTGTCAGTTAAATTTTATTTAAAAAACTTTTTTAACCATTTTTGTTTAATATTACAATATAGTATAAACAATCAAGCTTAGGGATTTTGTCTTCATATTTCCCTAAAGAAGGCACGCAAAGGGGTAGCGACATATTTAGAATTAATTATAATAATATTGAGTTGAGTTGAGAACAGCAATTCGGGACTTAATTATTACATTAAGAAAAAAAATTTCTTATGCCTCTTAGGCTTAATAATTGAATTCTCGACAAAGTGTCGTTTATCTTTAAATGCCATTTCAGTATTTAAATTCTATTTAAGTTTTACGGTATGCTCGTAATGTAACATATATTATGTTTTTGTGCTTGTGTGCTTATTGAAAACATCTACAGGAACATCATGTGGTCGTATTAAAAAGAATTTTGTTTTATTTTTGTAAATATATAACATATACCATATATAGTTTCATATCATATAAAATAAGGAAATACGATCTGACGCTCTTTTTGTTTTATAAAATGTGGTTTTATGTAATTTAAAATTTTTACACATTATTAACTTAACTTTTTTATTTGTATTAAACAGCTGTTGTTTGGGAAGCTTCCCATAATATTTGTATATATTTGGATTTTTTTTTTGCTACCATACTTTCAGCAAAATTTTATAAAAATTTTAATTTACCACTGAAAAAATTAAACTATATATAAGTGAAGTTTTTCTCTACCAACGAATTTCAGCAATATTTAGCAATAAAGTCCTTTTTGCTAAGGTAGGAAGGAGTCCTCACTTTCTACTTTAAGAAAAAGTTAAAAGCTCTCTTTTGTTTTAATAGTTTCATACAATACATTTACAAATTTTGTATAAAAATTTGTAAATGTACAGGGACATTAAACACTCTTAACGACAAAACGTAAATTTTACGAAAACATATCAGTTCACAGTTCCAGAATAGACAGACTTTGACTTTAAAAAACCAGACGTGAAAACGTGTATAGAAATGTAATCATGCTGAAAAATAAGAAAATTAATAAAAAAAATTCCAAACTTTACTAACTTTACCAAAAAGGTTAACTGAAAATATCTACAAAAAAGTGCAGAAAAGGTAAAACAGAAAAATAAAACATTTATATTTTTTGGCCATGAAAACGACTGCCAGGATTTTGGGTTATTTATGGTGGCTCACCAAATATCATTTAACCCTTAACTGCATAATTTTTTTACATCGACAACGCACCATTTTGCATAATTAATTTATGAATTTTACTTGACCTGTCCTTTTTAATTTACATCACCTCACATGCACGCACACACAAACACACACACAAAATTACTATCATGTATGGTGTTGCCAGATCAGGATACATGGTAGATTCGGTTGAATAAAAAATGCTAAAATAAAAAAATGCTAACAAGCATATGGCCAGAAAAGTTTTAGTTGGTTTATAAAGTATTTTCGAGTTATTTTATATTCCCTTCACAACATGATTTTTTGAAATTTTCACTTGGATTTTAAACTAAAAAATTGCAATTTGTGATAACATCGAAAATTTTTTAAGATGATATGTATAATAATATATTGTTGCGTCCATTTTTGCAATAAAGTGATAAAATACGATTTTTGATTTTGTTCAATACGTCTCAAAAATATTTTATAGATAAGTTTTTATGAAGAAGAAATTATGTATTCAAGTGGAACTATAATAACTTTCAATGAATCATTGTTTTTCGCTTTCAATTTCAAAATATTTGTTTTAAATTAAATGATTGCTTGGGAAAATAATCACACCCACAATTTGGTGCTATTGCTGTTGACAGTCTATTTCTGTTCTCTAAGGTCTAGAAAATAGCATGTAAATAGCAGTCAGCTGCTGTAGACAAGTAAGTGCAGTTATACCTTTGTGTACCATTCTACAGAAAAATGTTTATGTTTATGGAAATTTATTTGACATTTGATTTTTTTTATTTGATTATATTTTTATTTTTTTAATATTTCAATTAATATTTTAATTGAATCTTTAAAAATATTTCAATTAATTTTTTTATTAAGTCTCAAATTTATTCACCCAAATTAGTTAGATCCTTAAAGAATAGCAATGAAACATTTAGTTAATTTAATTTTTTTTAAAATTAAAAATTTTTAAACGCACCAATAATCCCAAATTTATATTTTTTATTAAAAATACATTGAAATTGATTTAATTGAAAAATCAACAACTTTTATGTAATAACAAAAATTAAAAATTTTAAAAATCCCCGACTTTTTTCAGAAAAGATGTTATATCTTCTAAACGGCTGGACCGATTTTCTTTGAACATAGCTAAGATTAAGTCATCTTTCAAACAGAAAAAAATTAATGAAAATCGGTCCAGCCAGTTGGCCTGTACGTGGACACGGACAGACACACAGATACACAGACACACACTACAAACTTATAACACCCCTTTTTTAGTCGGTTGAGTTAAAACTACAATTTTCGTGATAGAAAACTAATTAATTTTTTAATTGAATGTTTGCCCAGCAAAAAATAGTCGAGATTTAGAAGCAATTGCTTTTTAATAAAAGTCTCTTGCATTTTTATAGTTTCTTTTTCTGTTTTTATGTCTTTTTTCTATTGTAGTTTCTTATATCTCTTCCATAAAAACATCTCGGAAGGTGTAGTTTAATATAACACAAAAATAAGCGTTTCGGAAGCACGGAAAAGCACACAGTGCATCCCCTTTGCCTTATGAGGATGCAATAACGTAAGCGAATGACGAAATTTAACACAAACACTACGAAGTCAGTCGGCTGTTTATATTCAAATTCTCAAAGTTTTTTATAGATCATCCTCTCTCGCTTACCTGAATACAAATTTGGATGAGAATGAAATTTTTACTTCGAGTTTATATTTTTTATTTTTTAATTGAATTGTGTACAAAAATAAATAGGTGCTTGGGTAGTTCAGTAGGTAATGTTCTAGCGTAACATACGGAAATCCTGGCATCGACTCCTGATAAAGAGCAAATTTTTTAACTATATACATATGAAAAAGACATGCTTCCAGGCAGACAAATATTTTTGCTGAATTTAGGTAACTCCGGCAGGAATGAAAGAATCACACTTTAGATCGAAGTGGCAGAGCTTCTACGCGAGGAATCCCATATAAAAATCATGTAAAATTTCATGCATCGGGTAAGTGCTTGCATACCAAAAGAGCGCTTACTCGTATATAGGTGCTTCCAGCGAAGCACCATTTTTTGCTGGGTGTTTTTTCTTAATTGATTCCAGTTTTACTTTTTTTTTGTGCACGGATCGTTATAGCATACAAGGCGCTTATATTATTTAAGCGCTTGAGATTTCGCTGATTAAGAATTCCTATTCATGTATGCCAATTCAAGAGATGCCTTCAGTATATATTTTTGGCCATTATACTCGTATATCCTTTGTACTTCTACCCGCACTGCAAAAACTTAACCACAATCATTGTAATCTGGGTTATTTTATTAAAGCAAAATGTTTTGCCGTTTTTTTCCTTTAAAATTTGATTGGCAGTAGTTCTCAAACCAATAAAGTGTTCGACACTTGCAGCATTAAAACACAAATACCACAACATTTCTGTTATATACATACATATGTGAAATGGTTGGAAATACAGCATAATTTTAAGTGATTATAATATTTAAATGAATCATGTCCATTATATGAAATAAAAGTGAATGTGTCCAGAAGAACAGGAATAAAAAATGATTTGATGAACATTTGATGATTAAAAATTCTACTTTGGTGACTTCTGAGCCAAATAGAAGGGTTTTTTCCATTTGCAGTATTTCTGCAAAATTAACGCCATTTAATGAATGTAAATAATTCTTAGATATTTCTGCTTGAGAAAATAAAGTTAATTGTATGTCGTTGTGTGCATAAAAAAGGGACGAATAATTTCAGAAACATTCAAAAAGCTTATGCAAACAGATTCCCCGCCCATCTATGTACTATATACGTTACCAAGTACGTACGTATGTGTGTGTATGTTTATATATTTTTTTTAACCCTAGAATCTAGGGCCTAGATAGATAAGGTACGTCTCACTTTTTAATTTTGTACTCTATCTCACTCCTTTGGTATGAGAGAATGTTTCTATGCCGTCGTTGTCAGTAGCTTGCTAGTTGTGGTTGTAAGTTAATCTTATTTCTCTGAAATTACAAACCAAACGTCTCAGAGACGTAATGTTATCTTTTGTGTGATCCTTTTTATTACTTTCCTTAAAATTTATATGTAGGAAATTTAACAAACTTCTGTTTAAATTTTTTTTAACAGTGGCACATAAGCGTGGATTGTGTGATGAAGAAATTGGTGCTTTATTGCAGAGTGTTTTAGATGACTCAGTTTCATCTGAAACTGTAAGTGAAACAGAAAATCAAGTACTGGAGGATGATGATCAAAGTAATGTTGAAGACGATATTATACAAATATGCGAGGTCATCGAAAACTTCCAACCCATTCAAGCTACTACATCTTCTGAAACTGATGAGATCAATGAGTCCATTTAAAGCTACTACGACTTTTGAACGGATAATACAGTTCCCTCAAGCTACTTTGAGAAGCAAGAGTAGACACTGCTGGACTACTTCAAGGGGTCAAAATGCTGGTAGGACTTCGGTAACAAATACCGATCGAACAGCAAGAGTACCAACTGGAAATTGTAAATTACTGTACGATTCAGTTTTATGTTCCGATAGGTTTTTTTACTGAAGAAATAATTTCGGAGATAATTTCCTCGTCCCTTACAACACCTTGGATGCAAATGTGGCTTGAAATTCCCACTTTGTCAAAATCATTGCGTGATAGCATTCAAAATTTAGTTGCCAATATGGCCGAAAATGATTTCAATAATAGTGAGATCAATCCATTACTAAAAAAAGAAGATATTGTGGGTTTTGTCCCTCTAAAATTAGACGAATGTCGAAAATGTTATGTGTCAAGTGTCTTACACCCGTATGTGGAGAACATAAAAAGCTAATCTGCAACACGTGCATATAATTATACAATAATAAAGTTTCCTTGCTTGGAAAAACTACTTTTGTCAATCGATATTTAAATGAATTTAAAAAACCGATACTATTTTATTTTTTATGCTTATTTTTGAGTCCTTTTAAAAAGGCTGTTTATTTTATGATAATATTTTATCTCTATTGAATTTATCGTTATTTCTTTTTATTATTATTTTTACTTACCAAATGTTTCTGTTATCAAAGTGAAAAGTCAATAAATAAATGGTCTCAATAATACATATGCCCATTTAAAATTTTTTAGGTCCTTAAAAGGATGTAAGAAATCATACGCCTTTCAGACGTATCCTTATCTCTAACGTATAAAAAAATAACGTTATCTTTCTAGGGTTAAACTCTTTCAGACAATCCGTATCTTTACAGTGTTTGGTTCACGCTCTCATTTTGCAATTTCGTTTGAAAAACAATCTTAATTTTGACAATCAAAACAGGACTAAAAGAACCACAAAATGTAAAATTTTATTGTGCGTGAATGAAAAAAAAACGCAGGAAAAAAATAAAATAAAAATGAAGTCTGAGCTACATGAAAGGCTTTCTTTTCAAATTTAAACATAAAACAATTGCGTAAACGCTGTTGATGATGAATACATGCATTATTATATGCATATATTTATACACATATGTGACGCGCTAAATAGAAAGGGACCTAAGGGTAAAAACCGGTTTTGTTCAGGAGAGCCATTTTAAAGATTTAAATACGTATATCTTTGGTGTACTTCAATTTCATAAAACGCGCACACAGAGAAAACAGTGCCTAATAAATACCTCATAAAATAGAACAAAATTAATAAGAAATCTCTATGTTTTTTTTTCAATAAGGAAATCTTATTAATTTCATAGAGAAAACCTTTTTAAAAAAATCAAGAAGAAATCTTGTAGTTTTTATGAGGTTATCTTATTGATTTTTTTAATAAGGTTTTCTTCTTGATTTTATGAGGCGACCTCATAAAATAAAAAAAATATGTCTTTCTTTATTCATTGTGCTTTGCTTATGTATTTTCATTTAAATTCTATACCATATACTTATGTAGTATATGTAGATGTTATTTATTTATAATATACATACTATACATACTTACATAGATACATACATATTATATTGTATTATTATTTTTATTAATTAACTCACCATACATACATATTATTACTTGAAAGGAGACAAGTATTGAACCAGCAAACTTCTGACTGATAGACAAACACTCTAACCAATATGCTAACAAGCAGTGTGAATAACCATTGAAATAATTTTGCAAACATGCTTATACAAAAACGAAAAAGATCATGAAAAAAAATTGTCTGTATGTCTATTTATAGATATGAAATAACAAGACACCTCATAAAATCAAGAAGATTTCCATATTAAAAAAATCAATAAGATGCTTTACAAATAATCATATAGGAACCTAATAAAATCTAGAAGAAAACCTTATTGAAAAAATCAATAAGATAGCCTAATAAAATCAAGAAGAAAACCTTTTTAAAAAGATCAATAAGGCAACCTAATAAAATCAATAAGAAATCCATATAGTTTACAATTTATAAGAAAACCTAATAGCATCAAGAAGTTTTTCTCTGTGGATTGTTTTTTGGGTGTCAAAAATAACGGAAATTAAGTAAAAACAGTTGTAAATAATAAGATTTCTTCTTGATTTTATGTGGTTTTCTTCTTGATAAAATTAATAAGATTTACCACATAAAAACAATAAGGAATCTCTATGAAAAAATCTTCGCTTCTTTCTGCTGGGATACCCCTTAGCCTAAAAACGTTTCATAGAGAAAATCTTATTGATTCTATGAGGCAGTTTTTTCTCTGTGCATATCTCTGGGAGGGAACACTTTTGGGGCATGGGATCGGTCTCATTCGATGCTCAGATGTTGTCCACATCAAAAAAAAAGTGAAAATTGATTTTTTTACCCTTAGGTCCCTTTCTCTATGCGCTGTCACATATATATAATAAATAATCACATATCAGTGGCTGCGTACGTGTGAGTGTGATCATAATTAATTTAAATTTGTTAGTTAATAACGTTTCCATTTTTACGGAACTAAAAGTTATATCTATTACTTTTCAACCCTTGTATAGAAATGATGATGTCTAAGCACCTTGGAAAAAAGTAATTAGCAAGGGAATATGTACCTCAACAACATTGAAATTCGTTCAACTTCATTAAATACTCCAATTTAGCATCAGGAGTAAAATTAAATCTGTTTAGATCTGTTAGATCTGTTTAAAACTTTTACTTCTTTTCATATTTTACAATTTTATTGTTGTTTTTTAAGCATTCACATACGACTTATTTAATCATTCAACTTGCTTAGTTTGAGGTTCCGGCTGCCTCTTTATCAAATTATAGTTGAGAAAGGATTTGTGATGAAAAAAAGATTTTCAATATTAACAAAAGTTGTAATAATAATTATTGGGTTTAATTTCTTAATTCATCTCACGTTCTCTTCTTTTATTAGTGTGTTAAATGTTAAACGATTCACGAATCAGTTTCAACTTGACTCCAGGACATTACAAAAACTACAACAAATTGTCAACTAGTGACTTGATTTGTATGGTTTTCTTACATTCGCGTTATTCGACTCCTACTACCACCCTTTGCCATCACATCATTATTTTTGTTAAGTTTCTTTGATTTAACTCGTCGTTGGGTCTTGCTAATGGAATAAAGTGAAATATTGTATTAAGAAAACACTTGTTGTTGTAGTTGCTGTAGTTGGTGTAGCTGCTGTCAGGGCACAATGAACAATGTATGTTGGTGGCAAAATAATAATTTAACCTATGCGTTGCTCTTGTAGATGTTGCTTTTACTATTGGTGTCATTTCAGAACATAACATAACATAACTACTCGTACCTTAAAACTTAACAAGCCGTAATCATTAACACATTCATATACACTTGCTTACACACTTTGCTGTTCCCTCAACACACAAAATTACACGCAATTAAATGTATAAGCGAATATATGTATGAAGGCTGCGAATAAACAATCCTCTACTTTGCCATTTCGTTATAAAAGTGTGCATGTGTGAATGAATGAATAGGAAGTCAACAATTCTAATAATTTAACGTATGGCCACTATCCTTTATGCGTTGCTTCGTTCATTTTTTTTTTTGTACTGGTATCTTAAGTCGTTTGTCACGCACAAATGTTTCAGCTTTCCTTTCTTTATTTTCCTTTAAGAGTTACAACCTGTTTTTGTCTTCTATATAGCTATTTATTGCTAAAACTTTTCTTTTTGTGTGTTCATTTGTAAGTTCTTTAGTCCTTTTAGAACGCTTAGCATCGTCCAACCACATCTTCCATACAAAGAACTTACCAACCTCCATTCCCCTTCAAAAATATGTATTTCATTTCTTTTAGTTGGCTTTTGTTTCCAAAGAAAATATTTATGGATATTAAGAGTAGAGTTTGCTAAGAAATATGAAATAGAAGGGTTTTTATTTTATTATTTTCTAATTGAACTCTTCATTTATAAACAGACTTACATACGAGTATAATTCAACGGATTTAATGATTGTATCGAGAATTATTTTATTTTGTTTTTAAAGCGTGTGTTTGTGAATGGAATTTTAGTTCCATCTGTGACATTTATTTAATCGATAGAGGTTAATAATTCTTAATTATAATTCTCCAATATTTAAAAAAAAAATAATGAAATACAGAAGTATGTTTATCTGGAGTCTACTGATGAGTTCTATAAGCGGGAAAGAAATGCTTATAGACAATGCTTAGCCATAAAAACAAGCAAACTTTTAAAATTTCCAAAAAATGTTCAACTTTCAACTTTCGTTTACAATAGTTTGTAGTAAATGTTTCGAAAACTTTTGATTAAGCCACACAGAAAAAACTATTTACTAATTAATGTTTTCAATTAAGAATTTAATAGATTCAATTAAACATTTAATTGTATAAATTAATTGAAGTGAAAAAGTTTAATTGATATTATCACATTGTTTCTTTTTATTATTAATTATTTAATTGACATTACAAATATTTTATTTAATATTACAAATTCATTCATATTCCTTTTTTGTGTGCATATTGAAAACACTGCATGTGAAAAGTATTTTCAAGTAGTTTGATATTTTATGATATAAAGTTAAAATACCCACGGAGAGAAAAAACCTTTATCAAATATACAATTAGAAATGATTTTAATTTTTTTCTAGAAAGCATTAGTGATATGATTTAATACTTTAAACTTTACTATCAGTGCCTTAATTCCATTCTATTTTGACTTTTGCAAGCTCTCTCACTGTGTTAAAAATAATTGTTTATAATTTTATTCAGAGCAGGTTTAATCGCTTATTTTTTATTCAGAAAATATTTCATGCATTAAAAAGAAACAATTGGTTTTGATTAAAGCACGTTTAATAAAGGGAAGAATAATTCTCTTATTTTTAATAAATGCATAAGTCACAAGTCCTTGTCAAAACTACGCTTCTGATTTATACAAAATCTTTGCGTTTCTTTCTTTATTTAATGTAATAATTTTCTAGTTTTATGTTTACACAATTTGGCATTTAATTGCAGTTTAAAGAGATAAAAGTTTATTAGCAATAACTCATTTACAAAACAAAATATTGTATCACGTACGCACATTATGGCCATAACAATTGTAAAATTATAAGCAACCCAAAATGGAAGAAGGGATGGGCTATGAATGTGTACATATAAGGGTCTAGACACGTACTGATTTTTATAACTTTTGAGGAATGAAATTCAACAAGTTTTGTAAAATAAATAAAAATAAAATCACGTATGTATATTTCTATTCCTATTTGAAATCAAAATAAATAAAACTCTATTTCAAAAGTGCTTTAAATTCTTTAACTTTCATGTTATTGCTGGGCCTTAAACTTGTAAAATAATTTTCAATTGAGAACTGAAAATTGGCCACGGACACAAAAATTATACAATAGGAATCCATTGAGAATTAGTTTGAAATAACAACAATGAAATAGCATGGAATTATATGCACTGGACTTTCCACACAGATGCCAACTATTTGAAGCAAAAATTGTTGTCGAAAGAAATATCAACATATTAATAAGTAAGTTTAGCACGCATTTACACAGAAAGTAACCACAAACCTGGACTTATAATTCTTTTACGATGTAATCCAAGCCCAAAAGCAGATATCAAGTCGTTCCACTGGTACAGAAATGAAAATATAGTTTTGCCATAGAAATCATTTGTTTGGATAAACACCATCTAACTTCCGCGCACTTAACAAAAAATAAATTGTGAATTATGTGTGTGTGTGTGTGTGTGTGTGTGTGTATGAAACGAAACCAAAACTATTCCTTAAATTATGCAAGACATTTTAGCAGACATTTTACCAGCAGTTCGTAACAGTGAGTCTATACCTGATATATTTTTATCATAATAAAAGTCAAATCGTTATCAAGAGAAAAATTTGTCAGGTGTAGACTGTATTTATTAGTATTATTGCAGTGTCTTAACAATTTTGTCAGAGCTTCAGCTCAGACAACTTTGTCTTGATAAAAAACGTAAACAAACTGTGTGACAATTTAATTTATTTGTAAAAAATAAAATATTTACGTAATTTTCTGAAAAAAAACAAACTTTCTTCACGACGACAAAGAAATTATGATTTATCATAATAAAAAAACCACAACGTCTTCGAATGTATGTTTGCATTAACAAAAATTTGACAACGGCTCTACCGACGTTTTGTTAGTTGTTATGATAAATTTTTATCAGGTATAGACGCTATGTAAGACAACGAAGACTCTGATAAGCAGTGCTGCCAACTTGGCGCTTTTCATGCTAAATTTAGCTTTTTTGTTGTCGTTATACGTCGCGGAGGTTGATACAATGAAAACTTTATTAACAAAAGCATTTGAACCACATCCATATGTTTGTACTCCATTTTGTTAATTAAATTAATTTAAAATATTATTACAGCCTTATTTATAAAACTTAAAAAGTCATAAAGGTTTTTTAAAACAAATTTTCATACAAAATGTTTGAAGCCTTTTTAAGTTTTAATAATGAGGCTGTTATTATATTATATTATTTCGATTTTGTAGTCAATGTGCTAACTACTTCAGCCAACGCCACCTTCAAATTTGAATACACACGTTTGATTTTTTTTATTTTCAATGTATTTATGGTAATAAAAACTTCTCTTTTATCAAATATAAATTTAATATCAATTTTATTGGACCAATAACTATGTATGCACATATATATATATTTTTTTTCTTACATTCAATTTGTTACGGCGAAAACTTGTTACATATAAAAATATTTCACACACGTGAGCTCTTGAATAGTTGGTATATGCTTACAAGAAATAAAAAACCATACCGCAGTTTGAAGTTAAAAAAAACTCTAAGTAGAAAAAATATTTAAAAGAAATATCTGTAATAAATGGATTTTTAAAAATGCTTATCATATGCCTTCAAACAAACAAATCCCAAGAAAAGCATTTACACCCAACAAAAACTAAAGC